>CADCXT010006686.1:0-171377 GCA_902806775.1 Microtus agrestis | reverse complement strand
TTCTCCAGAGTCTCTCCAGCAAAGGCTATCACTGGAGTTTTTGATTTTAGCCATTCTGACAGGTGTAAGATGGTATCTTCAAGTTATCTTGATTTGCATTTCCCTGATTGCTAAGGAAGTTGAGCATGACCTTAGGTGTCTTTTTGTCATTTGAACTTCTTCTGTTGAGAGATCTCTGTTCAGCTCAGTGCCCCATTTTATAATTGAAAATGGAGAAAGCATACACTGGGGACTTAACAGCACACCTGAAAGCTTTAGAAAAAAAGAAGCAGATGTGCCCAGAAGGAGTAGAAGACTGGAAATAATCAAACTGAGGGCAGAAATCAACAAAATAGAAACACAGAAAGCAGTCCAAAGAATCAATGAAACAAAAAGTTGGTTCATGGAGAAAATCAACAAGATCGACAAACCCCTATCCAAACTAATTAAACAACAGAAAGAGAACACGCAAATAAATAAAATCAGAAATGAAAACGGGCATAACCACAGACACAGAGGAAATTCAGAGAATCATTAGACCTTACTACAAAAGGCTGTATGCCACAAAACTGGAAAATGCAAAAGAAATGGACATTTTTTAGATAAGTACCATATACCAAAGCTAAACCAGGTGAACAATCTAAATAGACCTGTTAGTCATGAAGGACTAGAAACTGTTATCAAAAATCTCCCTTCCAAAAAAAGCCCAGGACCAGATAGTTTCAATGCAGAATTCTACCAGAATTTACAAGAAGAGCTAAAATTATTCTTAATACAGAACTTCTTTAACCTTTAATAGTATAGTAGATTTCCCCCAGAAATAAAACTTACTAACAGTCAATTACTAGAGTATTTACAACACTATCTCTTCTAAATCTACAGCTCAACATTCTTTATTTTTCATCTTATTTTAGTTTTGATAAAACTATCTAAAACATCTTTGCATCTGTTGAAACACACCTTGGCTTCAGTACACAGAAGTCACTTCATGATCTTGAACTCTACTTTTTCCTGGACAGAGTGTTGAAAGCTCACCCACCACTGTGTTAATTAGGTCCCTTTCAATGGACTGATGCAACATTTCAAGTGTGTGTTGATGTCCTTGACTGACAGATGCTGAGGAGAATGAAGATGCAAGTGATACTTCCACATGCAGGGAAAGATGACATTGTGCTTGTGTAAACATCTTAAAGGTCAAAGCTCTGTAATTTGGTAAATGTGACTGTGCTGAGAGTAGTCCTATAAATAGATCTTTTAGTCTAATGAATTATATTTAAAGAAATATTTCTAAATACTGTGAGAGCCTCTAAGGGCTCCAGCTTCACATGGTAGATGTGGTTTCTTACATGGCTGTTTTCTAGAGCCCAGAGGAGACAAAGCATGGGCACAGTGACAGCCTTTGTTCTTTCACTTAAGCTTCAGACAGGAATGTATCTTTTTGTTGTTTTTAAATAGTGTTAAATAAGAACTCAATAATAAGAAATATGATGTGGTGACGTGAGCATCATAGTCGTTTCTGAGTTTCCTTAACAGGGAATTTTACTTTGGGAATGTCAGTCCTTTCTTATCCAGCTCTGCACGGTGAACTTAGATTTACCCAAGCCCATTTTCCCCTCTACTTCCCTTCACAGTAAGAGCAATGCAGCATACTGTGGGACTACCCATCCTCATGATTTCTCTTTTCATTTCTCAAGGTCATTTCGGCACATCATGTATCTATAACCCTGTTTTATTATAACCATCCAGACAAAAGTGAATGTATTCTAAAGAGATGTTTATGCATCTCCCTTTGGCTATCATAATATTGAAATAATGCATCCTAAGAAATTGGAATATCTTCAGAAGCATCATGATTCCATAACTGGTGAGTTTGTCTCCTGAAACTGCTTTCACATAGTTCTGATTAATTAATCACCTCAGAAGGGAAAACTGATGATGGGTGAGAGCATAACTTGATTGAAATTGCTAATCTAACTTTGCACCTCTTGCCTTCTATTTAAACCTGAACTTCCTATTTAGGATCATGAGGGTGAACTTGGAGTCACTGTACTTAGCTTCTCTTCCCAAATATCTACATTGAATGTATCTTCTCTTCACCTGTCCATTATGATATGTGTTTGTTAACTGGACTGCTGAGAACAAGTGGTGAGGCTGGCATATTTGGGGATTTACAGGGCCCCTAACAGATCCTAGTTTCAGTAATGTTGTCATTTTCTTTTTAAATCACTTGAAGTAAACCAATAGAATCAAGACTGTCACAGAAACAAACACATAGAACATCTAGACTGCTTCTGATACCACCTCCTAGACCACAAAGGTGTCAGTATTAAATATGATGCTTTTTAATAAGGTAGCAAGCAGTTTCTGTCACAGCTGATAATTTGAGGGAGTACAGTAGTAGGACAAATGATTAAAATAGACAAGGAAATAACACAAAGCACGGAAGAGAGGCTAGTCATTGTCAAGCACTGTGATTGAGTCTAAGATCTTTAATAAGCAACTACTGTCCAAAAGTGTGATATAGAAACATTAGTATAATAACAACAAAACAAACCCTCTAACCCAAAAGAGTATGAGAGAGATTATTCTGGAGTTAAATATTAACAGTCATGGCTTAGGAACATGGATTCAGGTTACCTCAAGTGACATGTCAGAATGTGGTTATAGTTTCATGAAATTTTTATAGTAAGAGAACAAAGAAATTCATAAGCAAGTAAGTTTCTCTTTGAATACATTTGTGAAAACATGAGGCAGACAGGTCATGACAGCAGGAAACCTCTGCTGTGGTCTTTGGTAATGTCTGATGTCATGCTTAGCCTTTGTGTTGGTAGAAGCTTGAATTCTGTTTGTATCTTCCCAAATGATTTTGCCAGATAACTACATAATTGTCAAATACCACTCTGAGGCAGGCATCAAATGGCTACTTAGGCAGTGGCTAAAGATAAACATGATTTATATGAATTTCATGCCCTTCAATTTCACCACCAAAGAGCAAACATGCCTCTAATAGGTTCAGAGTGGAAAGCCTTCTCCACCAATGGTTAAAATCAGTGTGGTGCCTAGCATTAGGTGATGCTATGAGGTGAAGTGAGGTGGGGAAGCTACCAAATGGGTTGCAAGTACAGATTTAAAAACCTGTTGATCAGTTCTGCAAATCTGGGAACTGTCTGAGCACAGTTTACCAATTTCCCAAGTTCTGCCTCCCTGCTCTTTTTTTCCAGCTTGTCTCTCTGCTTTCCCCAGTCCTGTCTCTCTGCTTTGCCTATCCTGTTCCTCTGCTTTCTCTATCCATTCTCTCTGCTCTCCCCACCCTGTCTCTCTGCCTTCCCACCCTTGTCCTTCTCTCCCCAGTCCTGTCTCTCTGCTCTCCCTCAGCCTGTCCCTCTGATTTCTCTATACTTTTTCTCTCTGCTTTCCCAATCCCATTCCTCTGCTTTCTCTATGCCTTCGCTCTGCTCTCACTACCCCATCTCTCTGTTCTCTTACCCTTTCTCTGCCTTCTTCATCCATGTCTCTCTGTCCTCTTTTTCCATTGGTGTGGGAGAATTGTCTGTATTCTGTCAATCATGTTTTAAATAAATGCTGATTGGTCAGGCAGGAAGTATAGGTGGGAAAACCAGACAGGAAGTAGAAATGATGCAATGAGAACAGGAGAATTCAGGGAAGGAGGAAGTTGATTCCTCCCAGTCCAGCCCAGACCACCGAAGAAGCAACATGTGACCTACCCAGCTGAAAAAGGTACTGAGCCATATGGCTAAAAATAGATAAGAATAATGGGTTAATATAAGCTACAAGAGCTAATAAGTAGCTTGACCTATTGGGCCAATCAGCTTTATAACTTATAGAGATCTCTGTGTGGGCTTGCTGACTGTGGGGTAGTGGGAGGGACAGAAACCCCAATGAGCAGGCCCCTTCATGATACAACAAGCTGGCTCATTCATGTTATAATCCATGACTCTCTGCTTGCCTCATCCCTATCTTTCTGCTCTTCTGACCCCTGCCTCTCTTCTTTCCCCACCCCTGTCTTTCCATAGAAAATAGAACATGGCTTATGAAGTTCTTTCAAATGAATCTATCAGTGAGTCATATCTTCACACACCTGTTCCCGTCTTATTTACATGACTTCCTTTTGCCTGTAATGCAGTCTCTGCTGTGAAGCTGTGTCTAACCTCTACATTTGGTTGTTTGCTTTGTGGCAAGATAGAATATCATAAAAAATATGATATGATAGAATATCATAAAGAATATTAATCAATGATTGATCAAAGATGGCTGATAAATATTTCTCAGTACTCTCTACAAGTGTAGAATGGTTGGAAGACACATATTAAATATTTATTATCAAAGTTGACATCACTTATGCTTTGAATATGATCAGGATTTGTTAGAGATGATGATACATGTATATCTGAGCTATACCTGAACCTCTGAAGGATTCAGATGGAGGTGGACCACTGATTAATGATTATTGATTATGTTAGACTCTCAGATCCAGTGCATATAGACTGTGCTCCTTAATTTTTTCATTGCTAATACACAGAAGTCTTAGTGCTTGAATTTGTAGTTTGGATCCTGTAAAAGCATCTTTCTTTTAACCAGGTTCAGATAATAAGAAAACAGGACAGAAAACAGGAAAGTAGCTAGCTCACATTTTCCTTGCTAAGAAACATTAAACCAAATTATCGTAAAGCATTAGTGAGTGCTAAACATGTATCATCTTCATGTTTCAGGGCATTGCTTCAAAATATGGAAAATTATTCTTAACAAAGATTCCATTGTCTAACACAAGAATATTTAAGATATTTTAGCAACAATATTTAAAAATATGAACAAAACATACATATAGCAACTATATTCTAACTTTCAGACTTTAAGAAATGTTTAATTGGTTGGCAGCAGCCCTGCTCTTGGTAGGTTTGAAAACAAAATGCTTTAAAAGCTAAATATTTTGGCAAAACTCCCTTTCTTCCTTCCTGGCTGTGCAAATGTCCATTGCAGTCTGTTTAAGAGACCAGTTCCAGAAAGGATGCTATAACCAGGATATACTGTTGACCTCTGTTAAGAGACCCTCATAATGACTCCATCCTACTGATATCCCTGCTAGCCTAGTACCCACCCAAAACCTAGTGCTCCTGGTTTATGCCTTCTTCTTCCATGTGTAATGCTTTCTTTTGCCTGTCTGGAAGCTTCCCTGCAACTTTTTCACCACTAAGATGGTTTTGACAACCTCCTCCCTATCTTATTGTCTTGTCTAGTTCTTCTCTTGCCTATTCAACTCAAACAGAAATCTACTTGGCTTACTATAATACTGCTTGGCACAATACAACTGTAGTCTTCTGAGAGAAAAACCACAGCTTACTCCTCTGTGTGCATTGTTGCTCTTGTTTTTCCTAATTTTTCCTTGGAAGTTAATTCCATCACGTGCTACCTCACCATGAAGATAGACATTACTTACTATTGTTTTGTGTCCTAATATTATTCATATTTTCTCTTACTCTCCCTCACATTCTTTTTCCTTCCTACCTACCCTCTTGTTCTCTCAAGTGTCTCTGTGTACCACTTTCTTGTATGTGTGTGTGTGTGTGTGTGTCTGAGAACATACACAACATTGGAGATATGAGCTCAATTCTAACAGCATTCCTTTCCCTCCTGTGAGTTTAGAACAATACACTTGCTTACTAATTTTTCGTGATTACAGTTTATAACTATATTATGGGCTCATAAGGTAGGGCTCATAAATTCTACTATTATTAATCTTGTAGCTTCATTACTAAGACCTTGTTATTTTATGCATTACTCTTCGTATTTCCAACAAACCCCAAGGAGAGCTGAAAAATTAGAAAAGAATTTCGACAAAGTTCTAAAACCAACCATGCAGACATGTCTTCAGAATGGTTTCATAAATTGAGGTTTCTCTTGAATTTGAATATGTATTCTTATGGAGAATGTCAGAGTCAGTCTTCATATTGTTCTACAGTCCTCAGTTTCCTGTCTATTGATACTTCTGTACTAATAATGATTATACAGTGTATGCTCTCATCAACTTACATATCAATTTCTGTATTACCACCAATGTATGTGATAGTACAATTTTTATTGAGTTTGCTTTTATTTTAACTCAGAGTCTTTTTTTTTACTACTAGAGCTTGAACCTGGGATATTATTTATGCAGGTCAAGGCTCTAAACTGGGGTACGTCACTAACTCTCTTCATACTCTCTGTGGTGAAGTTTCTGTAGAAACCTTTCAGTAGAAACTTGAGCCTTAGTGTATTGTTCTGCTTATTAACTCACTCTATAAACAAAGTTAACCTTAAACTGTGAATTCTTCTGCTTTAGAATACTAGCTGGGATTATATTATAGATCTACATCACCAAGTACAGACTCTTTATTAATAAATAAAATATTTTCGAATTTATTACTTGAATTCACTTAAGCATGTAGCTAAAATAGTCTCATTCTATTTGACTTTATGTTATTATTGTTGTTGTTACTATTATTTACATGTCTATGTGTGATATGTATTTGTGCTTGCAAGAGTCTTAGGGCCATGCTATATGTGTTGAAGTCACAGGAAAACTGGAGGGAGTCAAGTTTTTTTTTTTCTACCATAGGTTATAAAGTTGGAGCTCAAGTCAACAGGCTTGCACAGGCCCTCTCTGCTCTTCTTCCAAAACCTTTAGTCAAATAATACAAATATAGAATCTCTTTATCTCTGCTTCATTTGTCCTTAAACTCTTTCAACTCCATATAAGCTGCCTGTCTGAAGATTTATTAAATTCACCACAAAGCAGTGGACCCTCCATGTCTTCTCTCCTTTTACTCTGTTTCATATGTAATTCACTAATCGATGTTCTGTGACAGTCTCACTATTTCCTCCAAGTCCTTTCTAACTCAAACAACATCATCTGGAACCTCAGTTTCTATTGTTGATTCATGACTGGTGCTGCAATTTCTTTTTTTTAATTTATTTATTTTTATTTATTTATTAAAGATTTCTGTCTCTTCCCCACCGCTGCCCCCCTTCCCTCCCCCTCCCCCAGTCAAATCCCCCTTTCTTGACCGCCCAAAGAGCAATCAGGATTCCCTGCCCTGTGGGAAGTCCAAGGACCACCCACCTCTATCCAGGTCTAGTAAGGTGAGCATCCAAACTGCCTAGGCTCCCACAAAGCCAATAGGTGCAGTAGGATCCAAAACCCATTGCCATTGTTCTTGAGGTCTCAGTAGTCCTCATTGTCCGCTATGTTCAGCAAGACCGGTTTTAACCCAGGCTTTTTTAGACCCAGGCCAGCTGGCCTTGGTGAGTTCCTGAAAGAACATCCCCACTGCCTCAATATGTGGGTGCAACCCTCGTGGTCCTGAGCTCCCTGCTCGTGTTCTCTCTCCTTCCGCTCTTGACTTGGACCTTTAAGATAGCCTTTGCTGGAGAGGTTGTGGAGAAAGGGGTACACTCATCCATTGCTGGTGGGAATGCAAACTTGTGCAACCACTCTGGAAAGCAGTGTGGAGGTGTCTCAGGAAATTCGGGATCAACCTACCCATGGACCCAGCAATACCACTCTTGGGAATATACCCAAGAGAGGCCTTATCATACAACAAAAGTATATGCTCTACTATGTTCATAGCAGCATTGTTTGTAATAGCCAGAACCTGGAAACAACCTAGATGCCCTTCAATTGAAGAATGGATGAAGAAGGTATGGAATATATACATATTAGAGTACTACTCAGCAGTAAAAAACAAGGACTTCTTGAAGTTTGCAGGCAAATGGATGGAAATTGAAAACACTATCCTGAGTGAGGTAAGCCAGACCCAAAAAGAGGGACATAGGATGTACTCACTCATATTTGGTTTCTAGCCATAAATAAAGGACATTGAGCATATAATCCGGGTTCTGAGAGAAGCTAAATAAGAAGGAGAACCCAAAGAAAAACATATAGGCATCCTCCTGAATATTAACCTTCATCAGGCGATGAAAGGAGACAGAGACAGAGACCCACATTGGAGCACCGGACTGAAATCTCATGGTGCTGCAATTTCAATCTTCCATTCACCTGAGTGTTATTCAAACAGTGATCATTGTGATTGTTTTTCATTTGTCAAATAAAGCCACAATATCCTTCAAAAGTTTCTTATCTCACACACAATAAAATTTAACTTCTTTACCTCTACATCTGTGTTTTATTTCACACTTCTCAAAAGACAGACCAGCTAAACAGCAAAGGTCCCAGTCTACAAGGAACAAAGATCTCCTAATGTTTTATTGCTGCTGTGTTCTGGGTTTGCTGTGTGTGTATCTGTGTACATTTTTGTAAGCACATTAATAAAAATATGCTTGTCTTATAAAAATGACCCTGTTTATTGTTCACTAGAGGTTTGGTCAGGTCAATTACCTTGAATTGATGGAGATGATAAAACTGAAGATGCTATTGATATGGACTCCCAGGTCTTTAAAGGTCCATTGTTATTCAAATAAGGCTTTCAAGAGAGAGTTGATACCTAACCCATGCTGGTATTGGTGGTTTATTTGAGAGGAGGGTGGAAGCTATGAGTTTCATCTGATTACATATCTGATGACAGGGTTGCAGACTAGTATTTGTGTGGTATGGACTTTAGTTCTGCCAGAGAGGCAGTGATGGCCCTGTCTTTGTATGGTGTGAGAATTCATTCCCTGATGTGATATAAACAACATATCCTGCTGTGGGGCAATGGTCTGTACCCTGTAACTTGTATTTTAAATAAATGCTGATTAGTCAGTAGCCAGGCAGGAAGTATAGGTGGGATGACCAGGCAGGAAGTAGAGGCGGGGCAACTAGAATTCTTGGAAGAAGGAAGTTTCAGTCTGCAGTTGTCACCCAGACAGAGAGGAAGCCAGACCAGAGCAAGCAAGATGTGGTTGCCTTGCAGAAAAAGGTATCAAGCCATGTGACTAACACAGACAAGAATTATGGGCTAATATGAGTTAATAAGAAGCCTGAGGTAATAGACCAATCAGTTTATAACTAATGTAGGCCTCTGTGTGTTTATTTGGGACTAAATGGATGTGGGACCTGATGGGACAAAAAACTTGGTCAACAATATCCACTTTTTATAAGGTTCCATCTACAAACTGTAGTGCCACCACAGTTCATTCAGGGGAAATAATGGATTTATTAGGTTTCCTTACAGAGCTTTGGCTAGAGGTTATGACAGGTCTACACGTGACCATAAAGAAACTACATGAGGAAGTCTCTACCATCCATGCAGATAGATTATTCATAGATCCATAGACAGAACTTTATTCAATAAAAACAAGGGGAAAATTGAGAAAGCTTTAATTATAGTTACATCTCAGATGGGCTTTTCATAATACTTTTGTTAATTAAAGCAATGATTTGCCATAAATTTATATTATTTAAAACAGAGATTCACTATAAATTTAACAACAATGGTTGTAGGGTATAGTGTAAGCCATACAGATTTTTCATTATATTAGTATTTTGGCAATATATTAATCATGCAGAAAAGTAGCCATGTAAGAGTATCATCCTTTATATTTGAAAATTTCCTTTTGTACTATAATTCTTTTTTAAAAATATTGTTGAAGATAGCCACACAGAGAAAAAAGAAGGCATACATAGAGAATAATGACTGTCAAGCATCTGTTATTGTCATCATTTGCTTCAGGAAAATTCTGGGTATTTCCTTTATAAAGGTGAAAATGGTGTTTGTTTATTTTTATACATATTGAAAAAAAATGGTAGAAAGACTCAGCCTCAACGGTATAAGGATTTGGGGCCAATCTCCCTTAAACATGCAATGTGTACTCTTCAACAATGCATTGCTGTCTTCTTTACTAACAATTCTGATATTTTTAAATCACAGGTCAGACATGTTGAGAACCTCACATGGTACATCATGTATGACATATTCTTTCCTCTGTTAGTAACCAGACATGCTTTGTGTTTCTTCTCTATTCTGCCAGTCAGTATTTGCTTCTGTTCATTATCCTTTGGGTGATTGTTTAACCCAGAAGCAGGAATCTTCTTCATTGTATCAGAGGCCAAAGCCACTCAGCAGAAGTCAGATGGTCTTCTTTGAAAGTACTGAACCTATGTTATCAATTAAACAACTAGTTTTGAAGCATGTGGATCTTTTTCAAACGTATGACCTAACTCTCTTTATGTGATGTTTCATTAAAGGGAAACTCTGTAATGTCTGGTTTGAATTCGAATGCAGCATTATGGATCTTTTCTTCTGGCTTCTGCTTTACCCTCATGTGTCTTCATGCTCTTTGGACTCAAAACTAGCATGCAAGCTGATCAACGCTAAAGTGAAAATACAAAAATCTGAAATGCTCTAAAGTCCAAAATATTCTGATTGATTAATTTAAAGATATGTACCTATGCAATGCAATGATGTAGTTTATTACTGGATAACACAGGGTGGCCTTGGATTAAGAAAAATCATCTTGACTTACCATTTAAATGCTGAGATTATAGATGTGTGTTGTTACATTAGATTCCAAAATATTTTTTGTGTAAAATGCAGAAAGTTCATACTATGAAAGGTTGTCTCATGTGGACAATCATTAAGATATAGTATTCTTTATGAACAATAGAGGAAACACAAGTCTGCAGCACCCACATGTAAATCTAATACTAAATATTTTACCGTACCTTGGTCCTACGACTTCAAACCTGTAGTAACTTTATAAAGTTTTTCTCGGACGTTCAAGAGAATCTTTAAAGCATTCTTTAAATTGAAAAATGTCATAGATCTGTTACAATGGGATATTCCATTTTAAGTGGCAGTATTTTCTCTGCTTGACTGGAGTTCTATTATTATAGAGTTTTACAGAACTATTTGTGATCATACTGATCTTTACTTACCAGGATCTGGGGAAAAGTATCTCCATGGGTAGATACTTAATTCCCGCTGACAGTCAGTCTTTCATCAAACTGTGATAAAACACTTTTATCCATCTCATAAAGGCGTATAGCAATAGGAACACCAAATTTACAGTTAAACTTTGCATATTATGTTTAGTCCTCTAGTATAAACTTGTAAGCTTGACCATTCTCAGCCTATTATCATTGGTAAAACTGGTCAACAACACAATCTTGCAGTTGCATTGTGAACACGCTATAGGCAGCAGAAATAAAGGCCTTGCATGGTGGCCACTCAGGATCACATGTGGCTTTCATTGTCTTTAGTAATATTAAGATTCATTTATGGTACCTTAAATATACAAACTTTGAATTTCTGAGTATTTCATGGGAATAATCTATGCCTTCTCATGTTTTCTTATATTAATAACCACAAGAGCATTCTAAAAGTGCATGGTTATATATTAATAGAAATATAATCTATTACTAGTTATAAATTAGTCTGGTTTGTGACGGATGTCTCAGTTCTACAAAAGACAGTTACCAAGAAACACATTTCTTGAGTCAAACCAGCCAAGCTTTCAAGACAAGAAAAGCCCTGAACAGCTATATTTGATGACTTTATGAATCAATGGGCTGTGAGCTATGCTTCCTACTTGTCTGTTCGCTTCACTCCTCAGCTCAGTAAGTGATCAGAGAGAACTGATCTGTTGCTGCAGTTAGGAAGTGTTCTCCAACATGGTCTACTTCAAATGCCGCACTCCATACATTCGCTCAGCACCATCAATACTTACTCAGATATACTTTATTTAGATTTATTGTTCTAATCTTATCTAAGTAGCAAAGGAGCAGTGGATTTGTTTTATCCCTTATTAATCCCCAGTAAAGGCCTGAGTAGTCCATTTATATCCACTAGATGAGTACATAAAAAGAAAATAATGAACTTTTTGTGTGCCCATATTTGTTGTCTCATTCAGTACAGGTGGAGATTGAGCTCATTTCAACTAATAAGAAAACAAGGGGAGCAGATAAAAATCCTCTACTCAACCTGAGGATGATAACAGGGATCACTTCAGTTTCTTTTCCTTGCTCTCTGTGTCTCTAGCTGACTAGATGAGAGCAGTAAAGGCATCACACTGGTCAATTCCTTGAATAAAGGCAGTTCTTAACATGCATTTGCAGCTTTGGATCAAACCAGTGCTTCATTCATGCAATACCAGGACTGCTCCATCAAGCTGCATTCTGAGCTTCAGAGGAGAATTTTATTAGCTTAATAGTTTTATTTCCTGTAGCATGAATAATAAAAACCCAAATATAGATATTGGGGTTCAAGCAGAAGATAGAACCAGTCAACCACCAGGGAGACATTTTTTGTTTTTGTTTTTCTGTTTATTGTTTTTTGAGACAAAGCTTTTCTGTAGCTTTGGAGCCTGTCCTGGAACAAGCTTTTGTGGATCAGGCTGGTCTCAAACTCCCAGAGATCTGCCTGCCTCTGTGTCCCAATGCTGGAGAGACCTTTTACTTTAACCAAATCTTCAGACTGAAAGGATGAGATCCTGTCTCCACTAATCCTCAGACTCCACACTCCAGTGATTTCCTTTTTCTTCCCTTTTAAATTCCTTTCTCCACACAGCCATAATGCTCCTGTCTCTACCTCAAAAGTGCTGAGATTAAAGGCACGTGATCCCAAATGTTGGGATCACCTTTGTGTGAACTGTTTCTTTTTTAGACAGACTCAATCTTGTGTAGCCCAGGGTGGCACTGAATTCATAGAGAGCCATCTGTCTCTGTCTCCCGAGTCTTGGGATTAAAGGTGTATGCCAAAACTCCCTGGCCTCTAGTTGTTTAGCTTTGCATTCTGATTTTTAGGCATACTTATTTTTAAAAACAAATAAAGTATCATTACAATTTCCTATTACATTTACTTTGTAATTCAAATTTTAATAAAAAGTTTTACTGTGAGGAATGGACAGTGACAGTAAATGCAGGCAGTGTTGGTGGTAGAATCCAAACTGGCTTTTAGCAGAATTGTGTCACCTGATGGCAACATCTTGTGTTAGTTTATAAATACCCTGGAGATAAACCACTCTGATTCACTCTATGGTCTGCAATCTCCAACAATCCATATTTTCTACTCTACATTTAAAAAATGATATTGCTGTAAACCTAACCTTTATGCATGAGCAAGAATGAGGAGCTGGAAAGATGCTTCAATGGTAAACAGTACTCGCTCCATTTGTACAGAACCAGGTTCTGGTTCCTAGAATGCTCATGAGGAGTCTGCAACCATATAGAACTCTAACTCCATGGTGTCTAAAACATTCTTCTGTGGTTACTGACAGAAGTACACACACACACACACACACACACACACACACACACACACACACACACTGTGGGGGGAGACAGAGGCAGAGTGCCAGGCAAATTTAACAAGCCTGGGTTGACACTAAAATTTCAAAAAATCTGAACTCCAAGGATCTTACTTACCCTATACCTGCACACTTTATAGATCCTATTACTTATCAATGTATAAACTGAAAATGTCCTCAATACTCAGTAATTTGTAGTCAGTGGTAAAGGAAACTTCTTGATTTCAAATTCTCAGTCAACCTCAGTAGAAAAAATAATGAAAATCCTTCAAGAAGAAATTGATAGTCCAAGCAAGCTGTCCATATCTATCTATCTTCCCAACTCACTTGTCCCTTCTTATTCATTACTATTTGCCTATCTTTAAACTGTCTATCTTCTAAACAATATAAATAAGTAAAACTTCCATGAAAAGAAATTTCCAGGACAAGATAAATTTAACAAGTAACCAATTTTGAAAAATAAAATGTTCTACAAATTTGAAAGTATATGGGTGTGAATAATTTCCAAACTGTTTTGAGACTCCATTTATTTTAAAGTGCAAACCAGAGAAAACTATCACAACAAAGGAAAGTTATAGACCCATGCCAAATTAGAACATAGGTACAAAACTATAAAAGTTGTAAGAACAAGAATTTCAGCCATATATAAGTGAATAGTGCATTAAAACCAATTTACATATATCCCTAGAAGTGATGGCTGAGGCAGTATGTCCAATTTTCTACCTTTTCAAAGTTCTTTAGAAAATTCTTGATATTAAGTGTAAGATTGATGCTCTCAAAACTGTATGTTTGTAGTACAAAATAATGAATTTAGAAATAGCATGCATTCATCCATAAAATTTATGATACTGAAAGTTACATCTTTTTTTAAAACAGTGTTGAGTTTAGTGCATGCATAAAAGAGGATCCTAAGAGAGACATATTTGGATCTAATCTACGTGGAAAGTAGGAAAAGACAGATCTCCTGAGTAAATTGGGAGCATGGGGACCTTGGGGGAGGGTTGAGGGGGAGGGGAGAGCCAGAGGCAGGAAGGGGAGCAGAGAAGATGTATAGCTCAATAAAAATTTAGAAAACAAAAATAAAAATAAATCAAAAAGTGGATCAATGGAATATATGGTAACCAGGAGCTCTTCTGTACAGTACCGTATACGCAAAGTGAATACCGACTTTGTGTTATTATTCTGTTTTCTCTTTCACATTACTGTTTAGACCAGTTTCCTTCCATTTTTTTAATCTGTGCTTGACTCTGTAACTTGATATCTTTTATCATGGCATTAAGAAAGAAACAAAACAGTCTTCCACCTTCTTGCTGTGCTTCATAGCTGGGCCACTTTTTGGCAAGTAACACTGTGATGATGTTAAGCAGCCTGGCATTCTCTTTCTTGACTTTTCCTGTCATCCCTGAGGGCTGTGCTGCAAATAACAATGTTAGCAGACTCATAGGACAAACATCCAGGCCAATGTGTTATGCACAGAGCAGCATAAAGATGGGGATTCTGCCTTTAATGGCCTAGGATGAGAGGGGAGGTACGATAGTAATCAAATAATTCCATACAAATGTGTACAATGATAACAGTAACAATTTTAGGAAAAAAATATTGCTGGTATAAGATCAAAAATGTAATACTGGAAGCAAAGGCAAAGAAGGCTTCCCTGAACAGCAAAGACAATTAGGTGTGTGTGGGGGGGGTTGGAAAATTCACAAAGTCTAAATTCCTTTCTCAGGACAGAGAAGCCTAGTCTAGATACACGAAAACCATACACTTGCCTTTGTTTGGTTCTCTGTCTGGTTTCTGATATTTTTACTTTTATTATCATATTTCTATAATGCATAAACTAGTGACTTGGGTATGTTCTTTAGGGATTTATGAAATGGATATAAGAAAATTTAAAGACACATGTTTTGTACAGCTGAAAAAACACACTATTATTTCTGGGGCTTTATGTTTAGGCTCCATTAATGTTCTTGAAAATTTCTCACATGAAAAAGATCTCTCTCTCTCTCTCTCTCTCTCTCTCTCTCTCTCTCTCTCTCTCTCTCTCTCTCTCTCTCTCCCACACACACACACACACATATAGACACACACACACAGACACTCACAGAGACATACAACACATAGACACATCGACACACACACGCACACATGCAGAAACACACAGAGAGACACAGAGAGACACACACAAACACAGACACACACAGACTACCCCCCACGAAGACACACACACAGACACAAACACACACACACATAAACACAAACACAGTCACCTTTCCTTTGAGTAAAAAACATGAGGAAAACTCCAGTATTCTAACAGAGGTGGAGCACCAACACTTTCTCTCCTCTTTCTCTAAGATGTAGATCCCTAATAATTCAGTCTTCAGGTCTTAACATGATTGCATCAAAGGTAAGTTAATGATTGTTTTGATTTTTTTAAAAAAATCATTTATTCCCTCATCTTTTTAAAATAAGGTCATTGTGTAGCCGTAGATTGCCTGGATCTCACTAAATCTGTAAGGTTGGCTTTGAACTCACAGAAACCTGCTTGCTTTTACCTTCAAAAAATGTGATTAAAGTCCTTCTCCTCCATGTCTGAGTAAAAATATTTATTTTCTTAACTATGAGTATGTATGTTTGTCCAAGCTTATATATATATACAAATATATGTATATGTATACATGCCCACATAAACACACACACATTAAATTATTTGACATATGGTATAAAAGAGGAGAAAGTTTATTTTGCATAATGAATTAAACAAATACCTACCCAATAATTAAACACCTTAGAAATTTGCATCATTTTTAATCAAATGTTATACACTATTTATATCAGACAGCCAGTTTATTTTTTATGGCAAAATAGGAAAAAAATCTTCCAGTCATAAGTTCATTATTTGGAAATGCTCGTGTTATACATTTTTATTTGACGTGATAGCTTGTAGTAACTTGGAAAATATAAGTTACATTTAAAAATGTCAAGTTGAGTTCCCAGAAATAACAACTTATTGTAACCCCCATGCTGAGATTCATAAACACAAGACTACTTTTCTTGCCCTGGAGCTCATGTTCTTTTTAAATGTTAAGAAGTTAACACCATCTGGATTTAGAGAGTAGCCTTTTGCTTAAAGATCATAAAGATCTTTGTAAAGATTTTGTAAAGATATGGCATGGTTGAGTGACAGCTCTGTGGAAAGCCACCCCCTCTTAATGGGTAGGAAAATGTGTGTTTTTTTATGAGATTCAGTAAAAGTTTGCATAAGATAAACATGGTCTATTTAAATGTGATATTGCAGAGCTAACAGATGTTTTTAGAAATATCACTGCTCACATTCACTTAGTGATTGATTTTGCATTGTGGCTTTTATTCTACAAGTAGCTGCTGGGTTCCCTTTTACCCCCGAGGAACTGAAATGTCATTCTCACAGTGCAGTGCATTAACATGATGGACAACCACCATTATTATTGCAATCCCTGTTTTTACAACTTCCCTTGTATTTCACCCAATGGGCAGATTGCTACATGCTGGATAACCCAAAACAAGGAATAAAATCTCCAATAGTAGAGGAAGGTCATCATTTCTCACTCAAATATCTTTTTGCAGGCCAATCATCATACCAAATTGTTCTGAGATCTCAGTTCATCACCAATGCTATGGATTGAATCTGCTTTGTCTCCTGAAACTGTTTGAAATTTACTTTCCATTACAGTGTTGCTCAAAGGCAGGGCCTTCAATGATAAATTATATTTTTATAAAGGACACATTCTTTTCATTACTAGAAGAGGATTGATTTTCACTGCAGTTGGTTCATTTTTATAAGGGGTTGTCAATATGAAATTAGTCCAGCCTTCGGTTCCTCTCCTCATTTCAAAATTTTCCAGCCATCACTGCCTGATCAATGACATGATGCCCTTGCTTTTTTGATGCCCTTGGGCTTCACAGCCTCCAGAACACAGAGAACTACAGCTCTACTCTGAATTAGATTTCAGAAAACAGGCTCAAATACAAATCTTGTGCCAAACTCAAGTGAATTCAAGTTTCAAATGCTGTTCTTAATGACATCAAAACCAGAAACAGCTATGTTCAGCTGACAGGGTGTAATTTTGGAGCCACATCTCTGCTCCTCATTGAGAGGTCATTTCTTCATTTTCTCATTATTTAGAAAAAGAAAAGTTGAGTTACTTTATAAATCCACATGCTGAGATTCATTTCTTCATTTAAGGAAAGGTGTTTTAAGGAGATAGTGTAGGGGAAGGACACACACTGTCCTCTCATTCCTCATGTTCAATTTTAAGCATTTTTCTGCAGAGTTATTTGTCTTCACCCTGGCCTTAGAGTCTTTTCAATGCATTGCAATAATTGCTTTCAGTTCCTGTTCTGAGCTGAGCTCTGTGAGGGTAAGGTATGGCATTCTTGTAAAGAAGGAACGAAAACCTCTGAGACCAGGCCAGCTCATGGCCTTCCAGCCCCAGAATGGTAAGAAGATAGAGTGGCATTGTTCCATCCTCTAGCTAACTCTTGGGTTTCTAGTTTTAATGTCATCCTTGGCACACTGAGGAAGCACATCACAGCCGTCTTCCTGAAAATCTAACTAACATGACCACAAGCTTGACTGTTATCAATGAATCCATTAACAACCTTTGTAACTTTGAACAAAGCTCCTTGTATGAAGAGTGCCTCAAAGCCAGGTTCAGAATTTTTACCTTGCTGTAATGTCTAGCTCTGGACACTCTGGAGATTAAACATATGTAAAGATACCTTGCTCATTTATAAAACAGGTGCTGAAGGAACGGCGGGCTGCTGCGTCCCGCCACCCAGCTAGCTTTAAACCCGAAATAATTACATAGAAACTGTATTCTTTTAAACACTGCCTGGTCCATTAGCTCTAGCCACTTATTGGCTAGCTCTTACATATTGATCTAACCCATTTCTAACATTCTGTGTAGCACCATGAGCTGGCTTACCAGGAAAGATCTTAACCTGCGTCTGTCTGGAGTGAGAGAATCATGGCGACTCACTAGATTCATCTTTTTTCTCCCAGCATTCTGTTCTGTTTACTCCGCCTACCTAATTTTTGTCCTATTAAAGGGCCAAGGCAGTTTCTTTATTTAACCAATGAAATCAACACAAAACAGAAGACTCCCACATCATTTCCCCCTTTTCTGTTTAAACAAAAAAGAAAAGCTTTAACTATAACATAGTAAGACTATATATAACCTAGTAAGTAACATATAACAAAACAGTTATCAAGCAAGAATTACAGCTACAATATTTATATCTACTTTATCTTTTATCATAACTAAGGAAAACTATAACTATCTATCCATTCTTCAACTCCATCAAAGACTCCAAAAGGATATACTATTACCTAAGTAAATAAGAAATAAGAAACTTCAAACTCTAGAAATGACAGAGACATCTCGCTGCCTGTACAGTCACCCAAAGTTCCTCTGTACCGTTGGGGCATCCATCTTCAGCCTTCAGGCCCATAGTATCCAGGAGACATTTTCATCAAGCAGGAAATTCCAAATACAGTTCAGTCACTTTCTGCTGTGTCCTGCAGAATGTCTACCAGACTCTTTCATGAGTCAGGAACCCAGAAAGACCATCTCACCTTTAGGAACGTTCAGCAGTCCTCTCTCTGAGGGTTTTCTGTGTCCAGTTTATGCAACAGTCCAGGAAAGAGCAGTTTCTTGCCCAAATGGCTATCAAACTCCATAAGGATCCTCTTCGATGCCTATCTTTCTCTCGAAGTAGATTGGTGCTGCCAGGAGCAGACATGTCTCATTGTCATGAAAATCTCTAAATTATTAAAACATTTAAAATGCCATATTCTGTAGTCTTTGAAAGATATGAAAAATGCCTATCCAACTGAAATATATCTCTATATATCTAGAAAATCTAACTAACATGACCACAAGCTTGACTGTTATCAATGAATCCATTAACAACCTATATTTTCTAATTATACATTGTATTCTTAAATGAACTATACAATCACAATACCTTAATCAAGAGCAGAAATACATATACATATAACAAAATTGACCTTAAATTCCACATCAATGCAAATTATTCGTATCTATATCATATTCCCCTTTAAATGTAAAAGAACATTTACAAACAATATTTGGGGACATGGGCACAGTGTTTTCTCTCCAAACTGCTTCCTGCTGAATGGGGGCCTCGTTAAATAGGTCTTTCATGGTATAACCTGAGTGCCAGGGTCATCTCAGTTGGCAGTTGAGTGAAGTAATTTTTTGAGGGTGTTCACAGCAACCTTTCAGGAGGGCCTGGTCTATCATACATATTGGGATAGACACAGTCCACAGGGTCTCATCCTCTGTGAAAAAAAAAGACCCTCTCCAAAGCATCATATCCTTAGACCCAAAGTTTGAAGTCATAATACCATTATATCCATTCTGGTTCCATTTGGCAGCCCATATAATGAAATGTCTCTCTGTACTTAGCTCCTTCACAGTCAAAAATTTTAAAGAAAACACAATGTACATAATCCAGACTCTCTGTGAATTTTCCATTTTTATGTGGCTTATTTTTCTTTATTTCTTTTACTCTGTCTCTTTAAAGACTTTACCCTTTTTTAAGGCATTAACTTTATTTTCTATTTTTTTCTCTCACTCAAGCCTATGTACACTCATTCAACACTGTGATCCATTTAGTGGTCTGTCTGAATCTGTTTTATTGTGAATCTGTAATTTTTTTTTTTTTTACTTTCCAGGAGCACTTTGTTTTGAGCCTTTAAATCACTAAGCTCTTAAGAATCTAAGCTGTGACATTCCTAGGTCAAAAACAGGTACTGCAGGCTTGCCCCACCCAGTCCAACATGGTGGAGCCACTTGTGACTGAATCAGTTGTGTCTCTGAGCTGCAAAGCAGAGGGCTGCTCTGAATGGTGGCTCCACCTCTCTCCAATATCAAAATGGAGGACGTATCATTTTCTACTAGCTCTGGGGCCACCAGGTAGGAGCCACACTCAGCACTTTAACTCTGAGACTGAGCGTGTGGCACAGAAACTCTTCATCCAAGTTACATCCAAATCTGACACGCAGAGCACTGCGCAGTTTGAAAACACGTCTCTGTATGGCAGCAGGAATCTGCCATGCTCTTCCGCCTGCCTAAGCCTGATTCTGCCGTCTGCCCAGGTGCACTCTCCTTCCAATCCCAAGTGGGAACAGAAACATCCAGTTTCATAAAAGCCATTGAAATGCTTTAAAACCAGAGTTTGCACTGGCGGCACAGTCCCAGGAAGCCGTGCTTTAAAATGATGCAGTGTTTTTTCTGCTGCTGTTGCTGAATGAGGAAATCTCTCTACAGCACGCCACCAACAAACAGCAAAAATCTGTGTTAAACTCTCTCTCCCTTATTTTTAAGCCTTCTCAGGTTTTTAAGTGGATTTAGTCCATCACGTTGGGTGCCACTCTGTTGTATTAATGAGCGGCAGGACTCTCCCAGCATTCTGTTCTGTTTACTCCGCCTACCTAATTTTTGTCCTATTAAAGGGCCAAGGCAGTTTCTTTATTTAACCAATGAAATCAACACAAAACAGAAGACTCCCACATCAAACAGGTGCCCATAAAGTCACATATTTATGTAGTCTGCATATATAGCTTAAAGTGCTTTTAAGTCATCAACATTAGCCATCAACAGGTTGATTGCTAAAGATCCACCAAGTCAATTCTACAAAGAAATTGCTAAGAGTTTATTTTCAGTGGGAGATATTCAGTGAGGTAAGCAAAATTTGCTCACAGAAAGCTTAATTTGCAAAGTTAATTTCTAAACATGCAGATGGTCTACATGAGGGAGGGAATAATTTAAGATGGTTTGAACTTTTGATTCTTAGGAAAAGCTCTGATGAACAAGTTCTCTCAAACAAAAGTTTCCCTGTATGCAGAACTCTCCAGCTGGATCCTGCTCAGTTTTGGAAAGCCAATGAGTATCAACAAATACACACTTGTAATTATACTCACAAACAACAGTCTGTTCTAAATAAAATACACATTCTAGTTAGCTTTAACTTTAGATGAAGCCTAAAGTTACCTGAGAAGGCCGTCTCAGGTAAGAACGACTTTGATTTCTAATTGCTGTATGATGTATCATCCTACTGTGGCTGGCTCCATCCACTGAAAAGGTGGACCTGAGGTTTACAAAAAAGTATCTAGGCCTGAGCCGGAAAGATCAAAAGCACCATGAAGTAATCCCTAGAGTGAGTTTGTTGATCAGAGGTAATGTGTGTAGAAGAAACAGCAAATAGGTAGGTCTGGCTTTAAGTTCTTGTTCTGACTTTCCTCAATGGTGGATTAGAGTCTGTAAGCTCCTTTCCTTTCCTAAGCTGCTTTTGGAAAGAGTGTTTTACCTCAGCAATAGAAATAGAATGATAGGCTTTGAAAATGGACAGAACATGCCAACTTAAGCAAAACTGGACACAGTGTGGGCTTTAAACTGCTGCTGCTGGTAGAATGTCTTCTGAAGCATTCAGATGTGTTCCATATACCAATATCATCCAATGCATTCAAGTCTTCCGACAGCAGCTATTCTGACATATTTGGGTTCCACAAAGGGAGAATTATTTTGCTAAATGGTGTTGAAAATTAGTTCATTTCAGTGATAATAAAAGTGATGGTCTGTAAGATTTAAAATATATGAATAAAGGATAAATTATACTTTCTATGTCTTGTTGAATATCACTGAACAAATAAAACATAATTCCTGACATTTTGAAACACAAAATGTACTATATTAGCAAGGGCTGTGGTCATTCAATTTTGCTTTTCCTTTCAAATTTATTATTTTTTTCTGAAATCTAATGTCATACATTATGATTCTTGTCCCTTTTTAGTGCACCAGGAAATAATAGGTTACAAGTATTTTTATATCTCAGAAACTAAAAGGAGACTAGTCCTGGTAGAGTCTTTTGGATTTAGTGCAATGACTTACACAAGTATTTTCAAAAAAGAGAAGAGAGAAAAAGTGAATGACAGTGAAGTACCAGGGAATTTATGAGCTCAGACACATTGGAGATTTCATCATCTCCTGGGATATTATCCTGATAAAGGCACTGCAAGAAATAGGTTTCACGTACATTTATTTCTCAAAAAGAGAAACTTTTAAAAATAGATTCTCATGGTAACTATATTGCTACAAATATTATTTTAAAAGAGTAACATTTTAGTTAAAGCCTGGTACAATTGCACTGCTATTGTAAATTTTAAAAATATTTCCAGTATATTAATATTTTGATTTTCACCAAATTTTTGTACTGCCTTTGAAAGTAAAATAATTTAGGCATTTTACTCAGTTTTGTGAACTAACAAAAGTGGTCCTAATAGATGGAAGATTCACCTCTTATTAATAATTCAATGTATTTATGTGATATATAAAAATCATTAAAAAAAGGTTCATATGCTTTATTGAATTTAAAGTAATTATTCAGTGTATAAGTCTTTAATTTTATTGTTTTCTAAGATTCACTGATTAAATTTAATACACATGAGAATTTCTACCAACATGAAAATTTCATATAAATTTTACAGGAAATAGACTAATCTACTTAGAGGAAAGTTAAAGTTGTAAAAATAAAAAATCATATTATATGTTGTAACATGAAGGGGTCCGTTTGTTGGGGTTTCTGTCCTTCCCAGTTCCCCACAGCCAGCAAGCCCCAAAGAAAATCACACAGAGGTCTCCATAAGATTATAAACTGAGGGGGCTGGAGAGATGGCTCAGCGGTTAGGAACACTGGTTGCTCTTCCAGAGGACCCAGGTTCAGTTCCCAGCACCCACATGGCAGCTCACAACTGTCTGTAATTCCAGTTCAGAGGATCTGAAACCCTCACACTGATGTCCATAAAATGAAATTAAATTAAAAAAAGATTATAAACTGATTGGCCCATTAGTTCAGGCTAATTATTAGCTCTTATAACTTATATTAACCCATTGTTCTTATCTATGTTAGCCACATGGCTCAGTACCTTTCTCAGAAGGGTACTTCTTCTTTGGTGGTCTGAGAAGGAGTACGGGAAGAGCTCATTTTTCCTGTGTAAATAATATTATCCTCAGATGTGAAAAATGAAGTATAGTGAGGACTCTGAAGGAGAGGAAGGCAGAAAGTGGGGTGAATATTATCAAATACACTGTGTGTAACATATGAGGTTCACATATGAGTAAAATATTCTATTAAAATGGGGAGCAATAATAAAAAGCCTGAAAGGCACTCAGAGAAGGACTAAATCAGGGAAATTCTTATTATGTGTGTGTTTTCCTTGTTTTAGAACATTTGTGCAACTCACATATGCATTAGTATATTTCTGTAAAGAAGTTAATTCTTGATATATTGTAAAGTCGTGATAATTACTTACCATATAAATTAAAAATGTTATTCTTTTTTTTTTTTTTTTTGGTTTTTTGAGACAGCGTTTCTCTGTGGCTTTGGAGCCTGTCCTGGAACTAGCTCCGTAGACCAGGCTGGTCTCGAACTCACAGAGATCCGCCTGCCTCTGCCTCCCGAGTGTTGGGATTAAAGGCGTGTGCCACCACCGCCCGGCTAAAAATGTTATTCTAATACCTAATTTGACATCTATAAAACTTTATCTACCTAATTATTAATTTTAATATATAAAATAATAAATTTTAGAGTAATGCTTCCATTTATGCTTGCTATGAATAATTTTTGAATGTATGTTACCTCTACAATCATAAGAAAAATATGAATAACAGAATAACAGAAAAAATGCATCATATGATGTCTCTATCTCTAAATAGAAACTGTCAGCCACAGCCAAATCTTGTTTCCTGACTACAGAGAAAGAAGTCAGTATAACTACTGTATCTATTCTCCTACTTAGCTTTATTTGTCCACTCAACACTGCCCAGAGGTACCTTATAAAGATCAATCAACAGAGGTATTGCTTAGATGAGGTTGGCCTTCTTAATTATTAATTGAGGTTTGAGAGACCAGCCCACTATTGATGACACCATTTCCCATGGAGATGGTTCTAGGCTGTATGAGAAAATCAAATAAGCATGAGGACATGAATGAGCCATCAAGCAGCAGCCTTCATGGTTCTGATGTCTCTTAGCTATGGGTAGCTTTCCTGGTTCAAGGTATTTCTGTGTGAGATAGCAAGAACACCAGTCTTTAAGTCCCTGTACTGACTTCCCTGGGTGATTGCAGTGTAAGCCAAAGTGCTTTTCAACAATGTTTTATCACATCAATAAGCATTTATAATTCATGTAATCTTTTTTTAGGAAATGTCAATTAAATAAATTTTACATTATAATATTTGACTCAACATTGAAAGTCTTTAAAACTAGAATTACAACGTTGTTATGAGCAGCAGGATAATTGAGGAAGAAGAATCTTGAGACTAAAAGGGTAAATTTCACTTATCTGATTGTCAGTGAATAAGCAACACTACTGCAAATGCCTTTTCAGAGCATACAACTAGCCAGAGTCTTCACTCAGATGTCCAGGCTAAGCACTACATGTTTCATGGTGTTAAGAGGATGTGATATATTGGTTTGTTACAAGAGTAATTCTGCACAATGTACTAATGCAAGTTATACCTTTAGATTGGATTTGTGACTATTTATATGCAGAGCAGATTATCAGTTGATGTGTCATTTCATAAAATTTAACCTGATGCACGGCATGTATCTTAACTTCAGTGTTGAGTAATTGCCTTTTCTGAATAACATGATCTTAAATTAGTAGAATTATTGCTTACCAGAATAGAAAGTTTGCTTCAGTTAGTACTGCACTCAGCGTGAAGTACATATTTCATATACAAGAAGTGCATTGTTTACACTTGAGATTACAAACACAATAATTTAGATATAGGTAATGTTAGTCTTTTCTCTGGATTTTCTCTGGAAAAAATCAAAATTATATTAAAATTATGTAATGGTCTGCAGAAAAGTCAGGAAGAGAGTAGATAATGAAAGTACATTGGATCACTGAGGAAGCAAATGAACTTGGAGTAAAGACGATTTCTGTCTCATCTCTTTGTTTTCTTCCCTTCTTGTGGTGGAGATTTAATGTACTTATTTGTTATTCCATTACATTGTTCACAGTATGGAAGCAAACATAGAACCTACCTCATTATGAATGCTGTGCACATAAAATAAAATAATCAAAGAGTCTACACAGAATTTGGAGTCAATAACTCACAAGAAAACTTACTTAGTAAAAATATTTCATGATAAATCAACAGATACATAGGAACCTATCAAACTCAAAGATGGGAAATATAGAAATTTAGTTGAGGAAAATTATGTCAATACAAACATATATTTTTAATCATAAGTGATAGAGAAAGGAAAAATCATTTAATAGAAATTTGAGCTGAATCATAATTTCCAATAAAATAACATACATTTAGCATGCTTTTGGGAAGAGTTTACACTGCAAAAAAGGATATTTGCTTCAATCAGGAAAGTGTGATATATGATTTAAAATAAATGTCAAGCATTCTAATATTTTTATGTAAATCAAGGTCAATACAATCACATAACGTTTCATTTACACAAGTGTCATAGTATGCTTTGCAATCCTTGTGTAAAGGTGTCCTGACAAGACTACTGCTCAACAGAAAGAGAACAGACACTTAGTGTAAGGAGAATGTGACCTTTTGGCAAGTAATGTATTTTTTAAGCAACTTAATAGAACATGAGGAAAGTTTTTTTATTTTCTCTTCCTTACTTCTGCTGCTGATCTTTCTGTGGTAAAATGCTGCTAGAAAAATTATTGTTAATGTTTTCATTTTGTAATTAAAATATAAAGCAAAGTAAAAAATATTTCCTTAAACAAAATTACTTATGAAAGTTTCAGTGTATAAGAAATACTAACTTTCAGCATTTGCTACACCATCTTTAAGAAAGACTGCTGCTCTACCATACAACACATTTCTAACCTTTTATTTCCCACTGTATTATTATGTGAAATTTTGAGAGGATGGCCCATCAGAAGCTGTACTCTGGATAGTAGCTCACTTCAAAGTCATAAGGCCTGGACTTTAATCTTCCATCAGAAATATCTGAAAGATTTAAGTAAAGTCTTAAATACTGCTCGACATTATAACATCAGTCATCCTATTTTCCTTTTAATCAATCATCTTGAAAGTATTCACTTATGTCCACCATCACCAGCATTCATGAATACTCACACACTTACATGAAAGGTAGGAGCAACAGACCAAAGTCATTTATGATGTGATGGGGACCTTGTAGGCTTCCCTAGCCACACTGAGATTAGAGCAGCTTGTCTTTGCATTGCAGTGCTCTGTAGATTCTTACAGTAAGCTAGAATGAGAGTTCCAAATATTCACTTTAGATCCTTGTACACTGTTTATGAAGGGTTAGATGATGTCCATTGATATGGGGAAATGACAATATTGGAGGGAGGAAGAAACACGAGAAATAGGATTTTTTTTTTTTTTTTTTGAAAAATAACCGCCTCCTCCCCGTTTCCCATTTCCTTCCCCTCCTCCCACACATCTCCCCCTCCCCTCATTCCCCTACCCTTCTCTCCCTCCCCCCTCCAATCCCCTTCCCTCTCGAGAATGATGAGCAGTCCAGGTTCCCCATGCTGCAGGAAGTCCAAGGTCCTCCCACTTCTATCCAGGACCAGGAAGTTGAGCATCCAAACAGGCTAGGCTCCCACACAGCCAGTTCATGTATTAGGATTGAAACCTAGTGCCATTGTCCTTGGCTTCTCATCAGCCTTCATTGTCCGCCACGTTTCAGGGAGTCCGGTTTCATTCCATGCTGATTCAGTCCCAGTCCCGCTGGCCTTGATGAGCTCCTAATAGATCAGATCCACTGTCACAGCGGGTGGGTGCACCCCTCATGGACCTGACTTCCTTGCTCATGTTCTCCCTCCTTCTGCTCCTCATTTGGGTCTTAAGAGCTTAGTCCGGTGCTGCAATTTGGGTCTCTGTCTCTATCTCTATCCATCGCCAAATAAAGGTTCTAAGGTGATATATAAGATATTTATCAGTATGGCTATAGGATAGGATCATTTCAGATGGCCTCTGCTCAGTTGCTCAAGGAACTCGCTGGGGACATCTCCCTGGACACCTGTGAGCCCCTCTAGAGTCAAGTCTCTTGCCAACCCTAAGATGGCTCCCTTAATTAGGATATATATTTCTCTGCTCCCGTGTCTACCCTTCCTTTATCCCAACCGTCCCATTCCCCCAAGCTCCTCCCATTCTCCCCTTCTCACGTTTCTCACCCCATTTCCCCTTGGCCCCATGCCACCTCATCCCAAGTTCCCAGTTTTTGCCCATCAATCTTGTCTACTTCCCATATACAGGCGGGTGACTATATGTTTTTCTTTGGGTTCACCTTCTTATTTAGCTTGTCTAGGATCACAAATTATATGCTCAATGTCCTTTATTTATGGCTAGAAACCAAATATGAGTGAGTACATCCCATGTTCATCTTTTTTGGGTCTGGGATACCTCACTCAGGATAGTGTTTTCTATTTCCATCCATTTGCATGCAAAATTCGAGAAGTCATTGATTTTTACCGCTTAGTAGTATTCTAATATGTATATATTCCACACTTTCTTCATCCATTCTTCCATTGAAGGGCATCTAGGTTGTTTCCAGGTTCTGGCTATTACAAATAGTGCTGCTATGAACATAGCTGAACAAATGCTTTTGTCATATGCAAGGGCATATGTACCTATGAATCCTCATAGGTCTTTAGTTGGGTGCTGAAGAATCAGCTTACTCCTAGTCTCTAGGGCAGGACACTAGAGATAAATACAAATGTAAGGAACATTTATTGAACCGAAGGATACTACATTCCTTCCACAACAGAACAAGTGAAACATTTTAATTAAGACATCCATTCCACTCTGCACGCTTTGCCTTCCCAGTCATCAGAGAAGCTCACCTATGCTGCTTTCTCTACCAGCAATATTTTTGCACAAAGAGAAAGACAGCCATTCATATCTTCGTGGTATAAACGTTGGTGAATTCTCTACCCAGGGTATATATTTTATTTTTCCGTGCCCCAGACCCATTGTTCTTGTGTTGGGTTGGGTAAATCTTGGTGGAGTTTGCCTGCTGCAGTGTCTCTCTCTCTCTGTGTATCACTTCATATTTTATGAATCACTTTTTGTTCATACTGCACATGCAAGAGAAATCTTTTGCTGGGCTGAATATTGAAGCTTTGTGCTCCATAAATACGAAAAGCTTAATTTTCAAACAATGACAAATCACTAGAAATCAATTCCGAAATCATTTATCTTTCAAAGCAGAAATGTTTAAGTTCTTTTGGGAGAAAATATTCATGCTCCTACCTTAGAGACCTTTTGAACAAGGTGTGCTATATGGCTATTGTGACAGAAATTTCCACAGTGGATTGGCCCTTTCCTGAGCATGCAGAGATGCTTATTGATGTCCACAGGTGATCCAGCAGTGAGACTGATGCAGCTGGCATGCCAAGTAGACCGAGCAGTTTACATAACTGCAACAAGGATTGAAACATAAGGTACAAACTTCTTTGTTCTCTGGACCTGCTTCACTGCACATTTAGAAAAAAACAAGGATTCTAGTTCTTCATTACTCCTAAAGCAAAACAGATTCTTCAAGTAGGAATTCTGATCAAGGCCTTGTTAATGTCTCACTCACAATTAGGATAGACAAGTGAGTACCTTCAGTACAAGTTGGCCCAAGCACCAGTGAGCTCAGAGCACTTCAAGTAGAGCCGAGGTCTCTAGTCAGCAGAGACTGTCACTACTCCTCTGTCTCTGAACATTGCCTGGGTGCCCCCTTGGAAGACAAAGATAACAGGGTAGATCAGGTTCCCAGGAGTGTTCTCACACATAAATCACAGTGGTATTTTATTTCCTCATATAAAGAATTACTAGTTCATCACACTTTGATCTCATAATTTGTATATTGAAGTATTTTTGGAAAGCTGTCTTTCTACCACGAATGAAAAATTCTAGCACTAGGGCAATGAGCTAACTGTGTCATTATTTAAGAATACATGCACCCTGTCTGAAGAAACCTTAACCCAACCAAATAAAACAAAAACAAAACAGAAATACAAGACAAAAGGAGTAAGAAATTAAAAAAAATGCAATTTAAATATTCCTTTCACTGGGAATTAATTATTTCTGTGCTTCTTTTCATTATTTTATTTTGTATTACTGTATGTGTGTCTGTGTGTACATGATGTATGTGGTGTGGTGGCACAGGACATATGTGGAGTTTTTTTCCCTTGAAGTGGGTTCTGGGTTTAAACTCAGGTCCCCAGGCTTGTTTGCCAAGAGTCTGTGAACACGGACTTTCACTTTGTTACCCTGGAAAGTGTGAAATGGCTGTGCTCCTTCTTTTTCCTGTTTTTTTCCTTATTGCACGTTTTATTTCAGAATTCCTTACCTTGCTTTTGCTGTTATCCATAGAAATGTTATTAAAATACTGCCTTCTCAGTTTTCTTTGAAATAAAAAAGACATTTGTGTAATCCCATTTCCAGTGTTAAATAAATTGTCTTCAAAATGGGTTTCTTCACATTTAAATGAAATACTTCTTTTGTGAGAGAAAGTTTCAAGAGGTTCAGCTGAGGACTACATGGATTCACAGAGGAAATGATGGCATCACATTGGGTGACAAGGGAAGTGGGGAACAGGACAATCTATGAGAAGACTTCTGTAAAAGATGATGGACTTGATATGCACAACAGAATCTTTTCTATGAGGAAAGAAAGTCATTTAACCGATGTCCTGATTAAGCCATGTGGGCTACACAACAAATCCCAGTGCCACAAATCTGAGAAGGGGAGGACTTGAGGGTTGCCTTATAGTTGTGGGAGGAAGAGAAGAAAGGATGAGAGAAGTGAGCACAGAGACAAATTATACACATGTATAAAATTTTCAAAGAAATACACATTTTTTAAGGGAGGAAAGATCAAGTAAAAGCTCTATTCACATCCAGGACAGCATTCCTCTAGGCACTGCCAGAAGATATGTCTTCCCAACTGTTTCATTAAAGAAGTAACCCCTACTATCTTATACTGTGATGCACTGGGGGAAAGGGTCTTCACTGTACAATTAAATGAAGATGAAGCCATTACTGTGGCTCTGATCCAGCATGGCTGCTGAAGTTAGAAGGTGAGCTGATGTGGTCAACAAACAATCAGAGAAAAGGTGAGAGGAAAACCCAGGGAAAAGACAGCTGTGTCCTTAAATCATGGAATTCAGACTCTAGTAGGAACCAAACAACTCTGTGTCCTAGAATTGTAGGAACATAAATGTTATATTGTTTAAGCACAAAGTTTATGGAAATTTGTTGGGATATAAAGTAATTCAAAGATATTAACAGAAGATTTCAAGTGGTACTGGGTGATGTATTCCATTTAATATTTACTATTTTGATTAAATATATATCAGAAAATTTGATGGGCCATTGTTCCAAGCACAAAAAGAACATTTTTTTAGCACTGTTGCTGTGGTAAGCAAAGACTTGAAATACAAACAGATAAGAAATGGATTGACTATGATCGTTTTAAATACAAACATTAGGAAAATAATAAGGGATATGAGACAAAAATGTGATACACAGTCATGGTGATGGGAATGTGAAGAAGCACTGGTCTGTAGCTGAAGGTTCCTCTTCTGCCCACCAGTTCCCAAATAACCACACTGAGGCTTAGAATAATTACAAATTGTTTGGCCTATCAGCTCTAGATTATCATTAACTAGCTATTACAACTTAAATCAACTCATTTCTATTAATGCACATATCATCACGTGGTCCAGGGCTTACTGGTGGTGCTCTGGAATGTTGCACCTTGGGTGACTACTGGAATCTCTCTTAACTCCACCTTCTTTCTCCCTATATCTATGCTTGTACTTTTTGGCTGATTGTTTTCTGCCTGCCTATTGGCCAAGTCAGCTTCTTTATTAAACACATTCACAGCATATAAAGGGACTTCCCACATCACTGATCAGCAAAGACGAAGCAAAGAAGGAGAGATGGAAGTTGGGAACTCTCCTGGATTCCCTCCTTCTCCGTTTCTATTCAGTCTGACGTTAAGCATGTGGGACAATGTCTTTGATCCTGTGAAGATGTCCTTATAGCCAGACTGAGAAGTGTGTGTTCTGGGTGAGTCCCAGCCTAGTAACACTGAAGTGATGAAAAATCAAATTGTCTGTACTGGACGTATTATTATACTTAATCATTCCTATGAGGGAATCAGGAAACACTTAGATGAATATATGCACTTTATATAATTAGACAATGTCAAAAGATCTAAACATTGGGAGTCATTCCACTATGTTATTTTTTGCACATTTTATTGCTTAGACTACTGCATGACAATTTTCTTGTTTGGGTAAGTAAATGGAAGAACTGTCTTTAAATATTACAAAATTGTACTTTTGATTTATTAAAAAATAAAGTGTGTCAAGAAGCCAGATCCGTTTGCATCAGGATCTGCTGGCAACTTTTATGAGTTGCTTTGAAGGAGCCTTGTTATGCTCCATAATTTTTATTATAATTAGCCATATATGCAGTTCCTCCATTGGAAGAGCCAATTGTAAAATTTAGCATAAAATCCTTTAAGAAATTTTTTGCTATAGCTTTAGCAAAATACAGGTGCATAAATTGTAGCAATGATCTGGGAAAAGACCATTGTTTTTGGCCTTTGAATTTAGCAAAGGCAAATATCCAGGAATCAATCTTAAAAATTATCAATGAGTCTACTGTTTAGTATAAGAAACCTTGATCATAGTCAAAATTTTGTTAAACCATTTTCCAGATTCTATCCTGTCCTTTTATATCAGACAGGCTACTGGTTTAAATTAAGAGCTTAATATCTTAACTAGCAAAACTGATAAGATTTAGCCATAAGCCTCATTTTTTATAAAACTGTTGTAGAATAAGTTTTACATTTAATATACACACTTGCCATATCTGAATTATAATTAATATACTGTATTTGTTGATTATTGTATACTTTATCTGTTGATTTATACTTTACCTGCTTGAGTACCTGTTAGGCAGCTGTTTTAAGTTCTCTATTGGAAACTGTTTTTTGTAAGAATTTTACCTAGCAGCTCAAGGTCTCCTATAAGAATATTATCACTAGAGCTTTAACCATTGGACATCCAACCAAAAGTTTGTAAGACAAGGTGAAAAAGCCCTTGCAATGCATCATGAAAAAACCCGACCTATATATATTTGGGGTCGAGGATGTGTTTGTGCTTTTTTCACAGAAAGAAAAGGAATTCTGAACGTGATGTCGAGGCTGCGGACACAGAAGAGTTCCAGACTTCCAGAGGTGATTGAGGAGAGATCTTTGGTCCGGTCTTCCCTACCCCCAAGGAAAGGAGTGCCTGCTGACAAAACCAGCTACACCACTCTGCATGGTGTCATCCAGCCCCCAGAATCCAGGGAGACCCGGCTGACATAAGGGCCAGGATGTGCTTCATGTACCTGAAACCAGCTCGCCTCACCCTGGCTACCCCACCTGTCCAGGAGCACAAATGCTAAACTGCTTCTGCAGCTTGAACTCTGGTCTGCTTTGGAGCTGAGTTGCAGACTAAACATCAGACTGCTTTAAACTTTGGGACACAGAACTCATTTTAATTAAAATATTAACCTCTCTTCACTTAAGAAGGGGGAAAATTGGGGGGTTCCTGTGACTGTTGCCCAGAGGCTGGAACTGGTGGTATATGATAACAACAATGTATGTCATTGTACTCCCACTGAATTTGAGGTAATGATATTTGTAACTGCTTATAGATAATGGGTAAAGTTTGACACATGTTGTAAAGTGTTTGGTTTTAATGCATATGCTTAAAATTTTGGATTTTGATCCCTTTTACACTGCCCTAATTTTTTGGCAGGCAGCACACGTAACTTTATGTGGAGTAGGCACTTAGGAATGTGGTCATACCATAGGCCAGACTAAAAGGTGAATACTGGGTTAGGAAAAAGCCCTTTCTTCTTATCTGGAGATGGAGTTATTGGTGCCAAAACTATATCATTATATCTTTTGTTTGAGGAGCTCCTCAGAGTCTTTTCATTAATGACAGAGGCAGGGGCCCAATGACGGGAGTTAGTGTGGATCCTCGCCTGAAGAGCACACCATACAGAGGTTGTAGAAACCGGCTCAACATGGCATGGTTCAGGTATGAGGGTGCTCTCCACATGGCCTAAGACAGGGTGCCCTGTGATCTGCTTACTTTAATCCTGCTAGATGCCTTTTACGTGAGGAGCTCCAAGGACGGGCGACTTATGGCAGGATAATCCCCCAACCTAAGGCAGGGCCCTGGGAACCCTAGGAAGGGTAAGGGGAAAAAAAAGGCCTGGTCCCCACTCGACCTAGTAGTCATCGGGCTCCCCTCTGTTCCCAGGAGAGAGGGATTACTTCACCACTCAAGAGGAGGGTCTCTCCTTGTCTCAGTCCCTTCTCCTTTGCTCTGACACCATGGTTGACTCTGACTGGTGCTCTCCACTTGATAGCTGCCTGCCTTTGTATGGGAGGGGGGAGGGGATCTGTTGGGAGCTGTTTCCCCCTAGAGATCATTGCAGGAACCATCGCCCTGGGGAGACTATGGGGAACCCCACACCCATGGTTGTACTGGGATTGGTTCTGTTGCCCCACACCCAGTTGAAGCTGTTAATGGAGAAAAATAAAATAAATAAATAAATAAAAAAAGTGTGTGGTGAGTGTTATTAATTAGGAGGTTAATATTTGGTGTAAGCTCTGTGGATTCTATTTGTGTTTTAAAAAAGTAGAGGAGGCTCCTTAAGTAAAGGAAATATACATTTTGGGGTAAAGAAAATCTGGTGTAATGTGTAACAAATATTACAGGGAAAGAAGCTCAGTCAGATGACAGGGACAGCAGCGGTCAGACTGAGGTGAAACAGTAAACATTAACTTGTGATTGGGACATTGCTGGTTGGCCTCAGCGTATGGCTTATGCCTCCTTTTTCTTGGAGAATAAATGAGAAAACTGCAGAAGAAATCGTTTTGATGAATATAGCCAGTAGGAAGCGACTAAGGAAGAAATTTATTTAAGGAATAAAAAAGTAGACAGTTACCCTGTTGTTTGACAAATTTCTTTGTCTTTATCTCTTTCCAAACATATCTGACAGAGAAGAAAAACCTGGTTTGTTCTCTTTCACCAGATTTGCTGAAGAAAATTGCTTAATCTCAGGGACTCTGTGTTAAGTGACTCAACGCTATGAAAAAAAAAGTCCATCAGGATAATTGTGATCATGTTGTCCCTTTTCTTGAGATCTAGAAGGCCCAGAACATGTACAGGAGACAGCTAGCTTCAGTCCTCAGTTGTATGAGTATGATTCTAGACAATACTGTGCCAGCTCTTCAAACTCTCTTTGAAAAGGCAAAGCACATGTCCAGTGCTTATTAAATAGATTATTAACAATCTCTCAAAAATATCACAGAGATATGGTGGCAGATGGTAATCAGAAATGGAACTCCTATTTATCTTATGATACTAATAAACAATGATAGTCTGAAAAATCTCTGCATGCCATTTGGCATACAAAATGTTTTCATATTTTTTGCCTTATTTAATTATCATCTGAAATTACTAAAGATATTGCCACTGTAGTATTATTTGGTAGAAAAATGCCTTGGGAGATACATATAAACATATTAAGGTAGCATACCTATTTTGTGGCTAAGAGTGTTGACATCCTTGAATGATTCCTGTCTCTTCACAGTAATAAAACACTAAGTAACACAGCAATTGATTTAATTGACTACAAAATTGTTAGTTGATGGGTAATTTTGGCTGACATGCAATTTTTGAACCTTAAAATATATAAGTATGGCATAGTGGCAGTATCATAAGAATAGACCATGTCAGTAGAATCCCAATCTTCTCTGCATGTCCACAGTCACTAGTCATAGGATGATTTCAGTGATATAGATAGGTTATAACTTCATTTCCCCAGGAACACTGTGACAGAGGTGGAAGGAATCAATAGCTCAGAGTCTCAGAGATGCTGGGTATAATCACATTAAGGGACAAAGGTTCATTTTGGATTCTGGTTACAAAGATTTACATTCCTGGTTTGCTGACATCATTATTTTGGATCTGAGGTGAGGCTCATCATTGGTGGGGGCTCAATGGTGGCAGCAAACAGAAGAGAAAGAGAAAGTATGGGCTAGAAAAGTAGATAGGGAAGATTGGGAGATGGGGATAGAGAAGGCTGGTAGATAGGAACAAAAGGACTGAGAGATGGGGATAGAGAGGGCCAGGAGATGTGAATAAAAGGACTGGGAGATGTAGACAGAGGTGGGAGACGGAGACAGAGAGGACTGGGAGAAAGGGATAGATGGGATGGAGAGAAGGAGATAATGGGATTGGGAAAATAAAGATACAGGGGGTGGGGAGATAAAGATAAAGAAGGTAGATGATTAAGACTGGTTAGGTTACAGAAATGGCAACTGAAGGAGCAAACTGAATTTCATAGAATCTGTAATTTTATATAAATTTATCCAACATTGAAGAAACCTACATAGTACTGACACTACATAGTAGTGGCACTAGTGTAGTTATGATGTAGTTATGGGGTGTTAATATTTAATTACATTTCTGGCTTTGAACACAGTAGAATTAGACATTAGTGTCAAGTGGGGGACAAAGTAAAAGAAGATGCTTGTCTAATGGACTGAAGACAAGGAAGTGGAGATGTGTGCATGGGATTAAGCAAACCTTTGGAGCTTGTCCTGTGGTGTGCTCAGAGTAGCAAGGATGGAGAAAATTATGAAGATTAGTGCTTGGGAATTCCAGGTAGTGACACTTACGGGAAAGATGAAAAAGATAATAGGCATATAAATTAAAGTTGAGTTTAACCCACCTCCTGTAATTAAATGCAGATATGGCATATCAGCCTTGAACTTTGATAATAAAAGATGCACAATTTTAATAAACCTGAGTGATTTTCTGAAATCTTCTACACTTTATAGCACACACTAAACTCCAATGAGATTCCACAAAAATAAGTAAGAGAAATAGTGAGGGCATTCCCATCAAAATAATCTTGAAAACTACAAAAACACTGAGAAGATACAAGCTGTTTAAAAATACCTTAAAAGAATAGTATACATTAACAAATGAGTAATAACAATGTGCAAAATAGAATATCAAAATTTCTCCAAAGTAATTATAACTAAATTAAATATATTACATAATAAAACTAAACTATTACCAAGCATGTATATTAAATAATTCACAAAACATGCAAGCTCATGTCAAAAATCATAGTAAAAATAATGAATGACCTAAAAAATATTCAGCAGCAAAGTATCAGAAAATGTGTAACAGTAAATATCTATGAATTGATCCCAAGAACAAATTAACTACTGTAGAGCATAAAACTCAATTTCCAAGAGCACTGAGGTTTGAAGATAATGATTAAGTAAAGCCTTCATTTTCTGTATAGATGCAGAAGAGATGCTTGATGATATAGAGTGAGTAATAATACTTCACAAAATTAAAAATCTTTAATTAAAATTCAAGGACAAACAATAAACTTGAGCTTACAGATAGTTACTTAACAAGTAGCTACTTGATAATAGATGAACCTGTTCTGAAAGGCAGAACTTTATTTAAATGAGAAACATTAAAGTGCTTCACTCCCAGCTCAGAAGGGAGACAACTAAGCCTACCATTCCCTTAGCTTTCTGCTGCTGTGTTTGAACTGCTCTAGTACTAAAACACCTAGGCCAGATAGCGAACACACACAAACACACACACACCACGAGAGAGAGAGAGAGAGAGAGAGAGAGAGAGAGAGAGAGAGAGAGAGAGAGAGAGAGAAGCACACATACAAATTATCTAATGAGTTAGCTGCAAACCTAACAAATCAATGTATGAATCTCTATGCCTGTGGTGTTACACATAAATCATCCCAGGACTCTGGAGTTTGTAATGAAGGATCATGAATTCAAAGTCAGTCTGGGAAACACAGAAATATTCTGCCTCAAAACATCAAGAAATATAATATTCGCAATGAAATAATTTGGTAATATAAAAAGACAAAATTAATACAAAGGTAAAACTCAGAAAAAATAATGGTAGATAACTTTTAATTTATCATTCAAAAGAAACTAGTACACATATGGATAATTAATCAAGACATGTTCAAAGCACATTTATTAAAATCACACTGAACATCCTGGTCATGATAAAAGATTCTCACTAAACCCACATCTGACAGTGGATCCCCAGGCTCTCTCAGAAAAAAAAAGCACAGTAACTAAAAATGTATCAAGTCCATAAACAGAAAAATGATACTTAACAGATTTGGTCACTACATTGAGACTCAGCTGTAACAACAGAGACAAACACAATAAAACACTGATGGAAATTACAAAAACTGATCCACACAATCCACCCCTAATTGTCTTGGAAACCTAGGAAAAGACAAAAATTGGGAAACCAGAGTGGTTAGCATATAAAGTTCCTTATATTAGGGATTGTGTAAAAGGAGCTCCAATGGGCCACATTCCCAGTACCCAGCTAGGTTTACACCCGAAATAATTACATAAAAATTATATTCATTTAAACACTGCCTGGTCCATTAGTTCCAGCATCTTATTGGTTAATTCTTACATCTTGATTATCCCATTTCTAATAATCTGTGTAGCACCACAAAGTGGTGGCTTACCGGGAAGATTCTAACATATATCCATCTTGGGCTGGAGCTTCATGGTGTCTGCCTGACTCTGCTTTTTTTCTCCCAGCATTCTGTTCTGTCTACTTCACCCACCTAAAGGCTGGCCTATCAAAAGGCCAAGGCAGTTTCTTTATTAATCAATGAAAGCAACAGATGGCTAGAAGACCCTCCTACATCACTACTGTTTTAACGTAAATGGTTAGAAAAGTAATGTTACAGAAATTCAAAATGAGAACAGATTGATAGGAACACACACACACACACACACACACACACACATATATATATTATAAAATAATGATGCTATAGAAACCTAGGAGCAATAAAGAGGAATTATTTAATGAATGAACTTAGAACAAATACAGAACCTTGTGGAAGGTAGATAAATAATGGAAACTATTCTTTAAACTGTGTGAAACAGATAAAAATGAATGCATCTTAATTATATAGATAGGCAGTCTAGGCTCCATTATTGAACCTCATGTTACATTCCACATAGTGAGCCTGTGATTTGCGGTGTTCCAGAAACATGGAGATTGCTCATGTCCATGATTTAGTCAGGTAAGATATAAAGTTTACATTCCTCTCCTTCAGAGTTATTTAGGTTATTCTGGGTATGCAAAAAAGTGAGAGAATTCTAAATTAATAGAATTAATTTTGGTTTATCATTTAATTGAGGAACACTAATGGGAACAAATTAACACTCAACATTACTTTTCTATGTAGATAAAAATCTCTGCTGCACAAATATTACTTTTGATGTCACCAAAAGCTCAAAGGACTTTCATGCTTTTCTTTAGACTGTGCCCCAGATTCCCTGGAGGGGCATATCCACTCCCCTCTCCTGTCAGCAATCCTTCAAAGGGAGAAAAACAAGCAGCTGCCTGCAGGTCCAATTTCCTTCTTCTTCTCCTTTCTTCTGTTCCATTTCCAAACGGACCCTTGGGAAGATGAAGAAAGGGAGGCTACAGAAACTTCTTAAGATGCTTAGCTGAAAGGGTGGTCAGTGGAAGGGAAGGGTTGTGAGGGACAGACAGAAGAGATGAGGGAAAAAAGGAAAACAGACTACAGAATGTTACCTCAGTTGTGATTTTATTTTAGCAAGTTATCTATGGATAATAATGTTAATTATGGATTTATTTAGTTTTATGCAACTACATATTAATGGTATATTTAAGACTTCTAGGGGACTTTTTATTTATTTATTTACTTTTGCTCACCCTTTGGCCTCTAATTTTCCATGTGCCAGATACTGATTTCAGGTTCTCACATAAATCAGACAAGAACTCACCATGAGATGTATTCACTTTTCTTTTACACTTTAATGTTTTATGAGGGGATCCATTCTTTCTTAGTTGTACATACTAGTATTGAGCCCACTGTATCCTAAACTGACCTTGAACATGAAAATCTCCTGCCTTAGTTTCCATAGAGGAAGGGATTCTAGACCTTATGAGTTTTGTCTTCTGTGACCTCTTAAAGTACACTCTCCATGTGCCGTATTGACACTTGAAGAAAAAATATTCATATAATTGGAATTCCCATCATAAGTGTCACAGAGTGAAGAGCGTGAGATGGTTTATGTTCATTTGTTTTGTAGATATGTAGCTACTTGTCCTGGTACTGTAACAATACTTGACAAAGAAAGCTAGTGGTGAAGAAATGTTCACAGTGGCTCAAAGTTTGAAAGTTCAGCCCATTTGGATTTCGAAGTCGTAACAGCAGAACTTTAGGGTGGCTGATCACATTGCATCTATGCTCAGGAAGCAGAGAGTGGTGGATGCTGGTGTTCTGTTCAATTTCTTTGGTTTGTACCACCCAGTATCCAAGCACAGAGAATGAGGAGGAACAGTTTTAGGACAGCTGTTCTCACATCAATGAACTTAATCATTGTCCCTTATAGGCAGGACAAGAGGCTAAATCAGTCTAGATAAGCATCATGGAGGCTTACTTTCTAGGTCATTCCAGATCCAGACAAGTTGGCAATCATTATCAACCTTAACAATATACTGAATAAGGCTGCTCTCATCCACTCTTACTTGATTTGTTGATTAGTGGGGGAGAGAGATGGAACACAGTGAAGCTCTGAGGGATGGTCAGGGAAGCCTGTGTTTGTTATGCTGCATGGAAAGGAGGAACTCGGAATAGAAAAGGTACTTTTGGTGCATTTACTTGGCTCCTTTATGAGCTTGGCTCAGGATTTCATCTATAAAGTTTGCATCCAATGTGAATACTGACATTTCACAAGGATGTGCACCTACTTGATGCATTGTGAATTAGAATGGTGATGAACTCACATTTCACAGTTATTCTGGAGACTGAATTTTATGTTGACTAATTTACCTAGTTGAATTCACACTGCCATTGTGTTAATTAATTTTTACAAACACATTATATATGCAAGTTTACAAATTTTACAAATTTCTTAAGACACTAAACATATATGCTCCCTTTATTTCCATTAGAAAAATTGATTACTATTATCTCTCTAACTCTTAAAAAGTTAAAAGTAGTAAAGGGACATTTGTTAGCAACCTCATAATTCTATATGTGTGTTTGAAAGGTAGATATATAGTTACATTGGGAAGATTATCAAATGTTTGACTGATTTCACAAAAGGAATTTTGCCTTATTAGTTGCTGTTTCTTCAAATATTTCTAGGAATAACTTCACAGTAAGTTTAATCTTTCTATTTTGATTATATAGTAATTATTTATAAAATAAATCAAACATGGCTTAAAGACAGTAAATCTGAAGTTATACACAGCTCTTAAAACTAGTTTATTGTTTGCAACTATTCAGTCAACACAAATAGATGTGTAATATTCCATCATGTTTTTGGCATTTTATTTTGTTTTAACTTGTACTTAAAGGAATACTTAAATGCAAACTTACTTGCCCTCTGTAGTATGGAGACCATTAGTTTGTTTCCTGTCCGACAAGCAGTTCAGACTCAAAATAATCACTTAGAAACCATATTATTTAAATCACTGCTTGGCCTATTAAAACTAGCTTCTTACTAGCTAACTCTTATACCTTAATTTAACTGATCTCCATTAATCTCTGCATCACCACAAGGCCACACCTACCAGCAAAGTTTCAGTGCATCTGTCTCTGACAGCAGCTCCAAGGCTTCTCTCTCATTTTGCCTTCTTCCTCCCAGTATTCAGTTTAATTTTCCCTGTCTAGCTAAGTTCTGCCCTGCTATAGGTCCAGGGTAATTTTCTTATTCATTAATGATAATCACAGCATACAGAGGAGAATCCTACATCACCTCCCCTTTTCTGTTTAAATAAAAAAAGATAGTTTTAACTTTAACATAGTAAAGTTACATATAACAAAACAGGTATCAGGAAGGAATTACAGTTATAATATTTATATATACTTTATTGTTTATCATAATTAAGGAAAACTATAAACTAACTCCACCAAAGACTCCAGAAGGATATAATATTACCTAAGTAATCAGAAAGTGCATTGTAAGCAACTTTCGAAACTCTAGGATTGACAGAGACATCTCACTGCCTGGATAGTCACCCAAAGTTCTTCTGTTGGGGCATCCATATTCAGCCTACAGGCTCATAGTATCCTGCAGACAGTTCCATGAAGCAGGAAATTTCAAAGACTGTTTTTCCTATTGTATATGTGTGTGTATGTGTGTACATGTGTGTGTGTATGTGTGCATGTGTGTGTGTATTAAGTTTGTCAGTTACTTTCTTCTGTGTCCTGCAAAATGTCTTACAGACTCTTTTATGAAGCAGGAACCCTGAAGGATGGTCTCACCTTTAGGCAAGTTCAGCAGTCATTTCTCTGTGGGTCCTGCCTATTCAGTTCACACAGCATACCATGAAGCAGGCCAGGAAAGAGCAGTTTCTTGCCCAAATGGCTAACACACTCTATGAGGATTCTCTTCGATGTCTATCTTCATCATGAAATAATTGGTACTGCCAGGAGCAGATGAGTCTCACTGTCATGAAAAGTCCTAAGTTCTTAAAGTTTTTAAATGTCATGTTCTGTAGTCTTTGAAAAATATGAAGAATATCTATCTAACTGAAATATATATCTCAATATATTTATAAAACCTAATTAACATGAGAAGCTTGACTATTATAGATTATTATCTATTAACCTGTATTTTTAATTATATATTACACTTTTAAATGAACCACACAAACACAATACCTTAATCAATAGCAAAAATGTACTTATAACAAAATTGACCTAAAATTTGTATCAATAGAGCAAGATTCATACCAAAGCAAATTATTCATATCTATAGCACATCCCTCTTTAAATGTAAATAAGCATTTACAAACAATATTTTGGATTATGAGCATAGTTCTCTCCAAACTGTTTCCTGCTTTTTGTGTGTGAAGTATTTTTGGCGGGGTGTTCACAGTGACCTTTCAGGGGTTTTGTGCATCAAATCACCTTAGTCTGGAAGTATTTCACAGTATTTTGTGGAAACAAAAGAAGAAAGTCTTTTCCAAAACAACACATCCTTGGACAAAAATTTTGCAAACAAAATACCTTCAAAGTATATATGTCGGTTTAGCTTAGCAATCTGTACAATGAAATATCCCTCTATACTTAGCTCTTTCTCAGTCAAAAAATTCAAAAAAAACCAAAATAATATACATAATCTAGACTCTCTGTGTATATTCCATCTTACATGGTTTCATTTTGACTTCTTATAATCTATGACTCTCTGTACTCTGTCTCATTAAAAACTTTACCTTTTTAAAACCATTTACTTCTTTGTATAACTCTCTATCCTCTTTTTCTTCTCTCTCCCAAACCTATGTATATATTTTTAAAGACCCTGTGTCTTGTTTAGAGGTCTTTTTAAAAAAATCTGAATCTGTCTTTATTTTGTTTCAATATATGGTCAAAAATTATTTTTTTGACCAGAAGTGCTTCTTAAAATGCTAAGCCCTTCTTATGAAATTAAGTGGCACTGTTGCTAGGGGAATTATGGCACTGCCTGCCTGCCCCACCCAGTCCAGCATGGCAGAGCTGTTCACTGCCTTTGGAAGCCATGCTCACAGCCCCATTTTTAGGCAAACAGCCAGTCTATGTTGTCATTGTGTGAGTTGTAGCACTCTCTTCACAAACCTCATTTAAATGCTTCATGGTCAGACCTCCTGAATTAGACAGAGTTTTTGCTCACTACATGGACCAGGAAACCTTGTGACTTTTTACTAATACTGCTATATCAGGAAAACCTCTCTTAAAGGAGCCATGGCATTAAGCCATGCTTAACTCTGCCTTTTTTTTGGGGGGGGGGGGCGTTGTTTTTGTTTTGTTTGTTTCTTTCTTTTCTTGCCCAAATGGCTAACAAATTCCATGAGGGGCTTCTTCAATGCCTATCTTCCTCTTGAAGTAGATTGGTGCTGCCAGGGGCAGATGTGTCTCATTGTCATGAAAAGTCCTAAGTTCTTAAAATGTTTTAAATGTTATATTCTGTTAGTCTTTGAAAGGTTTGCAGAATACCTACACATTTGAGAAATTTCTTTGTATATCTAAAAAGCCTAACAAACATGACTATAAGCTCCAGATGACTATAAATTAACCTGTATGTTTAATTATTCATTAAAATTTTAAATGAGCTACAAAAGCATAATACCTTAATCAAGAGCATAAATATACATATAACAAAATTGATCTTAAATTTGTATCAATAGACCAAGACCCATACCAGTGCAATGTATTTATCTCTATATCATATCCTTTTTAAAATGAAAACAAATATTTATAAACAATATTTAGGAATTTGGGCATTGTTATCTGCAAACTGCTTTCTATTTTTTGTTGAATGAAATACTTTTGGGGGTTTGGAGAGACATTTTGGAGGTTCTTGGTCCATCAAACCACAATAATCTGGAATTCCCATGTTCTAATCCTCTGTGGAAACAAAAGCAGACCATCTTTTCCCAAGAAACATATACTAATATCCAAATTTTGAAGTCAAGATATACCTTTAAAATATATACATTAATTAACTTAGCAGCCCCCAGAATCAATGAGCTCTCTGTAGTCAAACAATTCAAAGAAAACACAATAATATACATAATCAAGACTCTATGTTTGTATTATATTCCTTAATTTTTTACTCTATTACTTTTATCACCAGTTAATTATTTTTTTCTCTTTACTCCTTTAATGACTTATGACTGTCTATATTCTTTCATATTATAAATGTCTATACTCTTTTTCCTCTCCCCAAAAGTCTACATATCCAACACCACAATCCATTTACAGGTCTTCTTTTATCTGAGTCTGTCTTTACTGTGTGTGTATCTGCAATTACTTTTTGACCAGGAGCACTTATTTTTTTTTGTTTAAAAAACATCTGATTTATTATTTTGACAGATCGCAAATCAGAAAATTCATTTTCAACAACACTACAGTCTTTTCATTTGCACCATTATGGTTAAAGTCTGCCAGTAATTCTGTTATAAATCCTATTTCCGGAGAATCTATTTGGTAATAAAATTAATTCTGATGTAAGACAGTTTTCAGTGATTCTATAATAAACTACAAAATCATAGTTACTAAATTCATATGACTTCTGCAAACTTTATTAGCATTATCATTTTTAAGTAACTATAGGGATTAAAGATATTTTTTCACTGGGCATGTAAAAATCCCTAATAAATGATATTATTTGCTATATTGCTGGACACATAAAAATACTTGGTATACTTTCTTTCTTTATTTCTTTATTTTTTTCTCCATTAACAGCTTTAATTGGGAGTGGGGCAACAGAACTATTCTTAGCACAATTATGGGTGTGGGGTTCCCTGCAGACTCCCCAGGGTGATGGTTCCTGTAATGATTTTTAGGGAAAAACGGCTCCCAACAGATCTCCCTTTCTCTTATATAAAGGCAGGTAGTTATTACGTGGAGAGCACCAGTCAGAGTCAACCATGGTGTCAAATCTAAAGGAGAAGGGACTGAGCTAAGGAGAGACCCTCCTCTCGAGTGGTGAAACAATTTACCTCTCCTGGGAACAGAGGGGTGCCTGATGATTCTTAGGTCGAGTGGGGACCAGGCCTTTTTTCTTTCCCCCTAACCCATCCTAGGGTTCCCAGGGCCCTGTCTTAGGTTGGGGGATTATCCTGCCATAAGTCGCTTGTCCTTGGAGCTCCTCAAATAAAAGGCATCTAGCAGGATTAAAGTAAACAGATCACAGGGCACCCTGTCTTAGGCCATGTGGAGAGCACCCTCATACCTGTACCATGCCATGTTGAGCCGGTTTCTACAACCTCTGTATGGTGTGCTATTCAGGCGAGGATCCACACTAACTCCCGTCATTGGGCCCCTGCGTCTATCATTAATGAAAAGACTGTGAGGAGCTCCTCAAACAAAAGATATAATGATATAATTTTGGCACCAGTAACTCCACCTCCAGACAAGAAGAAAGGGCTTTTTCCCAACCCAGTATTCACCTTTTAGTCTGGCCTATGGTATGTTCTCCTTCCTACGTGCCTACCAGGAGCACTTATTTTATTTAAATGCTAAGAGGGTGTGGTTAGGACCATCACAGCCACCCTGCCTGTTGACTCCACCCAGTCCAACATGGCAGAGGTATTTTCACTGCCTCTTAGAACCATGCACACAGCTCAAGCTCAGACCTTAGTAATGTGCTTGGCCTCCTGAAGGAGCCAGAGCTGTTTGGGCAACTAACATGAACCAGGAAGCCCTCTCCTAAAGAAGCTTTGCAGTCTTTGCTGCCAATGCTAAGTCAGGAAGACCTCTCTTAGAGGAGTTGTGGCAACTCAGCTTGCTTCCAGCAAACAGAGCCTATCTGAAAAAAATAATGTGGCTACCGAGAAATTGCACTAAACTTTGTCTTTTTGTGTCTAGAATTTCTTTTTACACTTTCTCAGGTCTTATATGGACATTGCTGTCCCACTTTACGTGCCATTCTTTAGGCTGAGGTTCCCTGTTTATTTCCCAGTTGCCCAGATCCAAATGACACAGAAACTATATTATTTTCAACAATGCTTGAACAATAGCTTATTCTTCTTATGATCTAACTCTTACATCTTAAATTAACCCATTTCTATTATTCTGTGTATCACCACAAGGCTTGTGCTTTACCAGTAAGGTTCCAGGATATCTGTCCCCTTTATGGCAGCTACATAGCATCTTCTTGATTCCACCTCCTTTTCTCTTCTGTCACTGTTTGAAATTTCTGCCTTGTTATATTCTGCCCTGTCATAGGCCCAATGCTGCTTTTTTATTAACTAATGTTACTAAAACATATTCAGAGCATATAGAGGGAAATTCCACATCAGGGCACATCAGTGTAATGGTGATGAAGTCAGAGTGTTTCAAATAATGTGTATTCTCTCATTAAATAAAAAAATATGAACAATTACTTTCTGTCTCTCTGCTTCTTATTCTCTCTGTGTTTTTTCTCTCTTTTCCATTTACTTATTCTTTAAGATAATATTACTTTTAAAATTAGTTTTTAACAATTAATTAGTTTTTCACAACATGAAATCTGATATGTCAAGAGTCAGATGATAGCAATTTAGAAAAGATTATGTCTGTGGTATCAGATTAATGAGTACACAAGAAAGGAAGTATAATAAAAGTAAAGATATTGACAAGTGTGTGAAAGCATAGTGTTCATGCAATAATTCTGCTGGGGATCAAATCCCAAATCTCCCCACGACAGCCAACAGTGCACTAGTAAATACATAAATGTTGGTTGGCTTCTTAGGTGACTGCTTCCAGATTCTTTCATTCTTATTTAAGAAATTAAAGGCTCACACAGATATGAAAAGAAGCAATGCAGTGGTATAACTCAGAATGAAATAGTGTCAAAATGTCAATGTCACAGGAATGAGGACACTCAAGCACCCCGATTCTTTCTGTCAGAATCCAAGAAAAGGAGAAGCTTGGCTGCTGTGTACACATCTTGTATGAATTTCTATTTTAACTGATGTATTTAAATTATGCAAGCTTTTCGTATTTTCAATATGGATGTGGCCTTTGCTTTTAATCTTTTCGCACACCCAATTAAACATAGACATACAAAGACAAATAATTCTTATTTAAAGATCACAGTTTGGTTCATTGTAAATATACTCACGACAAATTCAGCATAGACTTTCCTCTCTTCTGTTTTACTAAGCTATAACTAGAATAGTGTTGAATTGAAACTATGCTTGATAATTGTTGTTGGTAGAAGAATCTTCTTCCATTATTCAGAGTAGTGGTGTGTACACACATTGACATGAAGATGGGCATTCATGATTGCCAACAAATTGCTAGGTGATCTGTTAGAAGAGGGTATTTGTGCATGTTCATGAAGGTAAAGGGTCCTAGACTGGCAAGTGCATTATTAGAAGATGGGTATGTGCATAGCCCAAGTCAAGTGGAGTCTCAGATTGGTGAACTATTCCCCAAGATTTCCTGCCTGGACTGATAGAGCATGTGATCAAACTGGACTCTTGAATGTGGCTCACAATGAGGGCTGACTGAGAAGCCAAGGACAATGGCACTGAGTTTTGATTCTGCTTCATGGACTAGCCTTGTGGGAGACTAGTCTGTTTGGATGCTCACCTTCCTAGACCTGGATGGAGGGGGGAGGACCTTGGACTTCCTACAGGGCAGGAAACCCTGACTGCTCTTAGGACTGGAGAGGGAGGGGGAGAGAGAATGAGGGTAGGTGGGACATGGGAGGAGGTGGAAATTTTTAATAAATAAATTAATTAATTTAAAAAAAGAAAAAAGAAAACATTTTGGTTCCCAATCAATACTGTATTTAATGAAGTGTATTATTAAAAGTGAAATAAATTCATTATAATAATTTATTTTCCAGTACCAAAGTTTAAAGTGCCTATTCAGTAACCTCAAGTGCAGTATAATTTAGTTCAGCATGTGTTACACTGTGTGCCTCTATCCCATCATCAAGCAAAGTATGTAAAAACAACACTAACAAAACTAGCTTCTATTTTGAAACATCTACTAGCTGTTCTGTTTTCTTAATTATCATTAAATAGTTTTCAATAGCTAAACAAAATAAATTAAACAGGAAAAAAATAATTCCTGACACATTTTTCATTTACATTTAAGGATTGATTCTAAGCTAACTTTCAACTTACTATTATCAAAATATCTCAAATTGAATAGTATATTCATACTACACTGTAAATGTAATTCTCCCCTTATATTTAGAGGTAATAGAAAGATAGATGAGGAATAGATAAACGAATTGATACACAAATTCACATATAGATGGATGATCTATTACATACAGATGATAGATAAACAACTTGATTGATGGTTGATAAATAGTTAATTGATGGATAATAGATGATAGAGATATGGATTTATAATAGACAGACATACTGTTGTACAAAAGAGAAATATGGAAGAGCAACCAAAAAGGAAAAGAGGATAAAGGGAAACAGAGACTAGAAAAGGCAATTAACAGGAGAGGATAATAATGTAAACTTAAAGAAGAGCATATAACAGAAGTTTCATATATGTATTTATTCCTGTTAAGACTCTGCTTGCAGTTTGCAACTGTTAGAGACAGATGAAAGTCTGAGTGTCCAGACAAGCTATACAATGTTAGTAGACTAGTAACCGGAACATAGCAACCTTTCTTATTTTTAGATGACTGTTCTCTATTCTTGGAAAACAAATCAACAATAATTTTGTTTCACAATTATTCTACCAGACTGAATTTTAGTTTTGTTTTTTGTTAGTCAATCAAAATGCTGTGGTTATGGCAGAATTTTCTCAAGTCTTTGAGTCAGATTAACTCTAAATATATGAAAAAGAATTGCTTTAATTTATATCAACACCTTTTAAAAGGCATGTCTTATAAATTTCAGAATTGAACTCCTAATCCCCCTGCGTTGCTTTCTTAAGTGATAAGATAAATTATGTCATTGGCCACTACATAGTGTTTTATAGCTAACCCAGAGCCTTCTAACAATTGAGGTATATTTCCAGCCATTTGTTTAATATTTTTCTTAAAGTGAAAAAGTTTGGGGCTAAAAGTTAAGTTTCTACTGAGGAAAACAATGCACAGACTGCAACTTCACTGTGCATTCCTTGCCAAGTTTATTATGGCAACATAGATTGCTTAGTTTCAAGTTTCCAACTCTGCTTCTATTACTCTAACACCATACTGAATTAATCTGAAATTTTGGCAGAAAATATATGGGGACATAATTGAAATTTTCAGTCATCAAAACTATTTGTGGTTGTAACTTGATCTATAACCAAATAACTCTTTACACATATGTACATCATGTGGAGAGCCAATCTGCAGAATATAATCAGATTAAGTGTTACTATTTACATTGAAGCTGCTTGTCTTATGGTTTTATAAAGGGCCAATAAAACAAATAAGCAGAAAGAAATATGCCAGGTATAGCAAACTGATCAATACAGCCTACCTACCTATAAAAAATAAATCACACAAAAAAGAAAGCAACACAAAAAAAGTTTACCTGGATGGTGGTTTGCACACCTTTAATCCTAGAAATGGTAGTCAGCACTAAGAGGATCACTGTGATTTTGAGGCCAGCCTGTTCTATAGAGCAAGTTTTAGGACAAGCAAGGTTGTACAGATAATATCTCTCTTTGAAAACTAACAAACAAATGAATAAAACACAACACTTTTCTTCATAGGAAAAAAATTGAAAAAGCCATGAAAACATATTTGACACAGAATTCAATTGTTTACCATAAAAGGATTTTATTTATTTATTTATTTATTAAAGATTTCTGTCTCTTCCCCACCGCCGCCCCCTTCCCTCCCCCTCCCCCAATCAAATCCCCCTTCCTCGACCGCCCAAAGAGCAATCAGGATTCCCTGCCCTGTGGGAAGTCCAAGGACCACCCACCTCTATCCAGGTCTAGTAAGGTGAGCATCCAAACTGCCTAGGCTCCCACAAAGCCAATAGGTGCAGTAGGATCAAAAACCCATTGCCTATGTTCCTGAGGTCTCAGTAGTCCTTATTGTCCGCTATGTTCATCAAGACCGGTTTTAACCCAGGCTTTTTCAGACCCAGGCCAGCTGGCCTTGATGAGTTCCCTACAGAACATTCCCACTGCCTCAGTGTGTGGGTGCACCCCTCGTGGTCCTGAGCTCCCTGCTGGAGCTCTCTCTCCTTCCGCTCTTGACTTGGACATTGAGATTTCAGTCCGGTGCTCCAATGTGGGTCTCTGTCTCTGTCTCCTTTCATCGCCTGATGAAGGTTAATATTCAGGAGGATGCCTATATGCTTTTCTCTGGGTTCTCCTTCTCATTTGCCTTCTCTAAGAACCCGAATTATAGGCTCAATGTCCTTTATTTATGGCTAGAAACCAAATATGAGTGAGTACATCCCATGTTCCTCTTTTTGGGTCTGGCTTACCTCACTCAGGATAGTGTTTTCTATTTTCATCCATTTGCCTGCAAACTTCAAAAAGTTCTTGTTTTTTACTGCTGAGTAGTACTCTAATATGTATATATTCCATACTTTCTTCATCCATTCTTCAATTGAAGGGCATCTAGTTTGTTTCCAGGTTCTGGCTATTACAAACAATGCTGCTATGAACATAGTAGAGCATATACTTTTGTTGTATGATAAGGCCTCTCTTGGGTATATTCCCAAGAGTGGTATTGCTGGGTCCATGGGTAGGTTGATACCGAATTTCCTGAGAAACCTCCACACTGCTTTCCAGAGTGGTTGTACAAGTTTGCATTCCCACCAGCAATGGATGAGTGTACCCCTTTCTCCACAACCTCTCCAGCAAAGGCTATCATTGGTGTTTTTGATTTTAGCCATTCTGACAGGTGTAAGATGGTATCTTAAAGTTGTCTTGATTTGCATTTCCCTGATTGCTAAAGAAGTTGAGCATGACTTTAGGTGTCCTTTGGCCATTTGAACTTCTTCTGTTGAGAGATCTCTGTTCAGCTCAGTGCCCCATTTTATAATTGGGTTGATTAGCCTTTTAAGGTCTAGTTTCTTGAGTTCTTTGTATATTTTGAAGATCAGACCGTTGTCAGTTGCGGGGTTGGTGAAGATTTTCTCCCAGTCAGTGGGTTGCCTTTCTGTCTTAGCGAGAGTGTCCTTTGCTTTACAGAAGCTTCTCAGTCTCAGGAGGTCCCATTTATTCAATGAGGCCCTTACTGTCTGTGCTGCTGGGGTTTTACGTAGGAAGTGGTCTCCTGTGCCCACGTGTTGTAGAGTACTTCCCACTTTCTCTTCTATCAGGTTCAGTGTGTTCAGACTGATATTGAGGTCTTTAATCCACTTGGACTTGAGTTTTGTGCATGGTGATAGATATGGATCTATTTTTATTCTTCTACAGATTGACATCCAGTTTTGCCAGCACAATTTGTTGAAGATGCTCTCTTTATTCCATTGTATACTTTTAGCTCCTTTATCGAAAATCAGGTGCTCATAGGTTTGTGGGTTAAAGTCAGGGTCTTCTATTCGATTCCATTGGTCAACTTCTCTGTTTTTATGCCAATACCAGGCTGTTTTCAATACCGTAGCTCTGTAATAGAGTTTGAAGTCAGGGATGGTAATGCCTCCAAACGTTCCTTTATTGAATAAGATTGTTTTGGCTATCCTGGGTTTTTTTTTTCCCATATAAAGTTGATTATTGTCTTCTCCAGATGTGTGAAGAATTTTGATGGGATTTTGATGGGGATTGCATTGAATCTATAAATTGCTTTTGGTAGAATTGCCATTTTTACTATGTTGGTCCTCCCAGTCCAAGAGCAAGGGAGATCCTTCCATTTTCTGGTGTCCTCTTCTATTTCTTTCTTCAAAGACTTAAAGTTCTTGTCAAATAGATTTTTCACTTCCTTGGTCAGGGTTACCCCAAGATACTTTATGCTCTTTGTGGCGATCGTGAAAGGTGATGCTTCTCTGATTTCCTTCTCTGTTTCTTTATCCTTAGTGTATAGGAAGGCAACTGATTTTTTGGAGTTGATCTTGTATCCTGCCACATTACTAAAGGTGTTTATCAGCTGTAGGAGTTTATTAGTAGAGTTTTTGGGGTCGCTTATATATACTATCATATCATCTGCAAATAACGAAAGCTTAACTTCTTCCTTTCCAATACGAATCCCCTTGATCCCCTTATGTTGTCTTATTGCTAATGCTAGAATTTCAAGCACTATATTGAAGAGGTATGGGGAGAGTGGACATCCTTGTCTTGTTCCTGATTTTTGTGGGATGGCTTTGAGTTTTTCTCTGTTTAATTTAAGTTAGCTGTCGGCTTGCTGTAAATAGCTTTTATTATATTTAGGTATGACCCTTGTATCCCTAGTCTCTCCAATACCTTTATTATAAAGGGGTGTTGAATTTTGTCGAATGCTTTTTCAGCATCTAATGAAATGATCGTATGGGTTTTTTTCTTTCAGTTTATTTATATGGTGGATTACGTTAATAGATTTGCGTATGTTGAACCAGCCTTTTTGTTGGGGTTTTATTTTTTTTTATTAATTTTTTTTTTTTTTTTTTTTTTTTTTTAATTTTATTTTTTTTTTTTTTATTTTTTATTTTTATTCATTATTCAGCCTATTCTTCTTGATTCTTTGTTGGTTTTGTTATTTTTCCATAAAAATTTAAATACTTTCTTTTCTATATTAAATACATTAAGGAGTATAGGTATTAGCTCTTCTTGGAAGTTCTGGTAGAATTCTGCATTGAAACCATCTGGTCCTGGGCTTTGGGAGATTTTTATTTATTTATTTATTTATTTTATTTTTCTCCATTAACACTTCAACTGGTGGCAAAGAACCAACCCAGTACAACCATGGGTGTGGGGTTCCCCATAGTCTCCCCAGAGCGATGGTCCCTGCAAATCATAAAAGGAGAGGTGAATAACCTCTCCTGGGAACAAAGGGTGCCTACTAGGTCAGGGACCACCTCTTTCCCCTTACCCTTCAGTCCCTTAGGTGGGGATTATCCTGCCATAAGTCGCCCGTCCTGGAGCTCCTAAATAAAAGGCATCAAGGATTAAAGTTAATCAGATCTGTGTATGTTGAACCAGCCCTGCATCTCTGGGATGAAGCCTACACTGATCATAATGGGTCCTTTTTCTAATGTGTTGCTAAAACAAAAACAAACAAAAGTTTCCCAACTTAAATACTACCTCAAATTCAGTTCTTGCAAAAAATTAGGCCAGTATTTTATTGAGAATTTTCAAACCAGTCAATATTCATGAGTGAGATAGGCCTGTAAAACAAACACTTAACATCAAACTTACCCATTATCTATAAGCAGTACAAATATCATACCTCAAATCAGTGGGACAAACATACATTGTCAATACCACCAGTTCCAGCCCTGGGCAACAGTCACAGAACCCCCAATTTCCCCTTCTAGTAAGAAGGTTAATATTTTAATTAAAATAGTTCTGTGTCCCAAAGTTTAAAGCAGTCTGATGTTTAGTCTGCAACTCAGCCCAAACAGACCAGAGTTCAAAAAAATTTTTTTTTTTTTTTTTTTGGAAAGGGGGGGGAAGGAAGGGAGGGGGAGTTTTTTTTTGTAAAAAAAAACCCCTCCTGGCCCTTATGTCAGCCGGGTCTCCGGATTCGGGGCGGAACACCATGCAGAGTGGTGTTGGTTTTGTCACAGGCACTCCTTCCTGGGGGGGGAAACCGACCAAAGACTCCCTCACACCTCGATTCGGAACTCTCTGTCAATCCTTTTCTTTCTGTGAAAAACAACACACACCCCAAATAATAAGGCCTTTTTCACCTTGTCTTAAAAGGTCCTTGGTGTCAACAGCCATCCGTTGTGGCAACTTTTATGGTATCTTTGAAGGAGCCTTGTTATGCTCCATAATTTTATTATAACTTAGCCATATATTCAGTTCCTCCATTGGCAAAGAAGAAAATTTGCATAAAATCCTTTAAGAAATTTTTTGCTATAGCTTTACTAAATAATGCATAAATTGTAAAGATGGAAAATACATTTTTTGCCTTTAAGTTGAGTATAGGTATTAGCTCTTCTTGGAAGTTCTGGTAGAATTCTGCATTGAAACCATCTGGTCCTGGGCCTTTTTTTATAAAACTGTTGTAGAGATTTTTATAAATTGCATATACAGCTTCTAGTTCATCGCAACTAACCAGTCTATTTAGATCGTTCACCTGGTCTTGGTTTAGCTTTTGTAGAAGGTACTTATCTAAAAAAATGTTCATTTCTTTTGCATTTTCCAGTTTTGTGGCATACAGGATTTTGTAGTAAGATCTAATGATTCTCTGAATTTCCTCTGTATCAGTGGTTATGTCCCCCTTTTCATTTCTGATCTTATTTATCTGCGTGTTCTCTCTTTGTTGTTTAATTAGTTTGGATAGGGGTTTGTTGATCTTGTTGATTTTCTCCAAGAACCAACTTTTTGTTTCATTGATTTTTTGGACTGTTTTCTATGTTTCTATTTTGTTGATTTCAGCCCACAGTTTGAATATTTCCAGTCTTCTACTCCTCCTGGGCACGTCTGCTTCTTTTTTTTTCTAAAGCTTTCTGGTGTGCTGTTAAGTCCCCAATGTATTCTTTCTCCGTTTTCTTTAAGTGTGCATTTAGTGCTATGAACTTTCCTCTTAGCACTGCTTTCATCATGTCCCATAGGTTTGAGTATGTTGTCTCTTTATTTTCATTAAATTCAAGGAAGACTTTAATTAGTTTCTTAATTTCTTCCTTGACCCAGGTGTGGTTCCATAGTTGACTGTTCAGTTTCCATGAGTTTGTCGGCTTTCTGGGGGTAGCATTGTTGTTGCCTTCTAACTTTAATCCGTGGTGATCTGATAAGACACAGGTGGACACTGATTTTTTTTTGTATCTGTGGAGGTTTCCTTTGTTTCCAAGTATGTGGTCAATTTTCGAGAAGGTTCCATAAGCTGCAGAGAAGAAGGTATATACTTTCCTATTTGGGTGGAGTGATCTATAGATGTCTGTTAAGTCCAATTGCTACATTACCTCCAATAATTCTCTTAATTCTCTGTTTGGTTTCTGTCTGATTGACCTGTCCATTGGAGAGAGAGGTGTATTGAAGTCTCCTACTACTAGTGTGTGTGGTTTAATGTTTGACTTCAGTACTAGGAATATTTCTTTTAGATAAGTGGGTGCTTTTGTATTAGGGGCGTAGATATTCAGGATTGATACGTCCTCCTGATGACTTGTTCCTGTTATAAGTATAAAGTGTCCATCTCAATCTCTTCTGATTGATTTTAGTTTGAAGTCAGTTTTGTTAGAAATTAATATGGCCACACCTGCTTTTTTTCTTAGGGCCATTTGCTTGAAAGACCTTTTCCCAACCCTTTACTCTGAGTAAATGCCTGTCTTTTTGATTGAGATGTGTTTCTTGCAAACAGCAGAATGTTGGATACTGTTTTCGTATCCAATCTTTTAGCCTGTTCCTTTTTATAGGTGAATTGAGACCATTAATATTAAGTGATATTAATGACCAGTGGTTGTTTACTCCAGTTATTCTTCTTGTTTTTGGTAGTAGAGTTTGTGTGTCTCCCTTCTTTGAGTTGTGCTGGTGAAGGGTCTCTAGATGCCTGAGTTCTTGTAGGCAGTTTTGGCCATGTTGGATTCCTTGGGTTGTGATTTTCCTTCTATTACCTTCTGTAGGGCTGGATTTGTGGCTACGTATTGCTTAAATTTGTTTTTATCCTGGAATGTCTTGTTTTCTCCATTGATATTGAATGATAGCTTGGCTGGGTATAGTAGTTTGGGTTTGCATCCATGGTCTCTTAGCTTCTGCAGAACCTCTATCCAGGACCTCCTGGCTTTCATGGTTTCCATAGAGAAGTCAGGTGTAAGTCTGATGGGTTTACCTTTATAAGTTACTTGGCCTTTTTCCTTTGCAGCTCTTAATATTCTTTCTTTAACCTGTATATTCTGTGTTTTGATTATTATGTCGCGAGGGGATGTTTTTCTTTGATCCAATCTGTTTGGTGTTCTGTATGCTTCTTGAATATTCAAAGGAATATCTTTCTTTATGTTGGGGAAGTTTTCTTTCATAATTTTGTTAAAAATATTTTCTGGGCCTTTGAGCTGTGACTCTTCTCCTTCTTCTATCCCAATTATTCTTATGTTTGGTCTTTTTATTGTGTCCCATATTTCCTGCATGTTTTGTGATGAGAGTTTGTTGGCTTTGCTGTTTTCTTTGATCAGTGTGTTTATTTTCTCTATGGTGTCCTCAGAATCTGAGATTCTTTCTTCTATTTCTTGTATTCTATTTATTATGCTTGTTTCTGTAGGCTCTGCTTGTTGACCTGGATTTCCCATATCCAGCTGGTGCTCAGTTTGTATTTTCTTCCTAGCTTCCCTTTCAGTTTTCAATTCTTGAACTGTTTCCATTACCTGTTTGATCGTTTTTTCTTGGTTTCCCAGGGTATCCTGTACCTGTTTGATCTTTTTTCTTGGTTTCCCAGGGTTTCATGGACGTATTTTCTCATTTCTTCAAACTTTTGGTTATACTTCTCATCCATTTCTATAAGGGCATTTTTCACATGTTGTTTAATGGACTCTATTACTTTCATAAAGTCATTTTTTTCCACTTCTTCTGTATTAGGGTGTTCAAGTTCATCTCTTGTAAGATCATTGTGTTCTGGTGTTTTCATGTTGTTTTTCAGATTATTGGGTGAATTCTTGCCTTGGCGCCTGCCCATCTCCTCCTATTGAGGCTATCTAATGGGTCTTTTGAAACCGGATCAGGCTTCTCTGTTGGCCAGGGGCTCCTCTTACAAAATGCTACCGCTCTGTTTCCTGGCTCAGGGGCCAAGTTCCCTCTAGCCTCTCAGAAGGGTCTTCAGGAACAGGGCCTGGCTCCTTCCTTGCTAGGGATCTCGCCAACCAAAGGCCTACCTCTTTGCTTTAAATGTAGTGGGGCGATCTGCTCTCCGTGTTGTGCGCTGGTCCCCGCTGTCTGCCGTCGCCTGTTCCAGTGCTCTCCCTCTCTGCCTGGGCCTGCCGAAACTGGTCGCCCTGTGTCGGGCGTTCCGCGCCGCCACCCTGCATCGGGCGTTCCGCGCCGCCACCCTGCGACGGGCGTTCTGCGCCGTCGCCCTGTGTTGGGCATTCTACAGACTCCGTGGTCGACTGTGCCAGAGTGGTGAGCTGCGTTAGCAGAAGAGAGGCGGCGTCCACCCATAAAGGAATTTTTAGCTTGACTTTCCAATTGAGACTTACATAGCATTAGGAAGTCAGGCAACCCTTGAAATTGTGTATGAAAAAGCCCATGTGCTAGTATGAGCATAGAGTTATCTATAGCTAACATTGACAACGAGGTTTCATGAAATGTTACAGTCAATATGCAAACATGTACATTATACCACAAAGGAAAATGTTCTTAGTGTGATCAAAGATTTATAAAATAGAAATCCAATGTCTACATTTTTGAGTTTGATGTAAAGATAACATTGTATGAAGCTATACTTTGTTTTCAGAAATAAAATTACTAGTTCTTTGCTCATGGGAGTTCCTCCCTGTAGAGCTTTCTGTAGAGTTGTCAGTGCTTTCTCATAGGCTGATAGAGAGGGATAAGAAGTGGGCTCAGTAAATTAGCCTTGTCAGAGCTTGAAGAATGGCTCAAGGAACTTTGTTATGTGATAAATTAACTCAGCTTTCTCACTTGTCCAAGTTCTCTCAACATTGCTCTAAACCCACTGCTTCTTTGTACAGAAGAGTTGCTAAAAGGGTCTACTACACCATTTGAAAACAGAATGTGGGAAAGGGGACTGGATTTCTGTTATATTACAGATATAGCCACCAATAGACAAATGCCTTGAATTACTTCCTCTCATCTATAATTAGCTTTTCTTTTTCTCAAAATGCATATGAAATTTCTTATTTTAAAATTTCATCATCTCAATTTATCAGCTGAAAATTTCAGTTTTCATACATTCTTATGAATATCTATTATTTACATATGATGAAGGGCTAGAAATATTGCTAGTGATGAAGTCTGTGTCTAGGCCCTAAGATCCATCCTCACCACTGCAAAATAAAAGAAAAAATAAATTTGCTATCTTTGGGCTAGAAATAATAGCTTAGTATGCAAAGATGATTATCACAAAGCCTGATAACCAGTCTGGGATCCCGACAACATTCATGGGCCCAGGAAAATATCCACATTATCCAAGGTATTTTGTCAGAACAAAAAAATATACTTCTGCAAAACAGTACATATACAATTTAATAAATCAAGAAAGCACATACAGTGGAGAGTCTGTTGAGTTTTTATTTCCTCACCCAAAATGGTAAAGGAATATTGTGCCTCAACATGTGTGGCCAACATTCATAATCACATAATGTATATCAGGTTCCTAGCTGCAGTATCTGTATATTCTGAACATTCTGGTTTCTTTAAAGGACAGTGCAGTAGTTTGTAAGAAAGTGGTCCCCAAAGGCAGTGACCTTATTAGAACATGTGGCTTTGTTTGTGGTTAGGTGTGGGCTTGTTGGAAGAATTGGGGGTGTGGGAGTGGGGAAGATTTGAAGTCATCTTTGCTAAAGCTTTACTTAGTGTGACACTCAGACAGCTTCCAGGTATCCACAAACCAAAAATGTAGAATGAAGATGGACACTAAAAAAAAATCCCACACTAACTCAGAACTGAGTGTAATAAAAGGTAATTTATTTAGGGGTAGACTCACAGATCATAGTCCTCTGCTCAAATTTGGATGGAACAGCAGCCAAATCCAGCAGCTGGAAAAAGAGAGCAACCGTGCTTTACATTGGCATTTATAGTATAAGAGGCCATGCCCAAGTGCCTGGCAGGTAACTTAAAGGCTACTGGAGGTAGAAATTCCTACAGCACCAGGGCACTCAGCTTCTTCTCCAGCACCAAGTCTGCTGGCATACCATCATGATACATCCTGATAATGGACTAAACCTCTGAAAGTGTAAGCTACCCAATTAGATGTTTTCCCTGAATGAGTTGCCATGGTCATGGTTGTCTCTTCACAGCAATAGAAACTCTAACTAGAGAGAGAGTGATATTTGTTAGACCTCTTCTCATTTCTCTGTGTTTTACTCCTTGGGGTGGGAATATGGGACACTTAGCAGTTACAGAGAATGTTTAATTTAGAAAAATAACTCTTGATCCCAATAATGACAGAGATAAAAAGAATGAATATAACAGTGTAAAATAATGACTGAATCTATGTCTCAGGTCAGTTGAAGTCACCTAAAGTTTTAACAGATCAAGCTGTCTGTAGCTCCACTCTCAGGTGCTTTGTGGAGAGAGCAGTGTTTATACAACCAAGAAATTGTAGATAAAATTGTCACTCATATATAGAAAACAAACAGTAATCCTGGCTAGTATCACACTACAATTCAATATGGCAGCTATGAACATTTGCTTTTCAGAGTGCAATTTAGGATAGATTAGAGAATTCTGTTGCTTTAGTTTAAACTACAAAGAAGAAAGATAAAATGCTGTCATTTCACCTGAAGATTCACTCCTTTCTTACTGTGGTAGATGCATATGTGTCTAGGGGTTAAAAACTGGAGTTTGCTATTGGAGTTCACAAGTATTAAGCAGCAAATGTACAACTGACAGATCCATTAGACAAATTTATTAAAGTATGGACACACCACATGGAGAACCTGATTGCAGAGCTTCGGGAACACTTGTCTTTAGATAGTAGTTGTCAATTCTGTAGAAGTCTTGTAAAATCATAATGTTCCTACCTTTCCATAATATCCCAGCAGTGTATAAATAATTCATTAAGATAATCTGACTTTTCTTGTACTGGCAACTGGATAAGTTTTCCACATCATGAAACCCTGGTGCAAAAGAATTCACTCAGCCAAACCTTTGTTTTTGGAGTCCAGTCTACATAAAAGTAGTCCTCCACAACTATCTTTATTTACAGGACTCCTTGACAAGAAAGAAGCCCCAGGCAAAAGGCATTGAACAAAGAGAAGGTAACTCTGCTCTAGCTGCAGACTCAGGAAGGTGTAGTCTACTGATCTTTTGCTCTAACCTAACAAGCTACTAATATTCTGTATTTACCCTTCACCTTGGTTTCAATTAACATAAGATTGTAGTTCAGGAAATTAACTGTTTATGCCCTTACCCCTAGAGATACAGGAAAAAGGCTTGGGCTGCTAAACTAGCTCTAGAGAAAGAAATTCCTTTTGACCTGGGCGTCAGTGGGCACCGCACTGGATTTGCAGAGAAATTCAGTAGGTAGATGCTGATTGAAATGAAGCATTTAACCCAAGGGTTCCTATGGTTACCCATGCTGTATTCTCAGCTGCTGTGGAAGGAAGGAAAAATGTTCAGAAAGTACAACAGTGCTGTTGCATTTTTTCTATAATTATCAATCACAAACTTCTAGCTCAACTGTTACACTTAAGAAATGTAGAGCCTAAGAGAGACATACATGGATCTAATCTACATGGGAAATAGAAGGAGACAAGATCTCCTGAGTAAATTGGGAGCATGGAGACCATGAGTGAGGGTTGAAGGGGAGAGGAGAGAAAGGGAGGGGAGCAGAGAAAAATGTAGAGTTCTATAAAATCAATAAAAATAAATTAAAAAGAAAAAAAGAAATGTAGTCAGGCTGTATGGTGGCACAAGCCTCCTGTGAGGCGCCAGGTACTTCTTTACCAGATCCACGAGTTTCTGTGATTCTGTGAAATGGATGCTAGTTAACTGTCTGTATATGGAAACCATGTGGGATGGGGAAAATGATGAGAGAACAACATGTAACATCAAGAGAACATTGGAGAGGGCATGGGGAGAATAAACAAGACATGATTAAAAAGGACTTAGGTGTGATAATTTGTTTTATTTACCTTCAGACCTAATTAGCCAGTTTTTGCCTACTGTAGTGATCCTTCTAAACTCTGAGAAATTAGTGAGTTTATCCCCAACATTTACCTTGATAGTCTGCAAAATCATAGTATATGTTGAAGATAATGCTTTCTATTTTGTTTTATAACCTCATGGTGGCCAGTACTCTCATGGCTTGTGTTTCTTGAAAGAGGAAATTGCATACACTAAGTACTTTTTTTTGTGTGTCATTGAGTCTTTAGAGATCTTACCATGAAGCATTATCATCTCAGTGTTAGCAATCAATGATTTATTTTTTATTATATAGCCACAGACCTTTATATATTTCTAATTTAACTTTATACTCTGTATGTACACATACCTATCTATAATTACATGTTTGCAATGCATATATTGATTTCTTTCATAAGATACAATTATAAAAATTACATGCTAATTTTATAATTCAAGTAAGAGTCTTAATAATGGTAAGATGGTGACATAAAAAAGTCATACAAAACAGTATCAAATACAGTTTTTCCTAGTGTTCTGTGAGCAAAATACAAAGTATATCAGCTTTGGGCATTAGATAAAATAAAGCACGTATGAGCAATTCAGGGTAGATGAGGTTAATTCAGTCTCAACAGCAAGATAAAGGGATACTGCTCCATCTCATGCACCTTAGATTGCTTTGTTTGGTGTATTGTGATACTAAAGCTGATCAAGAGTGTCTTTGTAATTATTTTACATTATGGATTTCTTCTCGTCCCTTAAGGGATAAGGTGATATACTAGGAAAACACTCTGAAATCCCTTTCACCAACACCTACTATTCTTCAGTACTCTGCTATTCTGAGTTCTCATCTCTACCGTATCTTAACTTGCCCTACCTGTGGAGTACTTGGTGTGAATAGATCTTCCTTAATAATGATGTCATCCACCCTGCACCATCAAGCCTTCTGTAGACACATATCAAGAGCTTACCACCTTCATATACTCTTCTGTCTTCTGCTTGTTCTCTCATTCCCCATTTCCTTTTGACACACAACCAATGAGAGTATGTGAAAGCTATGTGATGCAAAACCTACTACAAGGCAAGGTGAGAAGAAAATTTATATAGCTATTTTAGAATTATTTTACATAGGAGGTAAAAGCAGGGAAAAAAGTAGGAAGTGATGATAGTGGATCTCACAGTCAGTCATTCCCGTTGCTAGAGAAGGTACCTTCATTGTTACAGAAGTTGAAGCTAAAATCTATTAGTATTCAAATTAAATTAGAAAGCCCACTTGAATTCAACATTTCAAATATGTACTTTTCATAACTCTTTTTGCTGAGATGGCTCAAAACTGATATAGGAGGTTCTTCTGTTTAGATGTTGCTTTCATTGGTTGAATAAAGAAAATGCCTTGGCCTTTGATAGGACAGCCCTTAGGTGGGTGGAGTAGATAGAACAGATCTGGGATGAAGGGCAGAATGGCAGACACCATGAATCTCCTGCCTGAGATCCTTCTAATGTAGGTTAGAAACTTACAGGCAAGCCACAGTCACATGATGATACGCAGATTATTAGAAATGGGTTGAATCAAGATGTGAGAGTTAGCCAGTTAAAAGGCTAGAGCTTATGGGCCAAGCAGTAATTTAATTATTACAATTTCTGTGTGGTTATTTTGGGGGTTAAGCTAGCTGGGCAGCAGGATGCAGCCTTCTCATCAGCCTGCTCCTCCTACAACACAAAATTGATGTTATCCACATTGTATCAACACCCCAACTCAGTAACATTCCTTCTTAGTGTCTCCTAATGTATATGGGAATACATGGTCAAGAGTTGGATTTTAGGTTTTCTTCCTTCAACCATTCTTTGGTAGAGGATCCCAGGTCTGCATGTTCAATTCAGGGTTTCTTTGGTAAGCTCTTCAAAAGTGAAGTTTTGTCAATAATGACTTTTATGCCTTTCACTCCCCTCTTTTCATGTTTCTTCTGCTAAGAGATGCTACAGGTGTTGAGTTTTTACTTTATCAAAAATCATGCTACTCAGTTAACAGAATTTCTTTTATCTAAGCTTCCTAGTCCATAGCTTAGTGTAGATAATATTTCATTACAACAATCTCAAAAATCTTTCACCTAGGCACATGTGAGGTAGAAGACTGGATCGTTTTTTCCTAGACCACACTTGGGAATAGTCACAGAGTTTATCAGAAAAAATAAACAAGTAAATAGAAATATTGCAGGGTTATGAAAAATACTTGGAGTTGAACAGATTTTTTTATGGCCTGAAGAAAGCAAATTCACACAATTGTGGTGGAATACAAATGCACTGTTGTCCTAGTTTTCAGGAGGATGAACTTCTTGAGCCCAGATGTTTAAGGCCATCCTGGGAGACAGAGAAACGCTTGCTCATCTGTCAAAGGAAGAAAACAGGAACTGGTGAGTAAGTCGGTGGAAGGTTGGGGAGGGAGGAGAGGGAGAAGGAGATTGATAAGAAAGGCAAAAAGGAGGCAATGAAGAAACGTCTGCCCTCAGCTAATGTATATATAGACCATAGATTTCCGCAATCCTGAGCATGCTTTTTTATATTCATTCTCAGTTTGCTACGTTGAGTGGTAGAGGAAACTCAGATCTTCAACAATCTCTTGAGTTATTCAACTGATACCCTTGTCCATACTCTCTATTCCAATCCTCTGCAGAAGTGAGTCTGTGTGTGAGAGAGAGATAAAAAGAGAGAGAGAGAATTTAATACAGAGCATTAAAGAATTTTCTAAATACATGAAATTTTTCTTTGTTTTAGGATATACAGACTGATTTCTGTGTTTTATAAATGTTCTCTACAATAGCACAGACCCTTCCTTCACAGGCTTGAGCAAAGGCAAGGACATTTGTCAGGTAGACATCATTCTAGAAAACAGTTTGCTCTAGATTTTGAACTTAAGAGATTTTCAATGTAACTTCATTTTCCTCCCTCTGGTGCCTGGCAGGAAACTACATGTATCACCAGAGAACGAAAAAGATAAATCAGCCATGATAAGGAAATAACATTCAATAAAAACTAACAAGAAAGCTAATTATAGTCATTTATCTTCATGTCAGATTCATTATCACAGCAAAGATCATCTGTGTGTAAAAGACGTAAGTGTCCATGTGAATAAAGATCCATGATCCACATTATTGCTTAAGTAAGGATGAAAAAATTGAGATTATTTTTTTGCTAAAATGATTCTGAAAAATATCCAAGCAAATGCACCACCCTCCTTGTTGCTATAGCAAAATTGCATGTATTCATCTTATCCATTATGTATTTAACTGAACTCCATGAGTAATTTCATCATTGTGTGGACCATTTATATTTAAGTATTATTTAAACATTTAATATAAAGATGGCATTTCAGGAGACTTTAATGGATATGTCAAAAACAAGAATAAACTGCAATTCATAGACTTCATTTTATGCCAGTTTCACATAAATTTTGGGAATTTTTTTTCTATTTAGAAAACATTTGCCTAAAGATCAAATCATGATATTTTGGCAAATGAAATATTCTTTAATTTTTACATTGGTTTATTGAATAAGAAATAATAAGTGGCATTACATATTATTGTATCTGTCATGAATCAAGATTGACACATGACAAAGATAAGATTTAAAGGACCCTGATAATGCCCAATGCCAAGTACCTGATATCTATACATTTCAGAAACAAACAGAACACCTGAGTGCTTGCCAAAGATCTAAGGTCATATTGGAAAAGCATATGGGATAGACTGTTTAACGAAAGTACTAATGAAAAATCTAATGATGAAAACAATGATAAGGAGTAATGAATAACAGAGATAGGCTGTTGAGGGTTATGGATTGTGAATATGTAACAATTATCACCAGGTCCTAGAGTTTTTGACACTGATTCTACCTTACTTAGCACTTATACTTTAAATTACTTAGCTTCTTATCCTTGCTATCATACTTTCTACAAAGTCATGACTTGTAGCACAATTAATAAAAACCCAGAGATAGATGCTGAGGCTCAATATGATGATCAGAAAAGCAAAGGAGCAAGCCACTGATTCTTACCTCTTCCTCAGACTGAAATGGTGATCCTGCCCCCATGAATCCTCAGAATGGGTCTAAGATGAGACCTGTCTCTGCCCATCTGATGTTACTATCTATTGATGGGGTTAAAGGCATGTACTACAAGCACCCAGCCTCTAGATTAACTAATGTGGCTACTAGGATTAAAGTTATTTGCCATGACTGCCTTGTCTGTATGACTGACCAGCATGGCTATTAAGCAATCTGACCCTCAGCTTTATTTATTAAAATACCAATAAAATATCACTGCATTCTCCCATCTTGTCTAAAACAAAAAACGGTAAAATTAATGTAAGAAAAACTATATAAAGTAAGTACAATGACCATATACAATATATACATGCAATAAATACATCAACAATGTCTAGGCTATTTGCATTTGACAAATTCAGAGAAAATATTCCTTATATATCCTGTCTTGGTGAGTCCAAATTCTTGTACTAATTTACTTTCTAGTATAACTTGTCTTTTGGATATATACTCAATAGCAGTATTGCTGAGTCTTGAGGTACATTGTTTTCCAATTCTCTGAGAAAACACTATACTGATATCCAAAGCAGCTGTACCAGTTTGCACTCCCAAAATCAATGGAGGACTGTTCCCTTTAATCCACATCCTCTCCAGCATAAGCTAGTAATAGTGTTTTTGATCTTGGCCATTATTACAGGTGTAAAATGGAATCTTGGAGTTGTTTTGGCTTGCATTTGGCTAAGGATATTGAGTATTTCCTTAAGTATCTTTCTGCCCTTTGAAGTTTGTCTGTTGAAAGTTCTCTGTTTAGTACTGTATCCCATCTTTATTGTATGATTTGTTCTTTTTTTTTTTTTTTTAGATGTGATGTTTCTTGAGTTCTTTGTATATTTTGGAGATCAGCCCTCTATCTGATGTGGGGAAGATCTTTTGCAGTTGTGAAGGATGCCATTTTGTCTTACTGACCATGGCCTTTGTTTCATAGAAGCTTCTCAGTTTCAGGTGGTCCGATTTATTAATTGTTGCTCTCAGTGTCTGGCCTACTGGGTTATATTTAGGAAGTGTTCTCCTGTGCAAATATGTTCAAGTAAATTTCATCCCAGAGATGCAGGGATGGTTCAACATACAAAAATCTGCCAATGTAATCCACCATATAAAAAAACTGGAAAAAAAACCCCACATGATCATCTCATTAGATGTTGAAAAAGCCTTCGACAAAATACAACATTCCTTCATCATAAAGGTCTTGGAGAGAGCAGGGATATAAGAAACATAACTAAATGTAATAAAGGCAATATACAGCAAGCCAACAGCCAACATAAAACTAAATGGAGAAAAAATCAAAGTGATCCCACTGAAATCAGGAACAAAACAAGGTTTTCCACTGTCTCCATAGCTATTCAATATAGTTCTTAAGGTTCTAGCTAGAGCAATAAGACAACAAAAGGAGATCAAGGGGATACAAATGGAAAAGAAGTCAAACTCTCACTATTTGCTGATGATATGATAGTTTATATATTCAACTCCAAAAATTCTACAAATGAACTTTTGCAACTCATAAACACCTTCAGTAGTGTAGCAGAATAGAAGATTAACTCAAAATATGAAAAATAGACAGAGAAAGAAATCAGAGAAACATTATCCTTCACAATAGCCACAAATAACATAAAAATATCTCAGAGTTACTCTAAACAAATGGAAGACCTGTATGACAAAAACTTTAAATCTTTGAAGAAAGAAATTGAAGAAGACACCAGAAAATGGAAAGATCTCCCATGCTCTTGGGTAGCTAGAATTAACATAGTAAAAATGGCAATCTTACCACAAAAGCAATCCAGATTCAATGTAATGCCCATCAAAATCCCAGCAAAATTCTTTACAAACCTCAAAAGAATAATACTCAACTTCATATGGAAAATCAAAAACCCAGGATAGCAAAACAATCCTGTACAATAAAAGAACTTCTAGAGACATCATAATCCCTGACTTCAAACTCTACTACAGAGCTACAGTACTGAAAATAGAGTCAACTGTCTGAAAAACACACAGCAGATTGTTCAGAGAAGCACATGAGTTGAGGATTGCCTGAAGGCTACAACAGAAAAATCCGAAACTTGCTCAGAGGCTCATAGAAAAAAGAAATGGAGGCCTAGCCTGGTGGGGCTATAGCCCCACGTGTAGCTCCAGAAGGAGCCTCATGTGCGGATTTGGCCTGTGTCTGTGGCATTTATGTTAATTCATACACCAAACTTTGGGTGCCAAATATATCATGAATAATAGAAACTTAGAGATAGATATTGGGGTTAAACTTGAAGATCAGAAAAACAAAGCACCCAGTCACTGACTCTTACCTCTACCTCAGAACAAAATGGCAATACTGCCTCCATGAATCTTCTGAATGAGAGTGAGCTGAGACCTGTCTCCTCTGATGTTACATTCCTCTCTAGTGCTGGAATTAAAGACATGCACCATTACTGCCTGACCTCTATGGCTAACCAGTGTGACTACTGGCATTAAAGGTGTGTGGTACCACTACTTGGTCTGTATGGATGACTAGTGTGGCCGGTTTACTTTCTGATCTTCAGGCAAGCTTTATCTATTAAAACACAAATGATATATCACTACAACAGGTAATCGCCACTTGAATTCAATGTCCCTGGAAGATGGTCCATGTTAATTTGATTTTACCCTGAGGATTTTTACCAATAGATCTTTGTTTCACTATTCTTGCCTCTGTAAGGGAAAAAAGCCTTTCTCCATTACAAATGAAAAACTAATCTCATTATTTAAGGGTCCTTAGAGATTCATGCTGTGCACTGAGTGATTCATTTCTAATTTGATTTAATACTGTACTTGTCTAGAGGCCAAAAAGCTAAGCCAGATATATGTCCTCTTCCTGGAATGTGTGACATATATCTCTGCATATTAATTAAGGTGGAACAAAGTCACTTCCTATATCACTAACCATTTGAAAATTGGTTCTATTGCTCAAGAGCAAGCCTACTCTAGCAGATTAACTGGCAACCTTGACACCTTGGCAATTTGGCATCCAAACTCAGTACCTTAAACCATACAATTAAATGCCATTCTGTTATAGGCTCATGCCACACCAAAATACAAAATGCCCACAACCAGAAATTAGGAAGTCTTACAGATAAAAACAATTCAAGCCTCATGTAAGAATCAACGCCACCTGTTAGGTGAAGACCTCTATAAAATCAAAAGACAAATCATCCACTTCCAGCAATTAATAATATAAATATTCTGGTTCTAAACATGAGGAGCAGAGGGCCTGGAAAAGAGAACCGTAATAAAGCCTGGTGGGTGCTGCCCCAGAGGACTTAGCAATCCTCTACCATTTCTGCTGCCTGTGGCACTTGGTACCTCTCTCTTGGGCTAGCTCCTCGGGAACCCATAGCTTTCTGAGGAGAGCATGCTATGATTTAGGATTCTCACTGCAACGCATGCTTCATTTGCACAGCTTTGAGCATAGGCCACTCAGGAGCTGTATGTGGGAATCCACGCTTGCCAAACATTGCATGGCCTCTGCACCTTTCTGGAACTTTCGATTAAGCCTCTGTGAGCCCTCACTTAGTGTTATTCTTTCTTAAGAACTGTAACACTGTAGATGAAGCCAACTGTTGCTGCTGACTTCAGAGACAGTGTTCACTTGCAGCAGTTCTGGTTGAGCTGGAAAAACAGTCCCTTCCCATCCTCCCTCCAGCACAGTGTCCTAGATCTCCTGTTTCATTCTCACATGAAATGGCTTGAAATATCAGTATAGTGCGGAGTGTAAATTGGTGACATTTTAGCCACATGGTACCTTTCTTATTGTCTTGGTACTTACTGTGCCTCTGGTTTTTTTAAGTGACAATTTAATTAATTAAACTTTAACATTTATAGTCTGATCTGTCTGGACAAGAAGTTTAGCCCCAGTCATGATCCCTTTCTTACCAAACCACCTGTTTTTCACATCTAATGCCTCACTTTTTATTTTGAGCCACTGCTAGAAACCTCCCTAAGCATAGACAGAAATTACTGTATGAGCTTGGGTGCTGTGTTGACTTGAATTCAGCAAACTTAGAAGAGAGGGATAAATGCAAGCTCTTTACCCACTTTCTTCTTTTATCATAACCAAGACTCCAGTTAGTGGGATTTAAATATCCACACTCAGGGTGGCCTCTGTCTTTTGTTTAATCATCACTGAAATTATGTCCTCTGAGTATCCAGGTTTGCCTCTGCCTCCATAGTGATTCTAACTCCAATGCTCAATACTGCATTGTGAGGCTCAAATGTTGTGTCTTGATGGGGATTGTTTTGAAAGAAAAGGCACAGCATAGGGATGTGAATCCAGGGTTGGTTCCTTCTGTATCTTAACCTTCCTTGCCATGAGATGCTGTGCCCTGTAGAACATGCTATGAAAGGTCTAACTGATCTTGGGTCCATACACTAGGCTATTTTCCAATTCTGTGAGATAGTTTAGCATCATCCATCCTGGCAAGTGTCTGGAAATGTCCTCTTCCACAGTAATACTGGTTTGTACTCAAAGACTGTCAGAACACGTTCATTATAATGAGGAGTCATTTCTTATCCACACCTCCCAAGAATACATAGTAAATTTGTTTTGAAGTATTCTTCATCATCATTCTCTTCACCTTTGCAGTGTGTGTGTGTGTATTTGGAAAGCATTCTCTTCACCTTTGCCATGTGTAAGTGTTTTGTTTGGGAAGGATTAGCACATGTGGTCTTGCTGGAGGAGGTATGTCACAGGAAAAAGCTTTTGGTTTTCAAAGCCAACACCAGTCCCGATAAGCTTTCTCTGACTCCTTGCTGTGTCTGAAGACGTGAGCTCCCAGATACTGCTCCATCATCATGTCATTCTTCTGTCATGCTCCCCACCATTATTGTCATGTGCTCACCCTCTGAAAATATTAACTGCCCTCCCCCAATCCCTGCTTCTATGTGTTGCCTTGGCCATGGTGGTCAGGGCAATAAGAAAGTAACTAAGTAATTGTGCTTTATTTTTTTGATGTAGATATGTATTATATAGTCCAACTTACCCTAACAATTGTGATTTGGTACTCTGGAAAAAATAATTCAAGAGTTTGACCCACTTGCTGTGTTTGTAGAGCATCCCAGTTGGGCTCCCAACAACTAAACAGGATAGTTCATAACCACCTTTAATTCCAGATTCAGGAAATCCAACATCTTTTCTGTCTGCATGTATACCTGCACACACAGACACACACACACACACACACCACACATACACACACAGAAAGAGAGAGTGGGAGAGAGGGAGGGAGGGAGAGAGAGAGAGAGAGAGAGAGAGAGAGAGAGAGAGAGAGAGAGAGAGAGAGAGAGAGAGAGAGAAGAGAGGTCTAAAAGAAGTTCCACTCCTCTGTGCCTTAGCACAGGGTACTGAGATTATAGAGATACACCCTAACTGAAAGCCCCTTACTTTCCGAATAGCATTGCACTCAATCAATTTTTTCTTCAATAACCTCATTTTTGTGTTTTGTTACCCACAGCTGAACTGTACTCTGAGAGAATGTGTAGCATTTATGCTTGTTCTTTGCTAAACTTTTAACTCGAGCCATGAAATGACAATGAGCGATTTCCCCATAGTAGACAAATTCCTGTTATTTCTTGGAACAAGATGATGTCTAAATTTAGTGAGTTTTAATGCAGGATTACAAACATGCTTTTCCACGAGGAGCTGTTTAACAACTGAGGTGATCATGTAGATTTTGACAGGCTCTTTTCCTTTGTTAGGTAATTCATGCCTCAGAGACTTAGTTGCTATTTTGCAGTCTCTGACACTTCTTCAGTGAGGCATTGTTCACTTATTTTATGTAAGTGTGATGTTACCAAATCTGAGCTACTTTTTCTATTCAGAACTGATAGAATCTTTTTAAGTGTCTCAACAATTGAACCCCGCCCACCATTCTGTCACTTGTTAAAGGACAACTGCCACCATCCTTCTTTTTCCTATTACTTTCACATTTAAAACATGTTTTTTCTTAAAATATTGACCTCCTCTCCTCAAATTTTATAGGTAAGCCCAGAATCTGACTTGTCTCCTCAAACTTAATGATCCCCAAATATTAATGGAATTAATGTAAGAAGTTCAGAAACTGATGCTTACCACTGAGTTCCCCTTTATCTCTAAACTTCATCTTTACACTTGGTCTTAACGTTTCATTTTCTGTCTGGTAAGTGTCAAGTTGGTTTGTGAGTCTCTTCCTTCTTCATTGGTCACAGGTCCCTGATGGTGGATGGAACAGAAGTGGGAAACAGAATTCAGATGGTTTTGGACAGGATGGAAATGACTTCAGTGAGACAACTCAACTATATTCTGGAGTACATGGAATATACACATATATGGCAACATTAGCTGAGAAATTACCTAATTTGCATTCAACAGCATGCTGCTGTCATAAAGCTGTTTTAGTGGGACCACGGCCCTATGAACATAGCTAGAGCACGTTACTTCATTACCATGTGGTCACCAGGGGAAGGACATTTGCAGGGAGCTATGTCAACGATCATCCTTGAGATAAGTTAGGCATCCTTGCTTAGAAACATGATCCAGATAAGGCCAGGTAGAGAGTACAGAGAGCAGAAAGCCTCACTGGGGAGAGAGTCCTTCATGTTGCCAAGCTTGCTACCAGGCTATGGTAAGCTGTAACCTATGGCCAGCAGGGCTTCCCAAAATAGGTTCATCTGCTACTCTATGCAGCCCATTAAGGTTTCCTTTGTCCTGGCTTTCTCCTCATGACTCTTTTATTAGAAGATGCAAGGATAATCTCTGTCTGTTAATGTCCTTTCTGACTGATCTTCAAGGCTAAGACAATTTTCTTCCTATAAGCTACTTTCAGCACTTACATCACATGTCAATTTTTCCTCCATGACTGCTGCAGGGTCTGATTCTCATGACCACCATATTCATTGTTCAGAGGTAGCTAGCCCATCTTTCCATAAAATACATTACATGTTTCCTTAGTCTTCTTATTTTATATTTTATTTATTTCATATTTTAATTATAATTATAATTAAATTACTATATTACTATAAATTAATTATAAGTAAAATAATATCCTATGAAATATGTATATTTGTATCATAATTATATATAATTATACTTATAAATATAATTGTAAGTATACAGCATATATATTGTAAATATATATCTAATAATATATATATTGCAAAAGGTATTATTTTAATTTGCCCAAAGTCATCTTTATCAGATGAATGTTTAAGAAAATAGTAATGTTTTATTATTTATAAGGATTATTATTAAAAAATAAGAGCGAGGAGAGCGTCCACCCACAGAGACGGTGGGACTGATCTAATGGGAGCTCACCAAGGCCAGCTGGACTGGGACTGAATGAACATGTGATCAAACCGAACTCTCTGAATGTGGCTGACAACAAAGGCGGACAGAGAAGCCAATGATAATGACACCGGGTTTTGATTCTACTGCATATACTGGCTTTTTGGGAGCCTAATGTGTTTGGATGCATACCTTCCTAGACAAGGATGGAGGTGGGAGGACCTTGGACTTCCCAAAGGGCAGGGCACCCTGACTTGTCTTAGGATTAGAGAGCAAGGGGGAGGGGTATGGGAGAGGGAGAGGGAAATGGGAGGATAGGAGGAGGTGGAAATTTTTAATAAATAAATTTTAAAAAATAAATAAAATAAAAATAAAATAAGAGTGATAAATTAAATATGCCAGGCTGAGACAGGATTACAGAACTCATGATAATGTCACCGTGACTTAGGAACTAGTGCCTATTCTGCATTTGCTGGAAAAAGAATGTATCTGTGCATTCACTGTTCTATTGTCAAATTTATTGGCAACAACAAACCTCATCATTATTGCCTCAAAATTGCTTGGAGAGCTTCCTCCAGTGGCACAGAGAAGGAAAGTCTCAGTACTCGTGGTTTCAAATGACAGGCATGGGACCACTTGGCCTTCTGAGCCAGGCTACTAGGCAGAAATTTCCCTGGACCCTCTTGCTCTGTCTACTGAGAGTTTTTATTGTGGTTCCTGTGTCTTCCTCACATCCCATCAGTGTGAGATTTTTTAATTGTTCTGCATGCTGGGAGTGTTTATTTATTCCCCCATCAGACACCTGAACCTCTTTGAAGCTGTCCTTTTTATTCTGTTACAAATAGAAAAAGGGACATCACAGTGAGAGTGAAACACAAATCTGTCTAGTGAAAATGTTTAGCTATCACAGTAGACAACACATTGTTTTAATGTCACAGTCCACTGAAAACATTAGCTCATTAGCAATCTAATTAAGAAAGAGGAGAGCAGGGTGATCTGGGGTAGTGAGCAGTGTTTACTCTGTCAGCAGGCAGAAGCCGTCCGTGGAGCTTAAATTGCTGATGTCCTCAGTTCTGCCTCACCCACTCCCAAGCCTGACCTGCTAGTTCTGTAATTCCTTCTCTCTCCATGTCACTGGATATAAAACAGGTAATTTTATATTTCAGGCTAATTTTGAATGTTGAAAATTGAAGACAATATACAGAAAAAAATATTCATGTTCTAACTTTTGCTTTAAATCATTATACATTTCGCTATGATTCCCTGTGTGTTCTTGGCAAAGGTAAGATATGACCTCTGTGGTAGTTTCATCTTGAAGACACATTTTTCAAGAAGTAATTTAGAGGGTCTTTGCAAAGGCGAAATCATGCACACTACAAGAAATGAGGAAATGAAAGATAGTTGAAGAAAATTCCCCATTAAAATGAATATTGAAGTTAGATTGTTAATTATATGTTTAAATACATAGCACCTGATGTGGGAAGGTTTTCTGTATATGCATTGCTTTTATTGGTTAATGAATAAGGAAACTGCTTTGGCTTGTGATAGGACAGAGTAGAGATAGGCAGAAAAACCAAACTGAATGCTGGGAGAAAGAAGGTGGAGTCAGTGAGAACCCATGTAGCCACTACTGGACACAGACGCTTCAGAACTTGCCAGTAAGCTACAGCCACATGGTGATATACAGATGAATAGTAATGGGTGAATTTAAGATGTATAAGCTTTCTAGGAATACACAAGAGTTATTGGCCAAGTAGTGTTGTAATTAATGCAGTTTCTGTATGAATATTTTGGGTCAGGGCAACTGGGAACAAACAAATAGCCTCCACTAAGCACCCGAATTTATACATTCATCTGCTCTCTAATTGTAACCCAGTAAGGAGGAGAAAGAAATAATTCAGTAAAAGAAATCTAAGTTCCCGACTTCTACTTTTAAAAGAACTATACATTGCACCTCACATAAAATGACATATTTATTTTTAACAACTCTTCAAGAAAAATGCAGCTTCTAAGAGAATAATGTATAAAACATTATTGAGGAATAAATCAAAGAATCAGATTCTATTTTAGGTAATCTGATTCTTATGCCTTAACTTTAATCCCTGCCAAGGGAAATAAGCATACACTTTGCAGAAAGAGAGGAAGAAATTTGAGCATCCACTCAGACATAAGCACAGTAATTTGCATAAGGAGATTTTAAATATAATTATCATTTTGAACATTATGTAGAACAAAACACCAGACTCTAGAAAAAAGCATATTAAGAAGACAGTTTCCACCACAACAATCTTAGTGAACCCAACTCAGTAGAGAGATTGTTATAACATGAGGGCTTGCTTTTGGGGGTTTATGTCCTGTCCAGTTCCCATAGCCAGTAAGCCACCAAAGAAAATCACACAGAGATCTCCTTAAGTTATAAAACTGATTGGCCCATTAGCTCAGGCTTTTTATTAGTTTTTATAACTTATATTGGCCCATTATTCTAGTATATGTTAGCCACATGGCTTGGTACCTTTTTCAGTGGGGTAGGAAACATCTTGCTTCTTCCACGGTCTAGGCAGGATTGTGGGGAGAGCTTCTTTCTTCCCAGAATACTCCTGTTCTTATTGCTCCACCTCTACTTACTGTCTCGTTTTCCTGCCTATACTTCCTGCCTGGCTACCATCCAGTCAGCATTTATTTAAAACATGATTGATAGAATACAGATAATTTTCCTACTTCAGATTGTTTCTGATGCCCAGTGTTTCTGAGATGCTTTGGGTAGGGAATAAAATAACCACATAGATAACAGAGGAATGCCACAAAGTGCAGGCTTTAAGGCTGACAGGAAATGAAGAAACAACGGCCACACAGACAGAAAATCTGAGATCTGGTAGGCCATGAGCTCTGATGGAGGCTCAGCAGCAGCCTGGAAACTCAGTATATCTATTATATAGAGTTGGAGGAGGAAGTGGGTTCATTAAATAGAGCTGAACAAGGAGGTGAGTTATCTCATCTCTGTAGACTTTTAGGGGAATGGTCTTAAGATGCAACCAAACAGAATGAGAAAGCTACACTTGGTACTTTGTGCACACTCTACCATCATTTATGCTTGGACCTTTGGGAGGTCATGCCATTCTACCTAGCCTGACCTAGGGAAGAGTTCACTATTTCCATGGGTCCAAGATTACTATTATATCTTGACATGCCATATTCATGCCAACAATACACATTCACTTAATGTCATCTGCTTTGCTATTGGTTATAAGCCACATTTATCAGGAGGGAGATACACTTGGTGTCTCGGAAAACTCTGGCTAGTGTTACACACTGTGCAAACTTTGAAAGTCCCTAGTTGGAAAGTCTAGGAAAGGCTCCCAGGCCAGTTCATTCTTTTAACATTGCAACTCTACGTTATCATTCATTGTTGCAAACCATACATTTGAGTTATAAAACAAAATCACAAATTTAAAACAATAATGTTTTAAATAAGTTTAAAATTTTGTGTAAGACCTTGTTCATAATAAGTCCTAGGGTACATGGAGCCTGCTGACTTCTGGGGGAATGGACTTTCAGTGTCCTTATTTTCGGTTGTTGTAAGAGGCCACTTGTTTGTTAACAACTGCTCAGCCTAAAATAACCACACAGAAATTGTATTAATTAAATCACTGTTTGACCTATTAGCTCTAGATTCTTATTGGCTAGCTCTTAAATCTTAATTTAAACCATTCCATTAATCTGTGTTTTGCTATGTGGCTGTGGCTTACTGGGTAAAGTTCTATCTGGTGTCTGTCTCCAGCAGGGCTACATGGCTTCTCTGACTAGGCCTTCTTTTCTCCCATCATTCAGTTTAGATTTCCCCTGCCTAGCTCTGTTCTATCCTGTTGTAGGCTCAAAGCAGTTTCTTTATTCATTAACCAATAAAAGCAACACATAGACAAAAGGACTTCCCACATCATTCAGTGGTTTTGCATGATTTTAGTATTGTGCCACCTTGTAATCAGATGTTTTTGGGGACATATTTATCTACTATTTATATATAATAAAACTTTGGTTGGTTTATAACTAAGAGATAATGAACTGATACTTGATAGAAAAAATAAATGCAACAACAATCAAAAAACTGTCTATAAACTCAAAATATGCAAAATGAGTATTACGCATCTATGTTATTTAAATAAAAAATACTATAAAATTAATGGCATATAACATAATTTAGGATTCCCCTAATGCCTGTGGAGTATGATGGCACATTTACACTATCACATGAACATGTCATGTATCATTTTAGACAAATGTGTTTATGTGACTTACGAGTGATGTAAATACATACCATATACTTTCTATTGAACAGTGGGGTGAGAGAGACATCTCTGCCATTTCACCCTATATGTTAATCTATCATAACTGTTCAACATATTCTGATTAATAAATTCAATGGAATGAATTCTCTCAGACAATGTCTGAGCACCCTCCATCACTGACTGGGGTTTTTCCACCAAATTGGTTGTATTCTTCTCCAGACTACTGATTTCCCTTTATCTGGTCATTGTATGTCTGTAAAATCTGTGTCATTTCCTAGATGATAGATATGGCTATATTATTAAGCCATTTTTAAGGAGAAAATATGAAAGGCAAAGTGAATCCCTAGAATCAAATATAGGGATATAGAAGGGAAATCACATAAACCTTACACAATACCATCCATGGTATAAGTAAAAAAAACTGTTGAACTCTTGAGTTGTTAAATTATCTGTCATCTTGACCTTTTAAATTATAAATCTGACCTTGTAAATCTCACCTGTAATAAGTTGGAGTAGGTGCAATAAGTGTTACTGGCCGCTAGGTGTCACAGTTGTAGTAACGTGGCCAGCTTAACCAGTTCAAATTGGTTTTAGTGCTTTAGATACTGAAAAATATGCTTGGATTAAAAGCAGTTATTCAGTGCAAATTGCAGACTGTTCTGTGGAGATCCCTGATGGTCATAAGCAGTGCAGGGACAGCGAGGCAGCAATGCCAACAGAGACACCGGGAAATCCAGCTTAGCTTCTGTGGTGTTCAGGGGAAGCTGGACCCACAAGACAGCAGTCTGCCTTTGGCACAGGTGTCTGGGGGACCCTGAGCGGCTCTAAAATGCTACCAAGGCCAGATGATGCTGCAGAGTGGCTACTCAGGGCCACCACACGAGTATGATCAGTGCCCTAATACTCAAACACCCAAATGTACCACATGCAGCCTAGTGGTGGCTGGCTGGAGCCATGGCCGAACCAAATTGCTAAGCCCCAGGTTGGGTGCCAACTGCTGAATGATGGCAGTAGAAGAGTACTGGGATAACTCCAGAATAAACCAGTTATATTTTTCTTTATTATAAGGGTCAAACTCACTAAACAGGAACAAGAAGTCCAAGCTCAACTGTGCAGCGTGGGAACCACAGAGAGACAGAGAGAACTCTGAGTGGCCCAACGTTTTTCTTCAGGTACACAAAAGGTCCCTTACCTGGTCCCACTTCTTAAAGATCAGTGACAGAGATTTCCCATTACCCTCTCTCTGATATACAGCCTCAATCCTCAAATCACAAGCGTGTCTATCATATTATGATGATTTTTAAAGTTTGCAAAATTTTATTAGTAACTTTAGTTACTAATCTTTTTAATGTAAAAGAAAATAAGTAATTTGTTAGTCTTAAAATTAGGTTACTTTACTTGGGGTCATGTAATGAATATATGTTATTACATTTAAGCATTCAATTCAACATTTAAGCAAACAATTCAAATTATTATCATTGAACAGAAGAGTTTTATTAACAGACCTAAGATAAAAAATGTTCTTGTGAGGATATTTCATTATTATTCTATATTATTCCTTATCAATTTCAAAATGAGAAATGCTTTTTCATTTTTCATTCCCCACCCCTTTTAGAAATTTATTTTTAATAAAAATTAAGATTCTTAATGCCCAGTCATTTATAATTCCAGTCAGGAATTTAATTTTGCTTAAAGGTTCTTGGAGTAAATGATAAAATATTTCCTTATATGACCAGTAAGAATTTCTGATGAACATTATCAAGCAAGAGTTGAATTTTATAAAAACCATTTGTTACCTGAGAACATTATATTTTCTATGTGTTCGTTCATTTTATGACTTAGAATTTTTCTTCATTTTCATGTCTTATCGGGACTGAAATAACTCCTGCATTTGGAGATTTTAGTATGAGGAAATGGTCAGGAATGTCATTGAAGAGACCATAATTTGTTTTTTTTTAAATTAAGGCATGACAGCAATTTGATTTTCACTATCAAATTCATAATATGTTGACCTGATGGAAAAAAATAGCTGTTGTAATTAAAGCTGAAAACTTTCACTGAAAGCTATCCAATATAACCAACAATTTGAAGGAGCTGAGTGTTCCAAACAGTGTCATGAATATTGATCACAGACTCTTCCTATCAAGTCACAAAATGTATGATGATTGGACAATTTTCTCTAGATTTCTAGAGACTCTTAGCAAGACTTCTAATTTCATTGAATATAAAACTTATGGTATTTTTCAAATAAAAGTTAATATTCTTATAACTAGCTTTTCTTTGACTTGAGCTTAATATATATAATAGGATTTACTTTTTCTCTCTCTTCTGAATTTGGTGATAGTTTATTGCAGTTTAATATAAATGTTTCCTACAAAAATCTTTGAACATATTTATTTTCTAACAGAACTATTAGCTATCTACAGATGTTTAATGGGTAGCACACCATGGGCAGAGAAATTTAAAACTGTACAATACAAATTTATTGCTTAGAGAAAGCATAATAGAGACTAAGTTAGTGTTTCATTGAGTAAGTGCTTACTACAGAAACATGAGAAACTACATTCAGATCCTTAGTTCCCACCTACATAAAGACTGGCCTAGCACAAGTGCCTGTAATTGCCATGCTGTTGGGGATGCAGAGACAGTAGTATCCCTGGGTTACACTATCCATGCAGTCTATCATATTGGCAAGCTCTGTGCCTTACAGTTTCTGTTGCTGGGTTAAAATGTCACCATCAAAAACAACCTGGAAAAAAAGCATTCTGCCAACTGAGCTTCATTCTGGGTGCCCAGTTCCTTATTTCTAGTGGTGTTAATGTCATGTGATGTATTAGAGGCATGACTATCTTTCTGTCCTACTAATCCAACTACTCAGGATCCCATAACTGGTGTAAGAAAGGAAGAGAGTCTCACAATTTGGGTTGGCATCTGTTTTCACAAGCTAACTATTGCTCTAACATGAAATGATGCAGGATTGCTTATGTTATGAAGTCATAATATACAAGGAGGTCATTCAACAAGAAAAGCAAGCCAATACCTTCCGAATGCATCTATTCTACTGAGAATGGATGGATCACCTCTGTCAGGTACAAAGAAGCTGGTAAAGCTCTCTTGACAATGGGCAAATGGTAATGGTCTCAAGCGGAACTGCATGATGGAGGCTCAGGGTTAGTCTCCTTTGTTAATTCCTCAATGTGAAAAAAAACTTAATTATTTGTTGAGAGGAATTCTATGTAGTTAAGCTTATGTATAACTCCAACATGCATTCCATGTGTACTGAGATAATCAACTCACTGTAGAGTTAAGTAGAAAAGAAGGTCAAATTCTTAACTAACATGTTCTGTTAAACTATTACTGCCTGAGTAAATTGGGAGCATGGGAGCCTTGGGAGAGTGTTGAAGGGGAGGGGAAAGATAGGGAGGGGAGCAGAATAAAATGTAGAACTCAATAAAAATCAATAAAATAAAACTATTTACTACTAACTGCACAATCATATACCTTATCTTGACCAGGGCTTTCTTAATTGTCCCAAAGCTCTTCTCAGGGAGAAGGTCCACATTCTGTCCCTTACACTGTTGCAGAAGAATATTTATAGTTACTCTAATATTGAAATAATCCATTTCCCTACACTTTCTTGCAGCTGGAGATAAAAAACATTTATATTAATTTTCAAGTATCAGTGGAAGGATGAATATTTGCCCAATAGCAGCATATAACAGTAGAGTCGGGTCTGAATTGCCTTCTAGCTACAATGCAGATGAACTAATTTCAGCAGAAGCCCTGTGGAGATCATCATGGTTGGAAGAAAGCTCATTTATGTTTACGTACGTTTGGCAAATGATGTTTGAAATACATTAGAACTTGGTCTCTCCAAAATTAATTTTAAATTTTCATTGGTATATTCCAACTATTTAGATAACAATGTCATTATAAATAGATCAATTCCATTTGTGTGAATGTAACGTCAGCATGTATCTAGCTATCCCTGTGAATAGCATGTCTTTAGAAATTTTGGCTCTAGCCTACTAGTTCAATACTAAGTAGTTCAATACTAAGTACTTTCATTTATACCAATTTGTTCTAATAAATTATGACAAGACATTTGAGACCTCTGTGTGGATAAATGTCCCTACCACTCACATAAGTACAGAAGATTTTTGTGCCTGGTGATATTCAGTAAAGATACATGCTATCATTTTTTGACAAGCATTTCAGACTGATGCTCAGCCTAGACCTTAGACTTCAGCAGACCTTGAGTCCCATGAGACTGAATTCATTTCACACAGCCTCTCTGCACCTCGTCTGTCCAGTGTTAAAGTTCCCCTGACATAGGAGCTGCCTTGCTCAATGCAAGTGTCAATACAGGCTTTGGGCTGAGAGAAAGAAGTCTCAACAGGCCGGCTGTTGTGAGCATGTAATCAGATTCCTGCTTTCTGAGCAGACTCTGTTGTTGATGTGCTCTTGCACATATTTCTGTCAGGTTTCAAACTGCACAACTCAGACTTTCACATCGCAATGCCTACACTAAAAATAGCTTGATTAATGATGAAATGAGGAGTACAATACAAGTGGAGTGAAGAACAGAAATGACAAGGTAGATAAATAGTATTGCACAGAACTCATGGCCCATGTGACCAAGTTTTAGAACAGTGAAGATATAGCAGATCATACTGTCAATTATAAAACAAATCCATCATCTTGATTCGTGTTTTATATACCAGTCTAGACATGTATTATTGGTTTTACCACTTGCAGAAATCATGCAGTAGAAAATTGCCAGTTAATATTCCATTCAGGAAAAAGGAAATGCAGCCCATGACATTAAGAAAGTAAAAAGATAAGGTGGTAAAATCAAATATTTGAGCACATATACTTTGTGTTTACATTAATCATAGTAAAACATTTAAAGATCTTTACTTTCTCAAAAACAAACGAGCAAAGTTTTATAATGTCTTTGAAGAACGTAAATATAGAAGTCCTCAATAAAATATTAACAACTATAATTCAATAGTACATAATATTGGATTATACACTATGTTCAAAGGGATTTATGCGTGATACATAATGCAATATCCTACTTGGACAGAATAAAAGATGATGTATATTATATAATCAATAGAGGTAGAAGCTGGGAAAGTTTGACACCAACATGGTAATTTTATAAAATCACCATGGCTTAAAATTTCTAAGAAAAGCACAAGCAAATAATTTGAGTTAAGAGTTCAAGACATATGAGAAGATCACTATTTGCAGATACCAAGTGTTCAAGTCTGTGAAGTGTTTGGTATGACATTTAAATCTATGGCCTTCATTTTCTTCATAAACAAATTAGTGATGGTTTGCGTCTTATGAATTGACATCCTTTTTCATATTTTATTGTCTCAAAAGTAAAGAAAATATGAAGTTTATTAACTATTAGTTATTTCAGATCGAAGTAACTGCCACATGCAATCCGGTGAGGCCAGATTTGAAGGGATGAACATTCCTTTGGTGTCTACAGACTATTAATTTTGTAAAAGTTCTGCTTATTTTCTTATGCTTAATATTTTAATGTGGGAAGCAATAAATCATCTGAAATCCGAGGTAGAAAGAACTGACTTGTACTGTAATTATCTCCTATTTCATTTAAGTCATGTCATTTGGAAGAAAGAAAAATAGAATAATCAGAGGAACACTACAGTCCCTGACATATTTACTCTATGCTTATCTGTTGAGGTCTGTTGCAGTTGGGTGCAGTACCAGAATTACAAATAATGTACTTTTCTGGGTGTTGAATTTAATGACAAACTTTAAGCTCAACGTTAAGTTTAAAAATGTTTAAAGTTGCATAGTTTAATGTTGAGATCAAATTGAACACAGTGCTGAAGAAATAATATAGAAAAAGAATGTGCAATATTTTTTCAAAAAGTTTCTCATTTGTGACACTAATAATCCTATAAAACATTGTTAACTGTTCTTTACAACAGAGGGCTGTGAAATTCAGTTTGCAAGGCAAGAACAATGGCACCGGGTTTTGATCCTATTTCATATCCTGGCTTTGTGGGAGCCTAGCCAGTTTGGATGATCACCTTTCTAGACCAGGATTGAGGGGGGGAGGACTTTGAACTTTCCACAGGGCAGGGAACCCTGACTGCTCTTCAGTCTGGATATGGAGGGGGAGGAGGGGGGAGGGGGGAGGAGTGGGGGTGGGGGAGGGAAATGGGAGGCAGGGAGGAGGCAGAAATATATTTTTTTCCAATATAAAAAAAACTAAAAAAAAAGAGGATAGCTTACAAACTTTTGTTTGGATGTCCAATGGTTAAACCTCTAGTGATAATATTCTTATGGGAGACCTTGAGCTGCTAGGTAAAATTCTTACAAAAAACAGTTTCCAATAGAGAGCTTAAAACAGCTGCCTAACAGGTACTCAAGCAGGTAAAGTATAAATCCACAGATAAAGTATACAATAATCAACAAATACAGTATATTAATCATAATTCAGCTATGGCAAGTGTGTATATTAGATGTAAAACATATTATACAACAGCTTTATAAAACATGCTGCTTATGGCTAAATCTTCTCAGTTTTGCTAGTTAAGATATTAAACTCTTAATTTAATCCAGTAGCTTGTCTGATATAAAAGGACAGGATAGAATCTGGATAATGGTTTAACAAAATATTGTCTATGATCAATATTTCTTATACTAAACCGTAGATTCATTGATAATTTTAAGATTGATTCCTGGACAATTGCCTTTGCTAAATTCAAAGGCCAAAAACAATGGTCTTTTCCCAGATCACTGCTACTATTTATACACCTGTATCTTGCTAATGTTATAGCAAGAAATCCCTTAAAGGATTTTATGCTAAATTTTACAAATGGCTCTTCCAATGGAGGAACTGCATATATGGCTAACAATAATAAAAATTATAGAGCATAACAAGGCTCCTTCAAAGCAACTCATAACAGTTGCCTGCAGATCCTGATGCAAACGGATCTGGCTTGATGACATCAAGCTTACCTTTGATAAGACAAGGTGAAAAAGCCCTTGCAATGCATTATGAAAAAACCCAACCTGTATATATATTTGGGGTCGAGGACGTGTTTGTGCTTTTTTCACAGAAAGAAAATAAATCCTGGACGTGATGTCGAGGCTGCGGACACAGAGGAGTGCCAGACTTCCAGAGATGATTGAGGAGAGGTCCTTGGTCCGGTCTTCCCTGCCCCCAAGGAAAGGAGTGCCTGCTAACAAAACCACCTACACCACTCTGCAGAGGGTCATCCTGCCTCCAGAGTCCAGGGAGACCCGGCGGACATAAGTGCCAGGATATGCTTCATGTAGCTGAATCCAACTCGCCTCACCCAGGTTCCCCCACCTGTCCTGGAGCACAAATGCTAAACTGCTTCTGCAGCTTGAACTCTAGTCTGCTTTGGAGCTGAGTTGCAGACTAAACATCAGACGGCTTTAAACTTTGGGACACAGAACTCATTTTAATTAAAATATTAACCTCTCTTCACTTAAGATACAAACTTGATACATTGTTGCATAAAGATGAAGATCTATCAGACTGCATATTTTTATGTATTTTGAGCACTAATGATATAAATTTCTGGACTGGGTAAAAGAGATTATAAAGGGTGATAGCAAGGAGCTGAAATGTTGCTCTGTGTATAGCAGTGATATGAGGTTTCATTCTCAATACTAAAGTTACAGGATGGGGAGGCAGATTTGTGGATTGGATATGTAAGATGTCAATATAACCCAAAATTTTGACTTCTGGAAATTTAAATTTTTGACTACTAGACTACACCTAAAGTGTCCTGGGACCATTCCTTTTTATGTTCTATGATATTTATGGTAAATAACAAGAGCTACACAAATTATTATAAGTAATTCCACTCAACTTAAGTGAAGAAATCCCAACAAAGCCTACTTTTTATTTGTTTTGTTCTTTTGTATTTGTATTGCTGGAGACCAAAGCCAGAGCTTTCACATTCTAGGCAAATGATCTACCATGGAGATCCAGCCACCTTTGTAGGGTCTTTATTTATAGCCACCTTGTCTTTAATTCTTACCCATACATGAATTAATGAAAACAACAGTTTGAAGGTTTTCTTCATTTCCTCTTGTACTGGTAATGTTAGTTATAAAGGAGGTGCATTGTGTTATGTTCCTACAAGAAATATTGGTTCATTTAGGTTTCTCTTTTCTTATTAGATGCAGAATTACATTCACCCATTTTCAGCAATGGATCATGGGAGTTTTACTGATTTATATATGTAACTTGATGGTTATGCCTATGGAGCTGGCATTAATATCACAGCATTAATATTCTAATAATATACCTGCATTTGTCTACTTTCCTACAAAGATATTTGAACTTAATATCATGAATCATCTAAATGGAAAAATAATGTTCAATGCAATAACAGACTGAAGCAAGGCAACTAATTCATTAATAGTGTAACGACTTTTCTTGCCATCAATACATATTTATTTCTAAATTAATCCCTTCAAGTTCGTTGCTTAGTCATATAACTAAAATTGATACCCTTGATGCAAACAACTTCTCACAGGTTTCAGGTTTCTAAGAGTCAAAACCACAAAAGGCAGTATTCACTTTCCTTAGGTTTGTAAATTATATTTTCTTTTCTGAGAGAGTTTTTTGAAGATGATGAATGTTTACCACACATGGTTTGTAGATATTTACATTGTCCCCTACTCATTCAAGATGTACATAAAACCAGTTTGACCAATTCTTACTCAATAATGTAGTATCATGATATGAAGCTTAATAATGAAACAGGAGATAATGGTAAAAGCTAGTATGTGTTATGTATTTTCTTATTGGTAAACGGTTTTCATCCTTACCATAGCCAGAAGACCTAACATATAGTTGACATCATTTTGTTACTGTTACAGAAGCATGTCTGGCTCAGGGTTCTGGTCAAGTCACAAAGTATATCACAGTGACAGAGTAGAAAACACAAAAGGCCCTAGAGTGTGTCACTCTGAAGTGCACTCTACCCTAGAAAGTGCCACTTGCTATTTGCAATGCAGTTTTGAAAATCATTTGTGAAAGCATTCATCTGTGTAGCAAAGAGCTCCTCTCCTGGGTATTCAACAACACTTCATCACATTTCCCAGCAAAGACGAGTGTTGAGGGGATTATGAGAAATTCATGAATGTGTTGTTGGAACTGAGAAGTGAGTTCTTGTTTTCTGCTTAACTGTGTCTTTCAAATACAAATGTGCATAGAAATGCATGAGAATCTGTTAATGGAGTCTCAATTAACTCTTACAAAGAGCTGCATCAGGCGTGCAAAAATCATCTGTAAGGTCACTAGCAAATTCTGACAGAAAAATGAAATGTTCACCAATTAAAATGCTGCAGTCAAGATGGGGGAAATCCTTTAACTTAAATGATGTGTTCATTGACATCAATAAATGGATCAAGGAAATAAATGACCAGAGAAGTTACAAGATGTGTTGGATTTTAGCAGGTATATATATAAAAAAATTCTGAAGGGTTTCCTTGTCTGAAAAAGAAGAGAGAAGAAATGATAGAGTTGATACAACCATATTTGAGTACTTGATTGATGTTTTAGGGAGAATTCATAAAACCTGGTATGAGAAGATGAGAATAAGATAAGCTGGAAGTATAAATAATTTTTATTCAATTTTAATTTAATTTTTATCAGTTTCTTATTTAAACACAATATGCCGTCATCATATTCCCCTCCCATAGCCTTTTATTCTTCTTCTCTGAGTCCGTTTGATCATCTTCTGTTTCCCAGCTAGTTATTCCCACTTCTCTTCCATGTCCTGTGTGTGTGTGTAAATTGTATATTTAGTGACAATTCCGCTAACTTTGCTTCATGTCAATTTTTCATGTTTACTGGCTTCTTTGGGGAAAATCTTAGCTCCTTTACCATAAGAAGAAATGCAATATTAGTCCCAGTCATTCTTCATCAGTGTCATGTTTTTCCAGAGCTGTAGGTTGAATCTAAGCCAGATCTACTAGGGGAACTCCTCGTCCATTGAACAGCAGGTCAAGGACCTTAAATATTGGAGGGTATGATTTTATACTCTTCATAACAAAAGACATTAATGCCTCATTAAAATGTCTCATTTGAATATCATAAAGGAAATTCTGACATCTACATGTGAAAATTGTGTGTAAAAGAAATATTTATCTTATTAATCATGGTATAACTGAAACAGTAAGGCTCTGTTCACATGTAGAAGAAAGTAAAGAGATAATCCATTTGAGTTGACATTTGAAGGGTATTTTGAAGGTTCATTATCTAAGGTTTTCTGCAGAAACATGACTGTGGTGGCATGAAAAAAAAATGTTTCCCCTAAGGAGTGGCATTGTTAATAGGTGTGGCCTCGTTGGAGTATGTGTGGACTTGTTAGAGGAAGTGTGTCACTATGGAGGCTGTCAGATTTTGACGTCTCATATATGCTCAAATTATGCTGAGTGAGATAGATCACTTCCTGCTGCATCAAGATGTAACAGCTCCTTCCCCAACACTCTGTCTGCCTGCATGTGCCATGCTGCACCATGATGATAACAGACTAAACCTCTGAACTGTAAGTCACCACTCAATTAAGTGTTTCTCTTTATAAGACTTGCTGTGGTCATGGTGTCTCTTCATAGTAATAGAAACTCTAAGAAGTGTCCAAATACCAACATTTGGGTAAATGAGTTTTCTGTAAAAGTTCTAAATTTAGCCTTTTCTCTATTGTCAGTGAAAGACAGTGCATCAAAGAAGTTAAAAGCAAGTAGGAGAATCAGTTCACTTCTCTGTGCCATCCAACTCCCTTTTGCTGTTTTCTTTTTTTTTATGTTCTTTTTTTATTTAATTATTTATTTATTAAAGATTTCTGTCTCTTCTGCACCACTGCCTCCTATTTCCCTCCTTGGACTTCCCACAGGGCAGGGAACCCTGCTGTTTTCTTTGTGGATGAATAAAAACAATAATGTATTCATGATGACACTGTTAACCCTGGCATCCAAAGAAAGGTCAGCTCAACTTTCTTTGTGTGACGACAGGCTTCAGATACAGGTGTTGTCAAAACTAATGATGATGGGTGTTTTCCTCAAAAAAAATGATTAGCTTTTGATGATGCAGGAGTCAAAGCTGGAAAGGGACGTGGTATCTGCGGTGGGTTTACTGTGTTGTAACAGAATTCCACGCACAGAAATAAGAAGAAATAGGCAGTTTGCTTGACCTTGGTACAGAGAGTCCTCAGTTTCCACTGCTGTGCACCCTCATTGTAATCATTCTCCAGGGTTTTACTTGTCTTACTGAATCTGTTCACACAGTATGTTTTTGACTAGCATGTCCAGAGAAAGGCTGTTTCACTAACGGATGACATTTGTCAAATCCGTGCTTTGCCAGGACTTTGAAGAAAGCACCTGGAGTGTGCTGCTCTGTTTATCTCTGGGTTTTTTGAAGTTTCAAACTTCAGATTGGTTAGGAGTCTGTCTCAAGCACAAGCAAGTGCAGTCACATTTCCTAATTCGTAGATCTTCAGAAGACTGTCCTTCTAATTCTCCATGGTGAGCCTGCATAAGACACCACCTACTCGACTCACGATCTCCTCCCCAGTGTCCTTTCAGTGATCTCACTGCCACAGCACCTCAGCTTGATTTCTGAAGTGTGGGGAAGATGAATCAATTCCTACTTCTAAGTCACTTACAGGAGAAAGAAGGATGCTCTTAGTCCTTCAGTTAAAGAGACTTTCCTACTCTGCATACTTCTGAGCAGGATTGGTGAGTCGGTTACATATTCCAACTGATTCTGAAGAGGTGTGGCAGCAGACAGGCATTTGGCTCGACTTTTCATGAAGAGTGTTAAATTACTAATTTGCAATTTTAGAGGAAATAAAGATGGTTTTCAATGTTCCTGGACTTGAACCAGGACAGAAATCCAGGCTGTAATTTTCTCAGGATGCTTTTGGGAAACACAGCTTAAGCGCAACTATGCGAGGTCCTGGAAGAGATTTTATGCTACTTGTGCTCCATATTTTTGGACTTCCCTTGGAGCACACATTTCTGCAACAGCAAAACAGAATATTTCTGCTTTCACTGTGGAGCTGTGTTCTTGATAATGTTCTGCCTTTGACATTTGCCCGGTTTCCCCTCAGTGTTTTGTGTATTAACATTTTATTTTAAAATCCCTAATCTATTTCAGCAATTTAGTCCAATATGCCTTTCTTGAGGCTTTACTTTTATAGATAAATGTATCAGTAAGCAAGTCATTTCCACAGGCTCATTGTCTAATAAAAAAGATTTAGAAAATACTGTGAGGTTCAGAATAGCACAAATAGGTTAACTTTATCTGTTATTCCTTTATTTATTGTTTTCAGTGTCATGCTTATTATAGTGTCTTGCTATATTTTATACTTTTTAAAAGTTTATTCTTTTTTCATATATCAGTCTTTACCCACATCCTCCTTCTGATTTATTTTCATTCTTTCTCTACATCACTGATCACCTGAGAGAAATACTACATAGAAAGTAGAAAATGGCCCTTCTGAGGACTTCCTGCTGCCAGGGCTTCCTTGCAGGACATGCACTTCTGATGAACATTGCTGGAATGAAGTGATTCATGCTGTGGTGCAGGAGGAACTGCCCAGGGTACTGATGACTTAATTTCCCAGATAACAGCAATGGGCACATGTAGCTGAGAAGGTGTGAAGATGTCTCTGTAGAATTTAAATAGTTGTTAGAGTTTCCACAGTGAGACTTTGAAGAAAATGAAAGGCATTCTTGCCTCTGACAAGAAATGCAAATGGTTGAATGATGAAAAAAATCTCTCGTGGCTAGGAAGTCAGATAAAAGAGATTGGCCACAGAATCCACAGGATGCAGAAAACCTTTCTAAGTTCTATGCTAACTGTAACCTGGCTCTTTAGTTCTTGATAATGCTTGTATACAGGGACTCACTCTGTAATGTGTCATCTTGGTGCAACTGGTCCTTTGCTTCATTTTTATGTTAACGGTAAATTTTCTGACCTTAGATCATTTCTACTTAAAAATTTGAAACTATGATTATATATATATATATATATACATATATATATATATATATATATATATATATGTACACATATGTGTAGTTATATGTTAACGTGACCCAAGCTACAGTCATCTGACAAGAGGGAACCTTTTGAAAAATTTCCTCCATAAGATTGGGCAATAGATAAGAATTTAGAGCATTTTCTTACTTAGTGACTTATGAGAGAGTTCTCAGCCCATTGTGGATGGTTCCTTCCCTGGGCTGATGGTCCTGGGTTGCAAAGAAAGCAGACTGAACAAGCTTTGTGAGCAAGTCAGAAAGCAACACTCCCCCATGGCCTCTCTATCAGCTTCTACCTCCAGATTCCTGCCCTGTATCTGTTCCTGTTCTGACTTTCATTAATAATGAACAGCAATATGAAAGCATAACCCACATAAACATTTTCCTATCTAAGTTGGGTTTTTTTTGTCATAGTGTTTTATCACAGTGATAATAACTCTAACTAGGACAATACATTTATTGTATGGGTTTATGTGTGTATGCACATTCAAGCATGTATATTCTCACATGATACATTGGTGCAAGTCACAGCACACAAGTATCTCTTCATATCCACCATTTGGGTCTTGGGGATTAAAGTTAGGTCATCAGGCTTGGTGGAAGGCACCTTTACTAACTGAGTCGTCTTACCAAACCCTAGTATTTATTTCCCTTTCAAACTCCATTTTCTTGTACTTGAATGATTTTTTTTCTTGTCTCAACCTATTCACCACAGACTTTTCATTTTCTATCTTGTCTTAGTTAGAATGAATATTGTTGTGATAAAACACCATGACAAAAAGCAAGTTGGGGAGGAAAGGTTTGTTTGGCTTAAACTTCCACATCAATGAAGGATGTCAGGACAGGAACTCAAACAGACCATGAACTTGGAGACGGGTTGATGCAGAGCCCATGGTGGCTTTATCTTCATGGTTTACTCTACTTGTTTTTAAATAGACATCAACTGAGGGTGGCAAAATCAACCACCTCTAAGGCTGATAACAGCCCAACCTTAGAGACACTTTCTCAATTAGGGTTCCTTCCCCTCCAGTGACTCGAGCTTGTGTAAAGTTGACATAAAACTAGCCAACTCCTACATCAACCATGAGTGTACAGTCTCTGGGTCTATTCTAGCTTATTCTAGCCCAGGACCATGAAAAGAGGACACAGTGGATGCTCTGTGAGTGTAGCTCAAGGCCAATCAATGCTACCATAATGCAAAGCTGAACAGAAAGGGAGAGAAAACATGCTACTGTTCTTGTTCATTTTACTTCATCTTATTTCCAAGTTGTGGAAACAAGGAATGCAGAAAATAAAATGATTCTATCAGCAACATTTTTCTCTTTCCATTAGGTATGGAAACTGATATTAAAAGTATGCAGTGTTGGAAACTTTTGTATAAAAGTAAAGTAAGTATTTAAGAATTATTATAAACAATTGGAAGATGAGTGAAGACATATTTTCCACAGACCATGCATGGTCACATGGATCTACATTTTTCCTGAAAGGTCAAACTTGTCAAGATTTTAGACTGAACGTTCTGTGACTTAGCATCTGAAAGCATGACCTTATCACTGCATTATTAAAATGAATAGATTCCTGAACACAAATTTATTATCTGATCAATTTCAAAGTACAGCTACTTGGAGATGCCTAGTACATATATACTTTGAGGAAATAAGGTGACTTAAGGAATTTTCCATAGACCATGTGCAAAAATCCTTATTTGGCCACTCAAAAGGCCAGTAAAACTTAATATGGGAATCCTCTTTTGAATCTCTATGCTTCAGACCTATACATTAAAGCAATTATCAAGTAACTACTACAGGTGTGAATTGCATTGATAATATGCCTGCTTAACACTTGACAATATATTTGTTGTTTGTTTATACTGTCAGAATTTCTTTTGTATACATTTTAAAATTATTTTTTAAATGATACCATATCACTTTTCTTCCCTTTCATCCATTCAAAGCCCCGTATTACTCACCCCCTTTGCTCTCTTTTATGGGAAATTTTTTCATTGTTGTTATACATACATATTCCTATATACAACCTGTTCAGTCTGTATACCATTATTTGTTTATATATTTTCACACTGATCATTTAGGTTGAATAGCCTATTCATGTGCACATCCTGTAGAGTAGATCATTTCTCCCATTCTTAGCATCTCATGGCTACCTTTGGTTCTTTGTGTAAAGTTAAAGACTCAAGGTATATGTCTAATGATCTCCACAAGTAGAAATCTTTGAAAGAATTACTATTTGTGATTAAAATGGCATCATCCTACAGAAGTGTATTTCCATGAAACGAGAGACAGAAGTGCTGTAGAAATAAATAAAACACGCGTTCTCAATTGTGAGAAATATGTGTTGTATATTTGATAACCAGCTTTAGAAATATGGGAGTTAAGCTGTAAGCAATGTAGAAGTAGCATATGATTTGAAAAGTAATTATCAAAGGAACAGTCCAGAACTCTCTAGACCCTTGCTCCCTGAGGCACACCTGCCTACCCCCACCAAGTAAAGACCTGGGAACAACCACCACATACGTGTAACCATACCCCACTGCATCTACAACCTCTGGATTCTCGGCCCTGATTCCATCTGAAGAAAAGCCCCCAGAATTGCATCAGTGACTACCAGAGGCATAGCCCTGCCTGTACCATGAGGAAGAGTGATCACCTAAAACACAGTCCCTACCTGCACCAATTGAGAAAGAGAAACCACTGAAGCACAGGCCCCACCTATGTCCCCTGGAAGAAGAAATGGGTAGGAACCAATGCAAGAATACATTCAACGACGTAAAGAGCAATAAGCCAACACCTAAACCTAGTGGTCTTACATATAGAAGACCTGAAATCCTAACCCAGAAGAAGCAGAAGAAAATATCCCTAAATATAACTTTATTAAGAATATAGGGACACTTAAAAAGAAAAGGAAGAATTACCTTTAAAAATGGTGGAAAATATAAAAATGGAAGAGAACAATAAATCTCTTGAAGAAAGCCAAGAAAACCAAGAAAAAAAACAATCAAACAGGTGAAGCAAACAGTTCAAGACTTAAAAATTGAAACAGAGACAATAAGGAAAACAGAAACAGTGGGAATTCTGGAAATGAAAAATCTGAGTAAATAAACAGGAACTTCAGAGGCAACCATAGTCAACAGATTACAAGAGGTGGAAGAGAGAATCTTGGGTGTTGAAGATACGGTACAGGAAATAGATTCATTGGTCAAAGAAAATGGTAAATCTTACAAATCCTTATCACAAAATATCCAGGAAATAGGGGACACCATGAAAAGACAAAACCTAAGAATAATAGGGTTAGAAGAAAGAGAAGAACACCAGCTCAAAGGCACAGAGAATATATATATATATAATTCAACAAAATCAAAGAAGACTTTCTCACTCTAAAGAAAGATATGCCTATGAAGGTACAAGAAGCTTATAGAACACCAAATAGCCTGGAACAAAAAAAAAGTCACCTCACCATATGATAATCAAAACACTAAACATACAGAATAAAGAAAGACTATTGACAACCACAAATGAAAAACTTCAAATAACATTAAAAGGCAGACCTATAAAAATTCCATTCGATTTTACATCAGGGTACTAGACTGAGCTTCCAATATCCAGTTGAGGAGGGAAAGGAGTGAGACTATGAGCAAGGAATTCAATCACGTGGGGAACTGACACAGTTTGCTTGAGCTAATGGGAGCTCACCAACTTCAACTGGACTGGGAATGAACGGGCATGGGAACAACCAAGCTGATCTTAAATAGATTGACAGCTTGGACAGACTGAGGGGCCACTGATAGTGACACTGAGATGTGTCTCTGCTGCATATACTGGCTTCGTGTGATCCTATTCTCTTTGGATGTAAACATTACTTAACCTAGATATAGTAGGGAGGGCCTTGGACTTTCCACAGGGCAGGGTGCATGGCACTCCCTTAGGGTTGGAGGAGTGGGGGGAGGATCTGTGGAGGGAGCAGGAGTGGGAATTTGTATTGGTATTTTTTAAAGTAATAATAAAAAAGAAAGAAAGAAAAGAAAAAATTCTCAGTGGGAATCCTGAAAGCCAAAAGGTCTTGGACACATATGCCTCAGACACGAAAGACCATAGGTGCAAGCATAGACTACTATATCCAGGAAAACTTTCAATAAGCATAGACACAGAAGATATTCTAAAACCAGATTTAAAGAATACCAAATCAAACCTTACAGAAAGTACTAGAAGGAAAACTCCAACTAAGGGAGTGAACTGTACCCTCAAAAACACAGGTAACAGATAACATCACACCTAACACCAACAAACCCCACAGAAGGGAAACACACAAACACTACCACCAAAACATAATGGAAATTAACAATCATTGGTCATTAATATCTCTTAATATCAATGGACTCAATTAACCTATAAAAAGAAACACATTATCAGAATGGAAACAAAAACAGGATCCATGAAAGAAAGATATCTCAACCTCAAAGTCAGACATTACCTCAGAGCAAAAGTTTAGGAAAAAATTTTTCTATCACATGGATGTAATAAACAAGTGGGTGTAGCCATTCTAATATCTAATACAATAGACTTTAAACTAAAATCAATCAAAAGAGATGGTAGGAGGACATTTCATACTCACCACAGGAAAAATCCATTAAGATGAAATTTCAATTCTGAACACCTATGCTCCAAATACAAAAGCACCCATGGATTAGAAGAAATATTACTAAAGCTTAATCAGCATATCAAACCCCACTCACTAATAGTAGGAGACTTCAACACCCCACTCTCACCAATGGACAGGTCTTCTGGAAAGAGTCATAGCAATGAAATAAGAGAATTAACAGATGTCATGACTCAAATGGACTTAACAGGTATCTTCAGAACATTTCACCCAAATGAAAAAGAATATATGTTTTTCTCAACACCTCATGAGACCTGTGCTAAAATTGACCATATACCCAGTAACAAAGCAAATCTTAACAGATACAAAAAATGTTGGAATAATCCACTGTACCTTATCAGATCAACTGGGCTTAAAGTTAGAATTCAACAACACTAATTGCAGAAAATCTACAGACTCGTGAAAATTGAATAATGCTTACCTGAATCACCACTGTGTCTAGAAAGAAATAAAGAAAGAACTGAAAGAATTCCTATGATTCAATGAAAATAAAGGCACAATGTATTCAAAGTAGTGCTAAGAGGAAAGTTCATAGCACTAAGTGCTTACATAAAGAAAATGGAGACATCTCACATGAGCGACTTAACAGCACACCTGAAAGCTTTCAAATAAAAAGAAGCAAACACACTCAGGAGAAGCAGAAGACAGGAAATAATTAATCTGAAGCCTGAAAACAATTAGAACAGAAACAAAGAAAGGAATACAAAAAATCCAAAGAATCAATGAAGCAATGAGCTGATTCTTTCAAGAAAATCAACAAAACAGATAAACTCTTATCTAAACTAACAAAACGGCAGAGAGAACATTCAAATTAATAAAATGATAAAAGAAAAGAGGGAGATAGCAAATGAAACTGACAAACTCCAAAAAATCTTTAGATCATGCTTCAAAACTCTGAATTCCACAAATTCAATAATCTAAAAGAAATGGACAATTTTCTGAACAGGTATCACATATCAAAATTAAATCAAGATCAGATAAATAATTTAAATACACTTATAACCACTAAGGAAATATAAGCAGTCATCAAATGTCTCTCAACAAAAGAAAGTCTGGGGCTAGATGGTTTCAGCACAGAGTTCTACAAGATTTTCAAAGAAGAGTTATTACCTTTAATCCTCAAATTGTTCCACACAATACAAACAGAAGGAACATTTCCAAACTCTTCTTATGGGGCTATAGTTACCCAGATACCAAAACTGCACATTGAAGTAAGGAGCTACGGGTTGCATTCCTGCTGCCCTGCTCCCAACCGCCTGGCTAGCTTATGCCCCGAAATAACAACACACAAACTGTATTCATTTAAACACTGCCTGGCCCATTTCTATTGACGTGTGTAGCACCGAGGTGTGCTTACCAGGAAGATTCTAGCCTACATCCATCCTGGGTTGGAGCTTCATCACATCTGTCCCAGAGAGGAGAGGAAATGGCGTCTGTCTGAGGAGTCTTTCCTCACTTCCTCTTCCTCTCAGCATTCTGTTCTGTTTACTCCACCCACCTATGTTCTAACCTATCAGGGCCAAGCAGTTTCTTTATTAATTAACCAATGACCTTCCTCCATTAGCACATAGTGTCATTTAAGTAAGGGAATTAAAGACCCATCTCCCTCATGAACATTGAATTGAAAAATGCTCAATAAAAATACTGGCAAACTGAATCCAAGACACATCAAAAAAAAAATCATCTACCACGATCAAGATGGCTTCATTCCAGAGATGCAGGGATGGTACTACTTACAAAAATCTCTGATGTTGAGAAAGCTTTCTACAGTATGTAACACCCCTCCATGATAAAAGTCTTGGAGAGATCAGGGATACATGGAACACATTTAAACATAATAAAATCAATATACAGTAAGCCGTCAGCCAACATCAAATTACATGGAGAGAAACTCAAAGTGATTCCACTAATCAAGAACAAGACAAGGCTGCCCACTTTCTCCATATCTATTCAACATAGTACTCTACTGAGAGCAATAAGAACAAAACAAGATCAAGGGGATATAAATTTCCAGATTATATTTATTGAAGCTCAAAAGAGATAAGATACAAGGGTCATATAGTTTATGTCAACAAGGTATAATAATACATAGGAACATGATAGAATTTCAAACATTTAATAAAGATTCAATTCATTTAAATGTAGAAACTCGGTGTTTGAAAGGATTTAACCTTGATTGCAGGCCCCTGTTTATTTTATTTATTTTATTTTTCTCCATTAACAGCTTCAACTGGGTGTGGGGCAACAGAACCATTCCCAGCACAACCATGGGTGTGGGGTTCCCTGCAGTCTCCCCAGGGCAATGGTTCCTGCAATGATCTCTAGGGGGAAACAGCTCCCAACAGATCCCCTCCCCCCCTCCCATACAAAGGCAGGCAGCTATCACGTGGAGAGCACCAGTCAGAGTCAACCATGGTGTCAGACCAAAGGAGAAGGGACTGAGATAAGGAGAGACCCTCCTCTCGAGTGGTGAAGCAATCCTCCTCTCCTGGGAACAGAGGGGTGCCCGATGACTCCTAGGTCGAGTGGGGACCAGGCCTTTTTTCTTTCCCCCTTACCCGTCCTAGGGTTCCCAGGGCCCTGCCTTAGGTTGGGGGATTATCCTGCCTTAAGTCGCCCGTCCTTGGAGCTCCTCAAATAAAAGGCATCTAGCAGGATTAAAGTAAGCAGATCACAGGGCACCCTATCTTAGGCCATGTGGAGAGCGCCCTCATACCTGTACCATGCCATGTTGAACCGGTTTCTACAACCTCTGTATGGTGTGCTATTCAGGCGAGGATCCACACTAACTCCCGTCATTGGGCCCCTGCGTCTATCATTAATGAAAAGACTGTGAGGAGCTCCTCAAACAAAAGATATAATGATATAATTTTGGCACCAATAGCTCCATCTCCAGACAAGAAGAATGGGCTTTTTCCCAACCCAGTATTCACCTTTTAGTCTGGCCTATGGTATGTCCTCCTTCCTAAGTGCCTACTCCACATAAAGTTACGTGTGCTGCCTGCCAAAAATTAGGGCAGTGTGAAAGGGATCAAAATCTAAAATTTTTAACATATGCATTAAACCCAAACACTTTACAGCATGTGTCAAACTTTTCCCAACATCTATAAGCAGTTACAAATATCATTAGATCAATTTCAGTAGGAGTACAATGACATACATTGTTGTTATCAAATACCACCAGTTCCAGTCTCTGAGCAACAGTGACAGGAACCCTCAATTTTCCCCCTTCTTAAGTGAAGAGAGGTTAATATTTTAATTAAAATGAGTTCTGTGTCCCAAAGTTTAAAGCAGTCTGATGTTTAGTCTGCAACTCGGCCCCTGTTTACCATGAGTACCACATAGACTCCTCTTCAGGATCACCAGCTGGCTCATCAGCCGTTTGTTCTTAAATCTATCATTACCATGCCTGCCTCTAATATAGCAAAGCAAAATGAATTTCCATCACTCAGATCCATAATCCTCTATATTAATTTTTCTGTTGGGCGTGAATGTCCAATAACATAATATTTTCCTACATGAAAACTTACAGTACAATAGTCATCTTGGTAAAAGTGGTTACTAGGTATTTTATTTATAATTACTTAAGTTTACCCTCACTTGACATATATGTAATTGATCTTTCCTTTTTTAATTAGCTATATGATTTATGAAAACTTTAGTGAGTTCTTAAGAAGGCATTTTTTTTGCATTTTCTATTCATTTCATTGTACTTTAATTTAAATTTTAATTGTTTTGTTATGGTGAAAGGCTATAACAACTTAGGTATTCATAGTTTACTCTACTTGAAGAATATCTCCTGTTCTAGAACAATTTGCATAATTGAAAACCATAAATTAGTGTTTAGCAATTAATAAACTACTAAGGGAATACTGATACTCAAGTAATGAATGGTTTTTTCCAATGAGAATATATAAGAATGCTTTAGCTCGGCCTGTTGCTAGCTTGAATTCTTTATGCAGTGTAGGCTGGAAAGACCAGTTGCATATGCAGCACTGAGATGGACAGATAATGGAGAAGGCAAAATTATTAATCCTTGTTAATGCCAGGGTCTTAGCAGGCAAACATTCAAACTTTAAATAATATTTGCAGATTTTTAGATGTAGATTTTGTCTCAACAATCATGTCATTTCCTTTTCTTTATTTTCTCATCCTACATCTTTAATTTGTTTCTCTTTCACTTGCTTGCCCTCTGTGATCTTTACCTATTTATGCTTGCTTAGATTGAAATGTACAATGTGCACACATGTACAAACACACAAATACCAATGAACATACACACATGCATATTCTCAAGATCATAAACACAAATATATAAAAACATACATACATAAGTATATACATGTATACACAGAACAAATGTGCAAACACATGAATATCCTCACAAATACACAGATACATCATAATCATACAAACATACACAACTCAATGAACAGGCATATTCACCTATCTATACAAATAAATGTGCCTTCTGAGGCATACACAAAAATACAGTCATATGTATATTAAACCCACAAATATATACACAAAAACAGACAAAACATACACACATGATATAAACTGCACACTGAAAAATTTATTCTTATGTATACATATATGCATACCTCCATGTATATAAGTATAGATATAAATATAAACATATGTATATAAATGCACATATACACATCTAACGTACATATACATTCATACACAAATGCACACTTAAGCACACATACACATGCACACATATACAAATACTTGCATATAAACACATACATATAAATACTAAATATGCAGAAACATGCATACATAATGTATGCATAAGCATGCACATATATCAATGCAGACACATCAATGCACACATATACACATATACAAGTGTGATACACAGGGATTCTCCCTTATATATAATACATGAATATTTGTAAATGGAGACTCTGTTAGTTTCCTGGCCTCCCTGACCTGAATAATCACGCACAAACTATATTAATTACAACACTGTTTGGTCAATGGCTGAGGTGTATTTCTAGTTAGCTCTGACATCTTAAATTAACCCATTTCTAGTAATCTATGTATCACCACGAGACTGTGGCCTACTGGTAAGATTCTGGCATCTTTCTCCTTCTACAGCTATATGGCATCTCTCTAACTCTGCCTTCTTTCTGCCGCTATTTCTGTTTGGATTAGGAAATGTAAGCCTTGTTCTATTCTGTCCTGCCACAATCCAAAGCAGTTTCCTTGTTAACCAATGGTAATAAGACATTTACAGCATATACTAGGTGAATCCCACCACACATATACATGCACATATATAAGCACAGATACACATGCACTCACAGAATGAGCTAGCTACTGCAGCCAGGCTGCTGACCATGCCCCTGTCTTAACTGACTTTGGTACTTTACGTTTGCAATAGTTTATTTTCTTTTCTCAGTGATCTGTGAGTTTTTTAAATTTTGTTTTCAGGGATGGTATCTTCATGTGATTTCAGAGGAAGATGGTTTTAGGTGGTGATGTGGGAGTGTCATATCAATCTGTTGATTTCATTGGATAAGCAATAAATAAACTGCTTGGTCCCGATTGGTTAGAACATAGGTGGGTGGAGTAAACAGAAGAAAATGCTGAGAGGAAGAGGAAGTGAGGTCAGAAAGCATGCAGCTCCGCTCAGCGCCAGACGCCTCAGAGAGAGACACCAAGCTCCTGTCTAGCGGGCAGACAGGATAGCTCTGCTCTCTGAGGCAGAGGGATGAAGCTCCAGAATCAAGATGGATGTAGGCTAGAATCTTCCTGGTAAGCACACCTCGTGGTGCTACTAACATGATTAGAAATGGGTTAGTCCAGGTGCGAGAGTTAGCCTAGAAGAGTCATGATAGAAATGGGCCAAGCAGTACTTAAATGAATACAGTATGTGTGTTGTTATTTCGGGCATAAGCTAGCCACATGGAAGCGGCTGGGGTGTTGGGGACGCAGCCCCGCTGCTCCTATTTCAACAAGGTGGTGTAAAATTTCATGATCACCACTCCATTTCTTGATCTTCGGGTTCATAATGATCTTTCTCGAGAGTAGCAGAAAATATAATTTCATCTTTAGTTTCGAGGTCCTCTTCCACAAGAATACTAAGTATTTATGTCATTCCATCTTCGAGAGGGACTCACAGCCTAAGAACATGTGAAGGGAGCTTTTATCCCCTATACACTCAATGACAGAATTATTAAAATGAGCTTTCTTTACTTTCTGTTTGATGGAATGTGTGTAAATGCTCATGAGAGATAATCCTTACTGATAAGCTTGGATGTTTTACAGAGCAGTTTTAGCCCACAGACTGTTAAGAGTATAAAAGCCCTGTAGGAGTGGAGAGAACTGATGCTGGGGTTCATTTGCAAGAAGATGAGAGGATTCTGTGTAAAGAGGAAAGGCAATGAAGTCCGTGGAAAGGAATCAGCACAGTGATGGTGCCTCATAGCTTAGGCTTGAACCTGCTGAGCACCTGGGCAATTGTCAGAGTATCTTTTTTCTTTCATGGGAACTTCTGGGTTTTCACAGCCTTTGGCTATCTGGATAAAATAAATAACATTTTCAGCTCTTGGTGATAGAGGCTGTTCTCTGAACAGTAGGCAGATATATTCATTCAGTAGTTGCTCTTAGCAAATACTTATTTAAATACTTAAAGCTGTAGTTCTCAACCTATTTGCCAAAGCTCTACCTCCAAACAAAAATTATTTACATTTTATGACTCACAGCATTAACAAAATGAAGTTGCAGTGCAATAATTTTATGTTTGGAGGTCACCACAATGTAAGGAACTTGAGTCACAGTGTTAGGAAAGTTGGAAACTACTGACTTAAAGGGCTGTGGAAAGTGAAACCTTTCTTAGATGAGTAGAAAGGAGCCTATGCCAAGTCTAGCTGATCTATCATGTCTCTTTTATGTTGTCTTTCAAAGAATCAACGTGGGAAAGAAAAGGAGTTGCCTTGCAATTTATTAAGTAATTTGGAAAAGAATTTTTATGTGACAAAAGCTGAAGTTATGTATCAAATGTTATATTAGGAAGAAATCAAAATTATAATTTCAAAAAGATATTTGAATACCACAGTTCTCATAGCCCACTGAAGAACAGTTAAAGGGTTTCAATTTCGCACAAGTAAATATATAAAATATCTTTAATTTTCAGCATCAGAAATTCACATTCACAGTATGTATGAACAGTAATTCCACCAGTAACATATATTTATACTAAATTGTGAATGAAGCATCTCTTCCCTTTACACACTGTAGTCAGAAATAAAAAAAAAAAGATTTGAGAGTGCTTTGATGGATGCTCTTTCATTTCATATTCCCAGTGTAAAACTTACTGAAATTATGGGGAAAGAAAAGGAGAATTAAAGAGAATGTGGGAGTCTCGCAGGTCTGTAGACACCGAGAGAGAAGCAGGCTCATGAATCACGATTGAGCATCTTCTGTGACCTGACAGGGGACTGAGTTGTTCATTATTTCACAATCAGTCAATCATAGCTGCCAGGAAATTAAATTGTGGCAATTTTTAAAGTTCTTTAGAAACTTTTTAATATATCATTTTTATAATGAAGCAGCAGGTGTTTCTTTAAGCTCTTTTGTGTTAATCACCATAAAAACAAAATGTGGAAGGCAGAGACATACAAACATTTAAATTATTAATTTAATGGAGGTTCACTTTAGAAAATTAGAAAAAGAAATTGCCTTTTGCTGTGGGACAATGGTCTACATCCTGTCACTTGTATTTTAAATAAATGCTGATTGGCCAGTAGCCAGGCAAGAAATACAGGTGAGGCAACCAGGCAGGAAGTAGAGGTGGGGCAACGAGAATTCTGGGAAGAGGGAAGTTTCATTCTGCAGTCATCACGCAGAGAGAGAGGAAGCCAGACACAAAGCAAGCGAGATGTGACTGCTTTGCTGAAAAAGGCACCAAGCCACGTGGCTAACACAGACAAGAATTACTACTATAAGTTATAAGTGTTAATAAGAAGCCTGAAATACTAAGACAAACAGTTTCTAATTAATGTAGAACCTCTGTGTGATTTCTTTGGGACTTAACGACTGCGGGAACTGGGCAGGACAGAAACCTTAGTCAATATCCTTTTGTTCTCTGGAGTAATAAAGAATGTCTTAGCTTTTGGGGAAGCAGGGTATTCTCTGAGCAGCAGAACAGCAGAGAGGCATATTCTTCAACTTCTTATAGTGAAACACAATGGACACAGAACACCCACTAAGTCAATGAGTGTTTGACAGACATTGCCTATGTCAGAAATGAAGTTAGATGCTAAGTATCCAAATGATTTTTGAAGTTAGCAATAAGCCTTTTGGTATAATTCAATAATTGTATTATATAAAAATATTTCTCATTCAGTAAATCTCATCAGATGTTGGATATTAGAGTTTCAGAAACTCTGAACATGTCTGAGATCTGACTTAGAATATATGAATCTCCTGTCAGAGGCAATGGAACGTCACTGGAATGGCAGGTTGTGGTGGAAAACACGTTAATGCCAGCACTGAGGAAGCAGAGGCAGGTGAATCTCCATGAGTTCCAGGCCAGCCTGCGCTCTACATAAAGAAGATCACTGGAAGAGACGGCATGATCAGAAATAGATAGCACATTACCTCATTCATAGAACCACCAACTTCCTCCCTGTCAAAAATGAAGGTATTTTAACTCGTTCTCTCTCTCTTTGTATATGTGTGACTCTGTTTACCTCTCCAACTCTCTCTCTCTCTCTCTCTCTCTCTCTCTCTCTTAGTGTTTGGGGGTAGACTTCAGGCCTATCAGGCAAAGAGGAGCCAACCAAGAGTCTGCCTGGCCTATCAGAAACTCTGACCATTCCTAGCCAGTGAGGGGCGACCACATGATGTCAGTGGCCCAGAATGCTTAGGTGCTGGCTGGAAGAGCTTTTCTCTGTTGTTAAATAAATGAGTCTGCTGTATCCCTTTCACGAGACTCCTTGTGCCTGTGCTCATCGACACCGCACTTTCTCACCCCCTCCCTGAGGAAGATGTCAGGGTCCAGCTACATCTGCCACCCGGAACAGGGACTTCTAGCATAGGCTTTGAGCTCACCTGGTCACAGTTGCTTTTTCAATGCGGCTGTAATTTTTGGGTTTTGCCTGGAACAGGTTCTAGTCGTTCCTCTCTTCTCACTTGTGGAGTTGGACTGGATCCCCAGTACAGTTTATTTTTGGTGAGAAGGCCTCTCGATGTGCGTTCTTAGTCCCCGTCCTTTCCTTCTTTTGTGTTGTCTGTCACGCTTGTGTGCCCGTTCAGTTAAGGAAGGCACATTTTTCCTTCTCTTTTGGTTTCCACGAAGTCTCCACATAAGGGCTGTTCCATTAGGATGTGGAACCAAGGCTTGGCTCCTGAACTGCCCTGGAAATTGTGTGGGCATACAGTCATTCTCTAAAAAACAGGGAAATACCCCACTAAGCATAAATCATGAAGGTCCAACAAAATTTTCCACTCCTGTGGACTACCATCATCTGACTGTTGGTGGTCTGCTATTTCCCTCTACAAAATGGGTAATCTCTCCTTCACCTCCACCCCTTCCATGTCTAATCTCTCTACATCACCCGATGATGAGGAGACCGACAGTTCAAGCCCTCACAGGCTGAGGAGAGCACAGTCACAGTTAAGACCACAGGTGCCACTTCTCTGTCAGCTCCACTCCCACTGTGGGAGGCTATACCTCTGGTGCAGTCCTGTTGGAGTAAAGTGCTGCGAGATCTGCCTGCCCCTGAAGGCAGAAATTCCTTTAGACTGCGATATGGCCCCCAGTCACTGCATCCCCCCGCCACCCCCATCTCAGACCCCAAAGACCAGCAGAAGCCTTTCTGGTCAACCTGGGACGAAATGCCATTAATCATCCCTAAATTCCCACCCCCATAGCTGAACTCTTTTATCTGAAAGGTGGCTAATGAGTTGGGCTCTTAGGCATCTTACTTTGAACAGGTCCTCACTCAATGGACAATGGAACCACAAATGTGCTTTGATTGGTACAGTCTGCCCAAAGCTGTGCTGAAGCCAACTGCCTTTCTTAGCTGGAAACCAGTTTATGAGGATCAAACAAAGATCAATCATGAAGGAACCTCTACATTAATGTTTCAGTGATTCTTGGCATGCTCACTGGATGAGATAATTTTGTTCATCCAATCCATTAGGCACAGATTGGCCATCAAGCCTATTACCAACAGGTTTCTTACCTGGCCTTCAACGATCTTAAGGTATACACCGCGTGGGACCCTTCAGCTTACTTTCATAATCTTATTCAACAGCCAGGGCAACTTTTTACTAATATTTTTTGTGCATCTCAATAAGGCAGGAGAGTGGAGAGTAGGCCCAGGCCCAACTAGGGAAATGTTAATCAAACAATTGGTTTGGGAAATGCTTAATACCCCCACCTGCAGTGTGGTTATAATGGTCTGCAATGAGGACATTCACAAGTGGGAATTGGTCATAAGAGATCTTGACCCCAGTAATGGTCCCATCAATGCCCTCAGTTCTCCCTGAATGTCCTCCTGGCAGATGTGCAGTATGCTGACAATATACACAAGGGCCCCCAAGTAGATATTTCTTACTGGGGATGCAGCAAAGCAGACCATCTGTGGCATGACTGCCACCAGGTAGCACCAAAAGTAGCCTTTAATTGTATCATTGTACCAACACTGTGAATCTTAAAGGAATTAGTTGCAGAACAGATAAAGACAATGCACATATAATTGACCACAAGTAAAACTAGTGTCCCTATATTTGTTATTCCCAAGAGATCAGGATGCTACTACCTCCCACAGTATCTCCATGCAGTTCATGATCAAATGGAAAAAAAATGAGATCCAAGCACCCAGGCTTACCCTACCCTAGTGCTATTCCTCCACTTTATACTTTAGCTTTAAATATGAAGGATATTTTTTTTTACAAATTTCCCAAGTACCAGCATGGAGACCAGTTTGCTTTTACATTATGAAAGCCTAAAAAGCCAGCCCAGAAAAAATCAATGGACTGTATATCCTCAGGGAATGAAGAATAGCATCCACAATCAGTCAGTTACATGTTTCTCAGGTCCTGGAAAATATTCCAAAGGACATCCTTTTAATCCATTACATGGATGACTGCCTTCTGGCATATCTAGAAGCAGACTAACTGCAAAGGACTGCCAAAAAGGTGTTAAGAGATCTCGCATCATTATATCTGGTAGTGGTGCCAGATAAGATTTAAATTGTACCCCTTTTTGCCTTTTAGGCTTTTTTTGTTTTTGCTAAGCAGGTTCACTCCTTTTCCTTTAAATGAAGGAATTCTACTCATTCTCATAATTAAGACAATTATGTGGCAGAGTTTATTGGCTTAAACACTTTCTACCCCATTCCCAATCAAGAGATGAGACACCTCATTTTATTGTTGTAGGGACTCATCTACCTGTCCATCAAGGTTAGGCTTACTTATGAGGCTGGAGATCTACTACAAAAGATTATGGCCATTCTAGCTCTTATTGTCCTTCCCCCTCCAAAAAAAAAAAAATAAATAGTAGGGGCAGAAGTTACAGCTTTGACAATTCATTTTTTTTAAAAAACTGCATAATATAAAAAGGCTATTTTATCCCTCCTGGATGCTCATCTATGCATTAATTATGAGGGTTGTATTCTTAATTATTATTCTCTTTAAATGTCTTTTACAGCAGATCTGACAGTAGCAGACAACAAAAAGGCAACTCTTTGGGTGTTAACGGTTCTTAGGCATCCTTCCTGCAATCCTCTCCAGGAAGTTATACATGCGTGATTATCTGTAATTCAAACAGGCTACTACCTAGTTCCTCCCACTCCTGGCAACTTTCCAGGAATGAGTATTCTTTGGGGTCTATATGAATAAGATCTTGCTCGGCAGGCCAACCTAAGACAGGCAGAATTTAGTTTCTGAGCCCTCATGAAACAGGGCAAGAAGGCCAGAGAACAGACTCTGGTTCCTGATGTGGGCCCATGTAAATAAAAGTGTGGATATGTAGGAAATCAAGGCTTACCAGAACAAGAGGAGCCAACCAGGAGTCTGCCTGGCACTGTCAGAGGTCCTGATCTTGGCTAGCCAATCAGGGGTTACCATGTGATGCTGCCTAAAGGCCTAGCAACAGGTGGTGTCAGAGGTCCTGATCATGCCTAGCCAATGAGGGGCAACCACTCGATGTCAACAGATTGGAAAGCCTGGGTGCTAGAAGGGTATGTAAGTTTTTCTCTGTTGTTAAATAAATAAATGAGTCTACTGCACCCCTCTCCTGGATTTATGGAGTCTGTGTCCATTGATGCCTTGCCTTCCCTTCTCACCCTCCTCCCCAGCTACATGTGCGTATGCATTTCTCTTTAATGCATTAACCAAATTCCTGAAAGTTGTCATTTAAATATGCTGAACCTTTACAAACACTTTACAGGGAACCACACAGAATCTTTAGGAAAAGCCTGAACTGTGTGATTCAAAAGCAACCTATGCTGGCTCCTTGCTGTGCCTCTATCATGGACAAAAGTCTGGCTATGACACATTCCAATCAGAGTAGACACCAAATCAACAAAGCCATGTGGGCTGTGAGCTGATCATAAAGACATTGCATTTTGTCTACTGTGATCCAGAATGTCCAGAATGGAATCTAGTTTAGCAACAGAAGTGCAATGACCTCAGCAGGCTTGCATAACCAGGTACCAATGAGTTTTGATGTGGATAATAGTTCATTTAACATACAGCTCATTTTATGGATGGCTTGTTTCTTCTTTCTCTGTCTAAAGTCTCTTAGACTGATGATTCCAACTTACGCTGAAAAAGTTGCTGAAATCTTACCTTGGCAGTCGAAAAATCTTCATACCTTTGTCAATTAGTTAATATGAAGAAATCACATCCAATGATAATTACAAAATACATACTAATTAGCATTAAAATATGTAAAGTTTTCTCATAATACTTAAGAAAAATCAATTTTGATAACAAAAATGACACAGACAACCATGACTGAAAAGCACAGCAGATGGATGTAAAGTGTGATATACATATCATTGTTTTCTAAATTTCATTTTCTCTTTGCTATGTATTTTAAATTTTAATGATTCTTGTAAGTTACTTCTGCTACTAAAAAATGAAAAAAAATACATCATTTAATTTCCCTTCAATAAGACTTTAGGTGATTTTTAAAGCATTGTGTTTATATGTCTATATTCTTTTAAACAAATATTGTTGCTCTGGCAACACAGTTTAAAACACTTAGCTCTTTTGTTGAAAGTCTATATAACATTTTTACACTTAGCCAAAATCTTCCTTCTGAAGGACACAGATGTTAGAGTTTAAACATCAATTTCACTGAGAAAAAATCACAGAATTCTTGCATAAAGCTAATAAAGTACTATTATTTCATATATGAAGTTTTTACTTTAGATAATTCTTGCATTCTTATTACATAATTCCAGATAGAACCAATTTGAAGGCCTATGGATTTGCTTTGTACCTGGTTTTATTAAGTCAGTTCCTCCATGGTTTCACAAATATGTGCAGAGTATGATTGTTAGAGCATCTCATTAATTCCTCTATTTTCCAAAATTTTATGTATGTTATTTCTTTTAGGACTTTTATTCAAAACTCCCAACATGAGTTGGTCAGGAAGTAAGCAGAGATGCTGGCTCCATTGCATTTTTGATGTCAGCAACCTATACTGATGGTCAGGATTCCTATCCTGTCAACAAGGTACTAAAAATGGAGTGATAATTATCCCTTCCCAAATACAAAGGGCCTTACAATTTCATCTTCAACTATTATTACAGTTAATAACATGGAAACACTTTCAAGCACAAAATCATTTCCTAGCATTTCACAGTTCAGTTTATTGTACTATTCTTTATCTAATTCTGCCAAGCTCTGCTACTTACTAGGACTTCGACATGGCCCACTTGCTTCATTACATCTTTACCAGCTCTCTGTTTCTCCGTACTGCCAAAGCTTGGCTGACCTTGGATTGGTTCGGTAGACCAGACTGGCCCCAAGCTCAGAGATCTACCAATTCCTCCCTTCCCCAAATGCTGGGATTAAAGGTGGGCTCTACCACACAAGGCTCTAAGGTTTTCATTAATTCCTTTTCCCAGATCGAAAACTTACCTGGGTGGGAGGAGGAATCTTTCTCTGAGGTCACCACAACCTTTATTCCATTTCTCAATTTCTTTATTTCATTAAACATAAAATTTCACTCCATTCTACTTCCTGGTGCTCTTTTCTCCTCAAAATTTACATTTTATAATTTACCCTACTCAGTTTTCTTCTTTTTACCATAAATCTTCATTAGAATTTCCAGGTTCTGGCAATTACAAATTGTGTTGCTATGAACATAGTTGAACAAATGCTTTTGTAGTATATTGAGCATCTTTTGGGTATATTCCCAAGAGTGGTATTGCTAGATCCTGAGGTATGTTGATTCCCAATTTTCTGAGAAATCGCCACACTGATTTCTAAAGTGGATGCACAAGTTTGCATTCACACCATCAATGTATGAGTGTTCTACTTACTCCACATCCTCTCCAGCATAAGCTATCATTGGTATTTTTGATTTTAGCCATTCTAACAGGTGTAAGATGGTATCTCAAAGTTGTTTTGATTTGCATTTTTCTGATTGCTAAGGAAGTTGAACATGTCCTTAAGTATCTTTTGACCATTTGAACTTCTTCTGTTGAGAATTCTCTGTTCACTTCAGTACCCCATTTTTTAATTTGGTTATTTATAATTTTAATGTCTATTTTCTTGAGTTGCTTATATATTTTGGAGATCAGACCTTTGTCTGATATGGGGTTGGTGAATATCTTCTCCCATTCAATAGGTTGCTTTTTTGTCTTAATGACTGTGTTCTTTGCTTTACAGAAGCTTCTCGGTTTCAGGAGGTTTCATTTATTCATTGTTGCTCTTATTGTCTCTGCTACTGGAGTTCTACATAGGAAATGGTCTCTTCTGCCCCCAACTCTCCCTCTTCTTCTCTCTCCAGTCCAAGGAGCAGTCAGGGTTCCCTACCCTATGAAGGTTCTATGGTGATATGAAAGATCAGTATGGCTATAGGATAAGGCCAGTTCGGGCACCCTCTCCTCTGCTGCCCAAGGATTTGTAATAGCCAGAACCTGGAAACAACCTAGGTGCCCCTCAATAGAAGAATGGATAAAAAAGGTGTGGCACATATACACTTTAGAGTTCTACTTGTGGTAAAAAAACAATGGCATCTGGAATTTTGCATGCAAATGGATAGAAATAGAAAACACTATCCTGAGTGAGGTAACGCATACCCAAAAAGATGAATATGGTATGTACTCACTCATAAGTGGATTATAGCAATAAATAAAGGACTTTGAGCCTATAATTCGTGATCCTAGATTAGCTAAATAAGAAGGTGAACCCAAAGAAAGACATATAGTTATCCTCCTGGATATTGGAAGTGGACAAGATTGCTGGACAGGGGCTGGGAGCACGGAGGTGGGGTGGGGATAAGGGGAGATGGGGAGAGAGAAGGGAGAAGGAGAGGATAGGGAGAGCTTAAAGGAATGGGATGGTTGAGATGGAGGAGGGGTGGATGTGGGAGCAGGGAAGTAGATATCTTAATTAAGGGAGCCTTTTTAGGGTTAGCAAAAGACTTGACTCTGGAGGGGTTCCCAGGTGTCCAAAGAGATGTCCCCAGCAAGAGCTGATTTTTTGAGAAAATAAACAAGATAGACAAACCCTTATCCAAACTAATCAAAAGGCAGAGAGACCATCTGAATTAAGAACATCAGAAATGAAAAGTGGGACATAACAATAGACTCTGAGGAAATTCAGAGAATCATTAGGTTATACTACAAAAACTGGTACTCCACAAAACTGGAAAATGTAAAAGAAATGGACAGTTTTCTAGATAGATACCATATACCAAAATTAAATTAAGACCAGGTGAACAATTTAAATAGAAGTATAAACTGAAAAGAAATACAAACTATCATCAAAAACTCCACCCCCCCCAAAAAAAACACCAGGGCTAGATTATTTTAATGCAGAATTCTACCAGGACTTCAAAGAAGAACTAATACCTACATTCTTTAAAGTGTTTTAAATAATGGAACAGAAGAAACCTTGCCATGAAGCTACAGTTACCAGTATATCAAGAGCACACAAAGATTCAACCAAGAAAAAAAATTACAGACCAATCCCACTTATGAATATGGGTGCAAAAATACTCAATAAAATATTGGCAAACCAAATCAAAGAGAACATAAAAAAATTACCCACCATGATCAAGTCAGCCTCATCCCAGAGATTCAGGGATGGTTCAACATACAAAAATCTATTAATGTAATCCATCACATTTTAAACATACAGAAAAATACTATATGATCACTTAATTAAATGCTAAAAAAGCATTTGACAAAATCCAACACTCCTTCATGATAAAGGTCTTGGAGAGATCAGTGATACAAGGAACATATCTAAATATAATAAAAAGCAATATACAGCAAGCTAACAGCCACCATCAAATTAAATGGAGAGAAACTCAAAATGATTTCAGTAAAATCAGTAACAATACAAAGCTGTCCACTCTCTCTTTATTTCTTCAACATAGTTTTTGAAGTTTTCACTATAGCAATAAGACAACAAAAGGAGAACAAGGGGATTCAGACAGGAAAGGAAGAAGTCAAAATTGCATTATTTGCAGATCATATCATAATATATATAAGTGATCCCCAAAACTCTTCCAGAGAACTCCTACAGCTGATAAATACATTCAGTGATGTGGCAGAATACAATATCAACTCAAAAAAATCAGTCTCCTATTTCCTACTGGTGATTTTGATTCATCCTCCATGTCTATTCTGTCATCCAGAACAGTATGTATTTTTTATAGTAGGACTTAGTTTTTTTTTACTTTTCCTGGTGAGACATGTTCTTCACAGTGACTGGGAATGACTGGACCATGTTTGACATGGGGGGAGGAGGCTGTGACAGGCTCTCAAAGACTTACCTGATGGTATTTGGTTTTCTTTTCTGTTTTTTATTGATCTACATTCATTGTTCCAATGTCAGGTTTTGCTACACCTCAGACGTATTCTAGAAGATTGGGACTGCCTATTCTTGCCATTTTCAGAGAAGACATTATTTCTAAGAATTCCTTACCTATGATTTCTTCTGAGATGTCCTATTCTACCACAATTAAGACATTTGGCATTTTGGTGTCTCTTCATACCATTGGAAATTGCTTCATCTACTCAAGCTTTAGTTCTACAATCAAATGTCTCAGCATTCTTTTTATGCAGGATCCATTCATGTATTGGTGGTGATATGACTTTTAAAGGCCCAAGTGTCTTTTCATGTTCTAAGTTGGCATTTTAAAAAGCCAGATATTCAATAAGTACATGTCTAGCTTTTGAATCTGTTACTTCTATTTGTACAGCCTTAGTTCATCTTTGTAAAATGTCACTAAAGATTTCTCTCTGGCCCTGTTTAATATGGAAATATACTCTTTTGGCTGCCAAAAGAGAAATATAAATACCAATAAAACCACAAAACCTTCCATCTTAAACCTATTCTGCTTGTAAAATATACCAGGGCAATGTTGGCACAAATACTTTGGTAGTAACCAATCAGTTTCTGATTTGACTTAATGCCCACGCCATGAGAGGGGATCCATACCTGACTCTGATTGGGTGACCAAGAACCAGGGACTAAATAGCCCAGAGACATATAGTAAAGCCAATTATTACTGGTCTTAAAAAAGCAACAGTTAAATAACTAAAATGACTCCTAAATGTAGTGGCGTAAATGAAGGCAGACAGAAATTATAATAATATATTTAGCTTTAATTGGGAAAGAGACTTACAGAACCCAAGGTTCCAGTGGAGAACAGGAAAGCAGAAGGGGAGGGGGACAGCACACCAGCAATATTTATTAGTAAAAAATATCCTCAGGTGACCCAGCCCTACAAGCAAGGTGATTGGCTGGGGCTACCCCTACACCTAATGATATTCTGCTATACTTATAGACTAGTGCCTTATTCAACCATCATGAGAAAGGCTTACTCCTGCAGCAAATGGGAAAAATGCAGAAACCCACAGTCAGACAATAAGGAGAGAGAGAGAGAGAGAGAGAGAGAGAGAGAGAGAGAGAGAGAGAGAGAGAGAGAGAGAGAGAGAGAGACTTTAGAACACAAAGCATTAAATGGGGGTGTCTTCACCAAATTCTTCCTCCAAGATCACAGGGAAACCTGCAGAAGTAGGGGATACAGATGGAACTCACAACACTAGAATAACAAGGCACTTTAGAACAACTAAACATTGCTCATATAAATGCAGAGACTGAAGCAGAGAGCACAGGGTCCACATGGGTCTGCACCATGCCTTCTGCATATATACTGTATCATTTAATTTAGTACTTCTATGAGACTCCTGAATGTGAAAATGAGTGGATCTCTGATTCTTGTGCTTTTTCTTTGGGCTTTTTTATTTTTCTGTTGGTTTTTCCTGTCCAACTTTGATATGATGATTTATGTTTTATCTTATTATATTGTATTTTGTTATGTTTTGTTGTTATCTCCTAGTAGCCTTTTATTTTCTGCTGAGAGACAGAAAGGGAGTGGATCCAAATAAGAGAGAAGATAGAGAGGAGATGGGAGAAATATAAGGAGGGCAAACTTGTAGGGGAATGTGGTACAGTAGTGGTATTAGGATATCCTGACTTATTGGCAAGCCAAGATATACTTAGAGCCACAATAGGACAGCTGTAGAGGGGTAGAGCTGCAATAGGACAGCTCTAAAGTAATCAGCTGCAATAGGGTAGCTCTGATAGGGGATGGCAAGCTGCAATAGGACAGCTCTAAAAGCTGGAGCTGCAATACGACAGCTTCAGTGGGTGGAGCTGTAATAGAACATCTCAGTCCTGGAGGAAAGATGTCCTGACTATAGAAACGCCAGGGTACCTGAAGCTAGGTGCAATTGGGGATGGGCTCCCCATAGGATATAAGGATTCTATTCTTCCCCTGGAGAGCTCGGACAGCTGAGTTCTGCTCTATTACCTTACAAGAGCATCTTAGATGAGCTATGGCTCAAGATGTTTCCTCTGCTAACACTCTGCTAAGGGAAGGCCCCTGCATAAATGAAGCAATCTCCTCCAGCTCCAGCGAAAAGTTGTTAATCCCTCCCAACGGGCCTTGGCAGCCCCCTTAAGAAGCATCCTAGCAAGGTTCTTCTGTTCTGCTCAGCTTTGCAGAGGCCCCCTAGGAAGCATCTCAGAAAGGTTTATCAGCTCAGTCCCCTATGGGATGTCCAGCCAGGTTCGTTGGCTCTGTGCCAGTGAATGAAGGTTGTAACCCAAGAGTCTTTTGAGAAAGAGATTTATTTGGGAAGGAGGAGTCCAGGAGAGTGGCTGCCTCTGCCAGTAGGGGTATTAATGGCAGCTCTTAACTGAAGGGGTCGAGTTTTCCCAGGAAGAAGGGAGACTGATTAGTCTTTCCCTGCTCAGGGATTGGTCAGTTAAGCTGGGCAGTAGCAGAGGTGGCTCTGACTTCATGGCCAAACTGTGTTTCCTTCACTGGTCCTTTTTAGCTTTTTGACTCTAATCTTAGGGCCATGGCATATTTCTCTCACTGGCTCTGATTCTAGGGACAAAGTGTATTTCTTTGATGCTAGTTTCAGAGCCAAGGCACATGTCTTTAGTTCTTAGTTCAGGGATAAAGATGTTTTTCTTTCTGTCCCAGGTCTCAAATCCAGGGTGTGCTTCTTTCTCTGACGCTGGGTCTGAAGTCAGAGTGCTCAGTGATTGGTTGGCTTCCTGCTCTAGTTGTCCCTTTTACCCTACAAATCTGTATTTATATTACATCTAATGAGAAAATTATCTATGTTGACTATAAAAGAAACTAAATTTTAAAGAATAATAAAGAAAATAGGCTATGAATTTGACGATGAAGAGGGTGAGTGAAATTTGAGTGGGTTTGAAGGAGGAGAGGAAGAGGGATAAAGTACTGTAAATAATAAGCTATAAAAAGAAGAAGAAAAGGGATTTAAGTCTTCTCATTTATTTTTGAAGGAATCTATGTTGTCTATGAAAGTTTGTGCATAGACAGTTGATGTTTATGAGTTTTACCTTTTAGACAAACCAGATATCTATCAGAATTTTACCATTCATAACTAATACCTTGTATTTGAAGGTGAATTTTCCACTGGAGAGCTGTGGTTCATTGTAGATGAACAGGATCAAACAAGGGAGATCAAAGCTTTCCCTTTGAAGCACATCAAAATGAGTACTTTCTGTGCCTCTTAGGGCTGGAGCTACATTGAGACAGTGTCTCTATGTAGTTTTGGCTTTCCTGAAGTTGACTATGTAGACCAGCCTGACCTCAAACTCACTGAGATTCTCCTGGCTCTTCCTCAAGACTGCAGGCAATAATGGTGTATGCCGCAATGCCCAGCTACTGGTTTGGAGACTGCACAATCTCTAGTTTAATGTTCTGTCTCTGTCCTATTGTAAACCATGTAAACAAGGTTGAAAAAGCAAGAAATGAGCACTTTCACCGATGGGAGTGTGGATTGATTTTCAACAGAGTTTAGAATCAATGTCCTAGAGTTTGCTCTTGTGAACCATTTCCCAAAAATCACGTATGTTTGTTTAGCCCACTCCAGACAAAGCATATCTGATTCTAGTCTCCAATTAATCGATCGGTAGCATAGCTTCCTGTCTCAAATCAATAACACATAAGGACAAAATGTTCTGCAAAGGATAAGAAGATACATGACAGTTCCCAAATAGCTATGCTGTCATGTTCATTCCCTGTTTGGTCATATATGTATAAATTTTTAAAATTATAATCTCAATTTTTATTTAATGGGAAAATTCCATACACTAACAGAAAATACAAAAAACATATATATCATATCATAACTAGAAACTACATATAAATGTGTTGTATACTAGGAATAAATATTAAAATAATATATTTATATACATAGAATTTATTTTTAAACTAAAATTAGACTAAAATTGCCAATTAAGCATCATCAAATTATCAAGCTAAGGATTGTCAATAATTTAGAAACAAAATAAAAAGTATGAAATGTATATTTAATATACCATTAGTTATTTAATATTTTCCAGCTTTTACATGTGAAAGTTGGAATTTATGAAACAAAGGACAGATGAATTAAAGACTTAGAAGAAAGAAAATCTAGAAGAAATGAACTTAGTAGGACGGAATCCTTACAGACTACATCAATGCAGAAAATGAAATAAACTTAAAAGTGTAGAAGTGCATACAGGGGTCTAGTGGATGAGTGTTATACATGCATAGGGTCTGATTTGCGTCCCTGTCTTTGATGTCCTTTTTTTCTGCCTGGTACCCTCAGCAGTGTTCACTTTTACTATTAGAATTCTCAGACTGTGGTGACAAAATCCTATATACTAGGTGACTTGAGAGCAAACAACACTTATTTTTCCAAGTTCTGGAGGTTTTTGAAGTCTCAAATCAAGGTAACTGAAAATAAGCAGTCTGGTTAGCTCTGTTTCTTTATATGCTGTTTTTATGCCCTCTCAGAAGCAGAGAGTGATAGACAAAGATAGAAAGACAGAGAGAGACAGAGATGGAAAAAGAGAGACAGACATGCACATACACAAAGAGAGATAGAGACAAAGATAGAGATAGACAAAATAGAAACAGACAGACTGACAGACACACTCACACAATACACATGTACAGACACACACACAGATGCTGTTTTATTAGTAGACAGCTCTAACTTCCTGCCAAGATTAACTCCTCAAAGGAATTAATTTCTAGTATTAGCATACTGTGAAATAGGATCTTGAGTCTATTCTTTGGGTATATTGAACAAATATGTTTTCCTTCCAAATCAAGTGTCAGGGACATGCTGAAGCAACATTTCTAGGCAAGCCAACTTGGTGAGCCAGTGAGCCTTCTGGGGATACTTATAAGTGGATGGGTTAGACAATATTTACTTATGGGAACCTGGGTAAGGGGTGCTTTATAGAGAAACAAAATGGTTGAGAAAATGAGTATTTGACCAGAAATTCCACTCCAGCACTTGTGACAGCCTTGTGGGAGCTGCATCAAGGGGATGAATGCCCAGTCAAGTCTCTACCTTCTCTATTCTAGCACCTGTCTCATGACCCACCTTGATATAGTAGGATGCATATGGAAGGGAGAGACTGGAAGTTCATGGTATTACTCTTTGTAAATAAGCATCAAGGTAGGCCTAGTCTTTGATGATCTCCTGCGGGTTAGCTCAACTATTCTCATTTCAAGATGTCAATAGACATAACATGCCTAAAGAACAGAGTTCTGCCATATAAGACGACATCAAAGGATGCATTGAGGGAGGCTGTGAGAAAGGAAAGCTTCTACAAATGGGTTGGGGACATTCTGAGTTCTATAAATGTGTTAGATGGATTGAAGATGCCCAAGGGACAGTAGTACTGGTGTTTAAACAGAACTGCAGTGGTTTTATGGCCAATAAGAAGGTGAATTACTGCATCAAATAATTACCCAAAATGAAACACCTGGTAAAACAAACTCAAGAAGTTATTAGCAGATACTATTATAAGCAGTTGTGGTGTCTGCATGAAAAGTACCCAGCCTTTAGAAGGAAAGAAGTTCTGTTAGAAGCCACATGTTGGAGTGACATCTGTCAAGCTCCAGCCTTAAGGATATTTACATGTTCTAGGCTAGGAGCATGAGGATTAGAATTATTAAACGAAAGGAAGAGAGATATGAGAGAAATAAGAGACAGAAACACAGAACAGCACCAGGATGGACATTCAGTAAATACTGAAAAAACATTTGTTTTTTACGTGCTTATATACTTCACTCCAAATGGGGATGGGGCAGGCAACAGATTTCATTAACAAATATAAGGAGTAGACTTGAATGCTCTGACCTTGGTCCAGGTGGAGCTTTTCCACCTCTATGCTCAAAATGCTAATTACACACCCTAGGTCAGGATCTCTTGTTTGTGTCCTCACATTTTTCAACAATTTTGGAAGAGCAAAAATAATCCCAAACTCTCTGACCTTTAGTCAAAAAGGAACCGGCTCACATCTGTGGCTTCCCAAACAGTTCGGATATAGGATAACATGAATAAAGCCTCAGGGTCGTTAAATCAGTCAGTCATAAAAACAGAATACTTAGTGGGTGGAGTGGAAAGAGCCTCTTTTGTTCAGATAGAAATTAGAATGTACCAGAGCTGGTACACAGGGGATAGTGGAAGTGTAATGTAATCTATGTCAAATTACAATTTTATCCTTTGTGATTAGAGTCTTGAAAGAAATGATGACGGTAACTCTTGCCATTTTACTGCCAGTGAATTACACTTATAAAACTGGTAAACTGTGTTATAGTTGCACACCTCATCACTGTCAGAAAAATGCTAATCTAAAATCTCATTAAGGAAAGTGGGGATTATTTTGGTTTATAGAGGAAGGTCACAGCAGGGATGTCATGGTGACAGAAGAGCTTAAGGTAGGATTTGGTCACATTCCTCCACAATCAGGAAGCAGAAAGAGATGCTGTTGTTCAGCTCTGTGTCCATGTTTTATTTCCCAAAGATTCATGAACGGTGCTGTCCAAGGATCCTAGCCCATGAATGGTGCTGCCTACATTGCAGGTGGGTCTTCCCATCTCTGTTAACCTAATCAAGATAAGCCTTCCCAAGCATGCTAGAGACTAACTTCCTTTATAAAAGCATGCTAGAGACTAACCTACTTTATGTAAGTACTAACAAGCTTGCTAGAGATTCACCTTCTTCAGATAACTTCTCCCAAGCATGCTAGAGACTAACATACTTTATGTAAGCCCTCAGAAGCATGCCCAGGGGCACATATTTTAGGGGACTCTACAAATGATCAATTAGACAACCTTATTTACTATCACAGACTGTAAAATTCATGCTACTTATATTTTACTTAAATTAAATATTTTTGGATTTATGTATTTTATTTTTATGTCTGTGACCATTTACCTGAAGGTGTATATGTGCAGCACATGCCTACCTGGAGAACTCAGAAGCCAAAAGAGGCATCTGATTCTCTGGGATTAGAAAACCAACCTAAGTCTTCTACAAGATCAGTAAATTATCTTTATGACCAAGTCATCTTGGCAGATCCATAATCCCCTGAGATTAAATATATTTTAAATAAAACTAAATGAGTTTTATAGATAGACTACAGAAAATACATTTTCCATGAGAAGAATGTATTAACTTAGTCAAAGCATTTAGGTAAGAAATTATTTTATAGCTAACATAGAGCTAGACAGCTGATGGATGCATTGGGTGGATGAGTCTTTTATAAGCATCTAGTAAAGACCAGGGGAAAACAAGTTATGGAATCAATAAACACCATCAATTCAAAAATAACTTCATATGTCTACATTATGCATCAGAATGTTATAATCAGTAAAGCCTGCTGTTAGTCAGTAGTAGGAGGCTATTTTATGATTTCTGAGGCTGTAGTGAGGCAGGTGAGAACTACGAATCACAGTTGGTTAGAAACACCAGAGACACTAATGATGATAAACACACTAATTCTGGATTCATGACTAGAGCTGGCAATTGTACATTTTCTTTTAATATAATTCTTTTACAAGACAAGTTTGCCAATACTGTTGGGATTACACTGTAAAGTTTATTTCAATATTTGGCCCTTCATTTCTAGTTTAACCCTCCTGTCAATACCTTGTAGATTGACAGTTATTGGTTCAGTACATATTAACTGTAATTAAGTCAATGGAATTCTTCATGACTGACATAACATTGCACATTACTTCATTAAAAGACACCCATAAAGACCCTGGTTTCTCTTCTGGTCTTTAATGGAAGTTTTCAAGACTTACTCATCCTCATTTGCTTTTACTAGACATCTGGATTATCCCAAAGAAAGCCGGGGATAGGTGGGTTGCACAAAAGAATCAAATGTTAGTCCTACTTTCCAAGCACAGTGAAACCCAGAGCTTCCTAAATGTTCGCCAAATACCTCCCATCCCTCTTCATGTTCTTTTAGTAGGAATGTAATCCTCTGGTCACCATGGCACATGCTGGTAACCCTAGCACCAAGGAGGCTGAGGCAGATTTGTGAGTGCAAGCAACCATGTGCTACAAAATGAAGTATTGTCAAAAGAAGTAAACAAGCAGGACCAGCACACACAAAGAAACAAGTACAAAATTATAAAAAAATCCAAACTCTGATGTATGCGTAGAAAAGCAATCTTCCCATCATGTGTTTTATCCTCTATTTTTGTTTCTTGATTTGACTGTAAGTCAGACTTGTGGCTGCTCTAAACCCAAGAGCTTCAACCCAACTCTGGTATCTAGGTTACTCTCTGTTGTCATGACTCAAGCTCAGATGTAATTGAATGTGCTCTTGTTTCTTGCTTTCACAAACTCATAATGCTCTTCAGTCCTTCCATATACATACAGATGAGTTTTCATCTCATTCCCAGATCTCTGTCTCCCCATCTTTCTGCACACTGCCTTCTAGTAGTCACTTCCAAGTCCATTCTTCCTAATCCTCTCTCAGACTGATGTAACATAGCTATCCCTGGAGACTCATCTTCTGTCTTGGACTCCCTCTTTCAATATTTTGAGTGTGTGTCTCTCAAGTGCTTGTTCTACTATTGAGTAGGAAACCAGTTATATGGACAGGTGCTTGTGAAGAGAAATCAAATCCAAATGTTTTTGTATGTAGTGCAAGCACTGTACCATTGAGCTATATCATTTGTTTTCTTGTATGTTATTCCTGTGATGCTGCTCAGGCTGGCCTTATGGTTGTAATACTCTATCTGTAGCCTGGCTAGTGGCTGGGAATAGAAACATGGGCTAATGCACACAGCTCACTCAGGAAGGTTTTAATAAAAGATATTTAATATTCTTTCTTAAACAATGTTTACTATACATGTTCTTTAATCTCTTGTTAACAGATCAAGTACTATTATCAATAACTGCCCATCCTTTGCTAATTGATATATAAGTTGTTATATCAGAAATGCATGGTGATTAAAATGAAATGTGTTATAGCCTTTCAGAACCAATAGCCATGAGCTGCAGTAGTTATGTCTCCATAGAATTAGATGGATCCAAAGTTATTTAGAGGTGCATGATAATAGATTTAGAACCAACATAATAACTTCGCTTGAACAATCCACTCACTAGGAACAGCTATTGAAGCATGAAAAGAAATAAAAATTATGTTTGAGGACATTAGAAGGTAAGAGATTTACTTGGCATTTATTTCTAGGCAGACTTGAAGTCACTCAAAATGATCAGGTGTGGAAACACTTGTCTTACTTTAGTATTTTTCCAACTAAGAATAAAAAGAAGCTCCTGAGAGACTGAGAAGCTAAGTAGCAATCTTAAGCTAAATTGGAGAAAATGTCTGTTCCTTTATTATACCCCCGAGATAGAATAAAACTCAGAGTTGCATTCCTTATTTTAAGTAGGATTAACTATAAATGGTCAAGACTTTCTATTAGAGCCTAAAATAATCCACCTAAGAATGAAAAGTAGTGGAAATATACTACTGCTATTAAAGTTAACATGAAATTCAATGAATAGAAAACATTCCTAACCTGTTTCTTGACAGAGAAAGAATCCCAATTAGCAAGCGCCTATAGAGGTATGAAGATGTTAGATCTAGTTTTTAAATCTACAACTTACTACAAACTGTGAGAAGAAGCATGGAGCCTAAATGCCCTCAGCACCAGGTCTATTCAGGAAGCAGAGAAAAACAGATAAAAGATGAAGAACACTGAAAATTAAAATGATAGATGCTGAAACTGCTTCAAAAACAAAAACATACAAAAATAGTTTATAATTAGATATTTTTAGAATAATTTTATTTGAGATGAACAAAAGAGTAGCTAAAAAAGTGTAACATATTACAGATTGGTTCGTATTTTTTCAGATACCTGAAAAACATAATGAAAAATAATAAAGTGACTACATTGAAAAATCAAAAGTGAAAAAAGAATATAGAACAGATTAATGAGTGGTACAGCAAACCACTTAGGAATAATAAACTTAATTTTAAATTCAGGTCAATAGCCCTCAGTTGACCTTTACATAACTTATAAACTCAGATAAGGTCTTAAGAAAGTAGATTTCAAAGTAACTAAAAAGAAGAGTAATTTGTAGGTAACGTCAAAAAGCAGCATGTAGATAACTTATCAAAGCTAAACAGTGTGCTGACCCTGGCAGTTATAAAGCTCAGTTTAAGTGTAGTATATCCATGCTTTTGACACTACGATACGTCTGTTAGAATAAGAAGTATAATTTAAAATACCAGAAATCATGTCACTCACAGGAAATCTACCATTCACTATTTTTGGAGTTTGTGTTTGTTTTGTGCAATGAAAAAGGATTATGTTTTGTGAAACATGGAGGAATTAGTTATGAATATAGGATAATCACTCACAAAATAACCCAAGAACAATTATATCTTGGAATATATTATGAATTAGATCAGAAGTAATAAAATCCTCAAATGTGATTTTATAGATCAATGTGTAAGATAGACTCATCATGGGAGTGAGATCAATAAACAATGACACAGTGCCCACACACTTGCGTATGCGCTCAGTTAAGTCAACAATTGGCGGATAGGAACGTGGGAAAAGGTTACTTCTGCAGTGAATTGTAAGGAGACAGAGGGACGTCCATGTGTACTTGAACAGCGATGGGGCCAGTACTTTCTGTGTCTCATTACTTTTCCTGCACACATTTCTGAGGGTTCCATTACTGTCTTCCTCTCTCCACAACAGCAGAGATATTTTGGCAAAGAGTTTCATTCCAGCTCCTCACATGTAAATTTCCTATGCCGATTTCCTGTGGAGTTTTGGACCCAAATTTTGTCCCCTTTCATTGCGAAGTGTCTGTTAATGAGAACACTCCAACCTCAGAGAGCAGCAGTGGGTGAGATAGGCATTGATTCAGGATAAGGTTTGTTTTTATTTTTTGTTTTTTTATTTTTATTTTTTAGTTTGTTGACTCACTTCATGATTGAGTTTTCAGACAGGATCTAATGTAGCCCGTGTTATTCTCAAACTGACTGTGTAGTCAAGGGTGAACTAGAACTTTGATCCTCTTGACTCCACGTCCCAAGTGGTTGCATAATAGGTGCGCACCATAACAGCTTAACCACGAGGCTGCGTGCTGGGCAGTTAAGTCCACAGCCCCTGCAATGTACGGTGTGAGGGATAGAAACCCTGCCTCATTTCATGTTGGGAGATGGACAGCCTAAGAAGAAAAAAAAATCTGCAGAGAAAGTCGGCACAGACTGACTCTGCTAGGGCATGAATTTGTGATTTTCACAGCAGACTCTGAATAATGTTTGATGTCAGAGCCTTGAGTCCAAAGACAAGGAGAGAGAACTTGTGCCTGGGAACCATTTCTCTTCACCTCTGCTAGGAGAGCTAGCCCTCTACAGTCTCCAGTGGACGCTGTCAGCTCATTTAGCGCCTGTTACCTCCGTTGCCATGGTAACCACTCAGCTCTCCCACTGTTAAGTTCACATGAGAAAAAGTAACATTTTTAACCTTTTTTTGACACAAATTGGAGCTCCTGGTTGTCTGGTTGTGCCGTGTCAGTAGGAAGTCTGGTTAACCAGTAGGAATCATGTTGTAGGACAATTAAAATCACATATGCTTACTGAAAGTCCCTCATATAATATTCTGCCTTCAGGGATGTGTGCTGACAGCTCCTACTGTGGAATGTGGGCATCACTGCAGTTCACTAGCGTGGTCCTAATCAATAAGCACTTGCGTGGATATGGAAAAGTGAAATATATATTTTTCTCCCCTCCCCTCTGCCCTCTACTATGATCCCCATGCTCCTAATTTACTCAGGAGGCCTTGTCTTTTTCTACTTCCAATGTAGATTAGATCCATGTATGTCTCTTAGAGTCCTCATTGTTGTCTAGGTTCTCTGAGATTGAAGGCTGGTTTTTCTTTGCTTTGTGTCCAAAAGTCACTTACTCCATTGTGTAAATGCACCACATCTTCCTTATCCATTCAGTGGCCCCATCAGTTCAGTTCTCTGCTCCTCAGGGGAAGGGCTCTATCTCAATCGCAAGACTTTCCTGTCATTACAACTTCTCAGGATAATATCGTTGTTTATTAATCCAAATCATCAGGTTTGTGACCCTGCTAAGCATTTTTAGATACCTTCAGTTTTGTCAAATAACATAAAAACACCAGAGCAACAGAGTCCCATTGTTTTGTTGGGTTCAGGTTGTCATTCAGAGGAGAAAATGCTGAAGGCCATTATCAACAGGGCAGGTGTCAGAGAAGCCACTTAGAATTCTGTCTGCAGCAGAGCCAGGGAGGAGCTCCCATTGCTGCTGTGCTCATTGGTACCTGAGGGCCGAGGAACTCCAAAGACAAGCTTAGAAAGGTGTTTTGGCTCATCTTTCACGTCTTAGGCTATGTATTTTTCTGGCTGAAAGAAATAGATTCATCAACAAGAGAAGAATATTCGTGTTTTTAATGGAGAAAATGGGCTAGCCAGAAAGCAAACAACTTTATATATTGCTAAGTATTTGAAATAAACACCTACCTGGGCATGTACTGATTTAAAAGCATGAGGGAGACTTGGAATCGAATTTATTAAAGTAAAACAAATAAAAATTGCTAGCAAAATTCATGTTTTTTGGAGGGGGGCTGGCAAAACATATTACACCACGGTGTTATTTATTGAACTGAAAAAAAACTATAAGTAAACACTCACCTAGAAATATGGATTATTGTTGTTTTCTTACTTGTACAGAATCAAAATGATCAAAATCATTGTGAATTCTTTCTCATCTTTTTAAAGTAGTTTTATAGAATGAGGCTGGTGGTTTTGTGATTATTCCATTTGCCATATGTGTTTTCCATACGCCTGTTATAGGTTAGGATGTTCAAGTCCTCCTGTTGTGTGTTTGCTGGATTATGGTGTTATCATGTTGCTTTTCAGGATGTTGGAGGAATTCTTGCATTGGCACCTGCCCATCTCTTTATCTCTGGATCTCCCCCAGCACGGGAGCAGGGTTTCTTGCCGGTTCCAAGGACCTGGCAGACAAAAAGGTGGGCTCTCCAGATCCCCTCAGCACGGAAGCAGGGCCTCTTACCTGGCTCCAAGGACTTCTCCAGATGCCCCAGCACAGGAGCACGTTTTCTTGCTTGGTTCCAAGGACCTCGCAGACAAAGAGGCAGGCTCTCCAGATAGCCCAAGCATGGGAGCATGGTTTCTTACCGGATTCCAAGGATTTCGCAGACAAAAAGGTGGGCTCTCCGGATCCCCTCAGCACAGGAGCAGCCATACACCTGTGATTAACTTAAGTGATGTCAGCAATTGAAACACTGAAAACTTGAACAACCATAAGTAATTTGATATTTTATGTGATTATTTTCAATGAGATAAATGAGAACACATTGCATGACACATAAGAGCTCATAATTTGTAAGTGAAACCAAATTGGCAACTTTCATCTTTTATTAACATGAATTTGTGCAGAATCTTAACCTTCAAGTACTGGTCTCCAATCAGATATATGGCATACAATGGATAATATTGCTCCTTTAGTAATAACAATTAACTATGGCTTATTGGTGGGAAAAGTAGGGTGGTGAGGAGGATCAGAGAGAGAGGGGGAAGGAGGGAGGGAGAGAGAGAGAGAGAGAGAGAGAGAGAGAGAGAGAGAGAGAGAGAGAGAGAGAGAGAGAGAGAGAGAGAGAGAGAGAGAGAGAGAGAGAGAGAGAGAGAGAGAGAGAGAGAGAGAATGAGTCAGAGAAGATGATAAAGACAGAAACAGACTGAGGGTGTGAGAAAGAATTGGATCAGTGAATATAAGTGAATCCTGTACCATGTATGTATATCAGAACTCAAACACTTACTGAAAAAAATCAGGACCTGTGACATTCCATCCTCACCATTGGTGTAGATTGGAGGTTGAGCTATGAGTTAACAATAGTGATTGTGACATGTTTGCCACCATACATAGGTATTGTTAGTCCTAACAGTTGAGAATAAGACCACTACTACAACTCAAAGACAAATTTGAAGCAATCTTTAGTTAAATACTGTCCATGTTGAATAGGTCCATCTCAGGGTTCCCAGGAAATGGCTGCAAGTCATAGATTGCGAAACTTAAGAAGCAAAATCCACAATTCACTGTGATTCCCATCAGACCCAATAAGGGGCAAGCATACATCCTGTTGTATGTCCTGTCCATTAATCTCCCACCCACATGTGATCAAGCACATTTTGCATAGTAGGGTCCAACAAACCTTTTAGGGTGTGTGTGAAAATATGTGACTTGCTGTCTTCCATAAGCAATAACCTCTAGCATTTCAGGAACTATCTAATTGGACAAGGGCCTTGCAGACCTGGGGCATTTTTGTTTCACGGATACTAGGCACAGTGTTTAAGACAAAATATAACTTTGGTTATCACAGTATCCAAAAGCAGAAGTACTTGTTGAAAAACTGATATTTTCCCTAGTGTATGAGTTCTGACGAATGCGTCTCCTTAGACTCCCCCTGTTGTTGTTACTACTGAGCACTTTTTTCACATTATGTGGTAACACCAGTTGTCTTTCCTTTGGGTCAGTTAATTTTGAATTTGGGGTAATATTTTTTACTTATTTTCAGGAGGCATTCATGAGGAATCCAATATTATATCTTTGAAATTTTAAATAGTTCCTGGAGATTAAATACCTGAGCAGGTTTTTATATCAAGGGAGTTTTATCTGTAAGTATTTCCATTTTCTGGGATTATCTTTGTGCTTTGTTCTTTAGCTCTACTTCTTGTGAAACTTTTAAATGTAGAGAAAATTAATAAAAATATCAAAAGTAAAAATTAATATTGGCACTGCTTGGATATCATGAGGAAATCTGTAGGTTGGTTGAAGTAAATATAGCAAAGTATAAGGGTTTATATTCATGGGATGTCATGATAAAACCCTTGACCTGATGCACTACATTTAAAAATCATGAAAATAAAATATTTTAGAACATTTTACTCATGCTCCAGTGGTTACTGTTCAACAAATGCCTATGTGAGAATCTCTGGTTCTCCCTAATGGGTTATGAAACAAAAACAAAAACAATTGAAAGTGGGTTTGGAACTGTAGGGCCTAAGAGTCCTGCTCCAGCCCCTGTCCAGGGTTCCAAAGGTGAAATGGTTCTCAGGAGTGAAAGAGGTGGGTCCAAGCTTTCTATAGTAACTTCACACACATTCTGAGAGTCATGGTCTTTATTGTTCTGTTTTTGCCCTAATAGTCCTGTCCTACTTCTAATCCCTCCTAGTTTATTCTTCTAGCTTCTTCTATTCTAGTCTCTAAAAGTTCTCTCTTGTCCTACTTGTAATCCTTCTTAGTTAATTCCTCTAGCTTCTTTTATTCTAGTCTCAAAAATTTCTCTCCTCCTCCAGAGACTTGAAGCAAAAAAAAAAAAAGCTACAAGAATACCTCTAATTGGTCAGAAGCACATTACAAGTCTAAGCAATAAAGGCAGAGTCATTGCCATGGTAACATAAGGGTCCAAGGTTACAGAAGTGAGACTGAGAACAGAGGGCATGGGGGTACAGTGAGACATGTAGCTTTAGTTAACATACTGACAAGCAAAGAATAGGTATGTTTCAAGGTTATGGTGAGTACAGCTTGAGACAGCATTGTCCTATATGCTGGCAGAGTAAATCCAGGACATCTTGTTCTCTATCGCTCTGAGAGCTTAGGCTCAAAAGTTTCAAATATGCTGTAATTCTTTTCCTTGGGCATCTGTGAATGTCTCAATATAGGTCTCTTTGCATAGACACTAATGCTGAATAACAGCCTGCCAAGGAAGATCAATGCAGGAGGGCAGACTTCTCAGTTTATTTAAGAACCTGGTTGAAACAGTAAGGGTTTTGACCGTGATTGCTTTCTTGTCAGAATCAAGCATTGCTGGGACAGTCATCCAGTATACCAATGCATTGGGCAAATTAACACACTGTAGAGCTGTGGAAAGACTCCCCAAGTTGTAGTGTGAGGGAAAGACCTCTTCACACAAGAAGTCTACAGTGAGGACAGCTACAACATGCAGAAGGCAATATACCTATTGGTGTGAGACGATTGTATTTTGTCAATTATATTTTAAGTAAATGCTGTTTGGTCAGAAGCCAGGCAGGAAGTATAGGCAGGACAACCAGACAGGAAATAGAGGCAGGCCAATGGGAATAGGAGTATTCTGGGAAGAAGGAAGCCCATTCCTCGGCAGTTTTTCCCAGCCACAGAAGAAGCAAGATGTGACTACTTTGCTGCAAAAAGGTACTGAGCCATATGGTTAACACAGATAAGAATAATGGGAAAATAATGGGCTATATAAGTTATAAGAGTTAATAAGAAGCCTGAGCTAATGGGCCAGTTAGTTTAGAACTAATGTAGACCTCTGTGTGATTTCTTTGGGACTTAACAGGTAGCACAAGGACTGGTTTGACAGAAACCCTGACAACATCTAATCACCTTGCTAAATAAAGTATCTCCATCACATGCGCATCTCTGGTGAAGGCATCCCTTATAGCTTTGTTAAATAAACTCTACCATCATGAAATGTGCATCTCTAATGCATTGACCTCTGGAGTACTGGCTGAGCTCTCACTGCATAATTCTGAGATCCACAACAAGGAACAAACCTGTATAGCCATTTGCTAAGCAAATGACAGACATTAAAGGAGTAGAGATGATAATGCAATGGCTTCCTGGTGGATTTTTAATAGCATGTGAGTTTATGGTTTCAACATGTCACCATCCAGAGATATTCTGTAGATAAAATAGCCATTCTGCTTATTATATATAATTAAAATTAAATTAATTAAGATTTCAGATTTTGAAGACTCTTTTGGTCATTTTAAGTTCTTTCCTAAAGCCTGTTTTTGAGGTCATCTCATTTCCATCATTTCTGCTAATCAATTTCTTATAATCTCATTTTCTTTGATGTTAGTCTGTCTTTATTTATGACTGCAGAGTCTGTTTTAATGCAACTGATTATTGTTGTGTTTGGAAGTTCCTGAGTGAAAAGAAAATGGTATTTATAAAATGTGGAAGATTTGGTCTCGGGAGATGCCTCAGTGGATAAATGTTTGCCATGCCTGCATGAGAATTTGAGTTGACATCCCTAGCAATCACATAAAACCAGTGCATGATGGGAGCCAGAGACAGTAGAATCCCCAGAAGATTAGGGACAATAAGCCTGGTTTCCTAACATCATGACCTATATAATTTTGTCAATTCTTATTCCATTGAATGGTTGAACTCTCTGAATCACTATTCACCTTGAAACAGTATAAAATCATGATAAAAATTTATATTTATGCATGTATATGTGTATATTTATATCTATAAATCTTAATTCTACATGTAAATATATTCTATACATTTAAAACTAAATTATTTTTATGACCTAACACCTGATCTAAAGGAGTTATTTCTAGACCCAAGACATCACAACATATGAAAAAGTATTGAAAAAGTAACATATTTCAGTCACCTAGTTAGAAGTCTGGAACTGCTCAATTAGCAGTCCTTTTTCCATGGTTGTTATTTTGTCTAGTGACTTAGACTATCCAATCAGAACTATGAAGTTTGAAAAGCTCAGTTGATGACTGGAATTTTCCCGTTTCCGGTAGCAATATTGGGTTTGATATTCAAGTACATCTAAAGCTGGAAGTATAATCTTCATGAAAAATATCCATTTTATATGGAAGTGTATCTCATTAAAATTAGAGTAAACCCAGACTCAGAAAGACAAGCACAATAAGAACTCACTCATAAATTGATACTAGATGTAAAGCAAAGGATAACCAGACTACAATCCACAAATCCAGGGAAGCTAAGTAACAAAGAGAACCCTAAGAGGGCTTCTTGGATTGCCCTGGGAAATGGAATTAGATGAAATCTCCTGGGTAAACTGGAGTCAAGGAGGGGTAGTAAAAAGGAGTGATGGGGGATGAGAACATGAGGGAACTGTATGTTTGATTTGGAGGAGGGATGGAGTGGAAGAGCAATGAAAGAGTTAACTTGATAGAGAAAGCCATTATAGTGTTAGGAAGAAACCTGGCACTAGGGAAATTTCCAGGAATCCACAAAGATGACCCCAGCTAAGAATTTGAACAATAGTAAATAGGGGTTCCTGAACTGACTTTTCCTCTGTAATCAGATTGCTGAATACTCCAACTGTCGTCATAAAGCATTTATCCAGTAATTGATGGAACCAGATGGAGAGATCTACAACCAAACACCAGGTCAAACTCTAGCAAACCAGTCAAAGAGAAAGAGGAGGGAATATATGAACAAGGGAGGTCAAGATCATTATGGGGAAATCTACAGGGAAACAAGAACCAAGCTTGTGGATAGTCATGAACTCTAGACCAAGAGTTGTGGATCTTCCAAGGGACCGAAATAGGCTCTCTGCATGTGAAGACATTTGTGTAGCTTGTTCTGTCTGAGGGGTCCCTGGCAGTAAGACAAGAGTCTATCCCTGGTGCATGTGCTAGCTTGTCAGAGCTTATTCCCTATGGTGGTATGCCATGTTCAACCTTAATGTAGTGGGGAGGGACTTGGTCCTGCCTCAACTTAGAGGGCCAGACTTTGTTGACTCCCCATGGGAGTCCTTACCCTTTGAGAGGTGTGAATGGGGTTTGGCCTGGGTGAAGGTGAGAGGCAGTTGGGAGTAGGGGTGAGAGGGAGGACTGTAATTGCAAAGTAAAATGATTTTTTTAAAAAATTTAAAAAATATAAAAATTAAAGCACACCTAAATATTAAAGAGGTGTTTATGAAAATTTACATATATATTCAAAACAATCCTTAATAATATTAAAACAAGTGAAATTATCACTGTTGTTTATTTTGTTCTGTTTTTCCATAACAGATTCCACTCTTTCAGTCACTTAGTTGTTAATTAGGATCTCACAGCAGTGTGCATTTTGTCCAGATATTGGGTAACTTTTTCATTTAATTATAAAATTTGTTACATTATATAGAACAAAGATAATGTTGACATGTGAGAAAATAATTGCCATTAACCAAAATAATTATTTCTCTGTTTATTGGAAAACCTCCATCCAGGCCAGATTTTTCTACATAATTTTACTTTGACCTCACAGTTACCCTAGTGTACCAGAAACTATGTCTCCTCAGAGTTGCTGATATGGTAGCAAGTAGGTTAAGTAAGGCTCATAATCATAGTAGCTTGTTTTGTTTTTATTTGTTGAGTGGTTTTTAAAGATTGGGTCTCATGTAGGTGAGGCTTGCCTTGAACTCTGGATTCTCCTCTCTCTCTCTGCTCCCTGAGTGTATTGATTATGGGATGTGCCACTTTGCCTGGTTGCTTATTATTAACAACAGTCAGACTTACTAATGAAATATCAACAGGCCGGCCTTAGTCTCTGCCTTAACTTGACTATACCTTAGATAAATCTGAGTTGCTGCTGGCTTCCCAAACAGATGAGAAAAAGAACATATCACACTTTCTTCATGAAATCTGTAGGTGTAACTCCTTCTATATCCTTTTGACACGCATGATCATTGTTTTTCCTCTCAGGAAGTTTCACACTTAGAGCTTCCTTCCTCAAGGCACAGCATCCTCCTGTGTGAGCCAGGTTGTGAAATTTAATCAGACAGAAGATGATGCTTCTGGAATCTCAGTTAGAAGCGAGCAGTCGATGGGTACGTGCTGTAATTTGTGTTTTGAAGGGAAATGTTTTGTAAAAAAATTAGATTGGGATATGAAATTGTATACTTTTCCTACAAATTATAAAAAAAAATATTTGCTCCTACAGTGTACAGATTCATGCATAGCAGTTATGTGTGTCATGTGTGTGTGTGTGTGTGTGTGTGTGTGTGAGTTCCAAACACTCAAATACATGTGTAAGAATGTTGGTTCACACTAACAACACAAATGCTTCCATTTAACCACCTACCCCTAACACACACACACACACACATGCACACACTCACCTAAAAGCTATCAGGAGATGTTTGGCATAGAGATAAATGATATACAAAATGTTGTGCATACAGCCCAAGGAAATGGCTCAGCAGTTAAAAATTTATGCTGCTCTTACAGAAGACCTCAGTTCTGTTCTGAGCACCCACCAATGTCAGTTGGTTCACAATTGCTGTTATTCAAGTTCCAGAGCATCAGATGCTGTTTGTTCTTCATAGGCACTTGTACTCATATACACAGGTACACTCAATGCCAGGGAGTCTTATGTCAACAGGACACACAAATTAGAGTTATCTGAATGGATGTCCCTTAACTGAAAAAATATCTCCATAAGACCCAGCTGTAAGGCATTTTCTTAATTAGTGATTGATGGAAAAGGGCCCAACCCATTGAGGATGGTGCCATCCCTGGGCTGGTGGTCCTGGGTTCTATAAGAAAGCAGATTGAGCATGTCATGGGAAGCAAGCCAGTAAGCAGCTTCCCTCTATGGTCTCTGCATCATCTCCTGCCTCCAGGATTCTGCTCTTTTTGAGTTCCTGTCCTTATTTCTTTTGATGATGAAAGTATAAGCCAAATAAACCTTTTCCTTTGTAACTCACCTTTTGGTGTTTTATAAAAATCCTAACTAAGACATGCATATACTAACAATTAAAATTAAAACTAAAAGTAAAATATTTAACACATTTTTTGTGTATAATGTATGCATATACATATGATCATATCATATGACAATAACTCTTGACTCTATTTCTACTTTTCTTTTCCCCAAATACATACAACCAGAATTTATCATTACCCCATTTTGTTTTCTTGGAGCAATATTTTGAGGAATATGGACATATTTATTAACACCAAAGTTAAGAAACCAAGACACAAAGAAATTGTAGGACTCTTCAAGATCTCTAGTAACTGAAACAGAGAAGACATGAAGACCCACTGAGCTTACTTTAAGCATCTTCCACATCTCCTGTCGTAGGGAGCAGGCTAAACCACTTTGGCCTGTGTACTGCCATTATGACTTCACACTCAATTTTCCCTGCAGAGTGAAAACAAGTTCAGGTTCTAATTCCAGGGGGAGTTGAGATGTTTCCAATGGCTGACCAACCTCCTCCCTAAACCATAGAAATGGTCATTATTCATCTTTAGTTTTTAGAAACACTGTGGCTCTTCCTAACAACTGAAGGAACAAATGAATCTGATTGGGTGAACTGAAAAAATTGCATTGTATATTGATTGACAATGATGGAACATTGAAAGACGTCCCTAATCTCTAAATCCTAATTGGGGAAAATTGTCACTATGACTTGGCAACACATATGTGTAATTCTTGTGCTTATAAAAGCTTCTGCTCCTGCTTGGGGCTATCAGAAGAAGCAAGGCTCCCTAGTCTTTGTCTTACAGCCCCAATCAATCAGTGACCACTTATATGGTGAATTTTTAAAGTCTCTGGAACCCGTAAGTGCTGTCTCTCCCCTTCCTCATAGCGCATAACAGGCTAGGTGTAACACTGTCATTATCTTTACAGCACTTCTGCCAAGCTCCGACCAGAACAAAACTACTGGAAATGTGTTTGTCCCATTTTTGACTTGGTGCCTGTTCTCATTTCACTTATACAGTTGCTACTTATGATTACCTCAGATGTTCAAGCAACACAAAGCACAGCAGACCCTTTTGATCAGTGAAGAGTGAACTGAACTTTTGTTACAACAGAATAAATGTCATCTGGAGGGAAGGGAAAGGAGAGTCTGCAAGGGTTTGACCACTGCTGACCCTTCCACGGTGCATCAGAGCCAGAAGACATAGCTGCTCTTGTTACTGAATGTTCACGAGAAACCATCCTAGGTCTGATGTTACAGTGTTCTAGCCTGGAGCCACCAAGGTATACAGCTCTAATAGCAAACCTTAATTCAGCTGTTCTCCATTCTCATGCTCCCCCCCCGTGTATGCAAGTGATTTAACAGAATAGAAATGGAAATGTTGAGGAAAAAGTCAAAACAGCAGTCAGAAATAATATTCCCCAGCATTTATGGTTCTGTAAAGTGATTAAATAAACACAAAATCCCACAATAGTCTTAGTGTTTGCAGCTTTTGATTAGCTCTGGGATGCAGAGGGCTGGCTTCAGTGCTAACAGGAGGGTGGAGAGACACAAATGTGTTTAAAGTGACAGCAATGCCATTCTTACCCACTAACTCCTGACTGCCATTGTGGCCATACGCAGAGTTAGTGGTCAATATTAAAAGGATAGTTGTGTACTCTGGATGATGAAGTATTCATATACTTCTGGGTGTTAGGATTTCCAAAATAGAGGCAGCACTAGACTTGGCATGTAGTGAGGACAAACTCTCCAGTTTCAGAGTACCTGTCTTCTTATGTTCTCACATGGCAAGGGGAGAGACCATATCTGTAATGTTTTTCAGTATAGAGACCTTAATCCCACAACGTTCAACTCTTGAATCACCTCATCCTTTCAACACAAGAGGAGGATAAGATACAAAGAAGTCTTTTGAGAGCAATTAAAGACCAAGCCTATCCAGCATAGTCATTGTACAGTCTACAGTGATAAAAATATCTTTGATATAATAGTATCTTCACAGGCAAACTTTTTTTCAGCAACTATATAGTTAAATTATATTTACTTAAAGAAAGTCAACTAAACCAGACACATAAATGGGTAAGACTAAGTGGACCCTGGGGAAGAAGAAGAGCAGAAAGAGACCTAACACTCTATGTGACATGAGCTCTCCTCCTACTGATGGGAGGCTCTAGAGAAATACACTGTTTACAACCAAAGATCCTGATATAATAGGCCACATAAAAAATAATGGAGATTGGCAAATTAAGGTATTTAAGCTTTGTATTATAACTAAAGAGTTTGTATGGGGATAAAAGTTCAAGTGGAAAACTAAATTAGATAATGTTTATGGTCCCCTCTTTATTTTCAAAACTACTAAAGAAATTATTTAGAAATTTTGAGATTTTTTTAAATTTTTTTAGAAATTTTGAGATTTAACTTATCCCCCTAGTTAAGGAATGGATTGTAGATATCGCCCTGTAATTGCTTTGTAGAGCTGGTCACTTTCTGAGCATCAGCCCTTGTAAAATATCACACCCTGTTCCAGATCCCTGAAGGGAGATTTGATTGTCATTTCTCCAGGTACATAGTTCATCAGTTAATCATTTTTGTGCTATACAAGTACAAATAATGTAGGCAATAATATCATTCATATTTTACTGTATTGTTATGAAACTATATGTTTTTATCTAAAAATCCAAGGCAGAAGTAACTCTTGTGAGACAGATTTAGTGGTGGTAGGGGAAAAGTTAAGTACAAGGATCTGACAGACAGATGTCAATCTAGTGATATAACAAAGCTCCTGTGGTTCTTGTTCTTGTGTTGGAATAAGTTGCCTGGGTTTCAGCAACTACCCCAGCAAAAAGCATAGGCATTAATTCTACCAATGTCTTCAGCATCCAAAACAGCAAGGAGGTGCATCTTGTAGATGAAAGGATTCCAGCAGGTTCAGGTATGATGATAGTCTAAGCAATTTCCTATGATGGCTATTTTTTGTTTGATACTGTGTCTCTTTTAGTGTATTTCTAAGTTTTAGTTCTGGGGAATGCAGAAGACATTATCTCTCTTCCCATTTTCTGTATTGATTCTCATTCTCTTGATTGCTGTAGATTTCTAAGATTGAGTCTACTTTCTTTATCTTCAAGGACTTGCAGACTGTCTCAAAATCTTTCATGTACTGTTTACAAAGAACAACGTAAATTATGGAATCCAGTTCCAAAAACCCATTTGAAGGCATAAAATAAGACTGGTGATAGCTTCTATCACTTTTCTCCTGAAGGAAGTATCCTGCTCTCTGAAATAGATATCTTTTATATTGCAAGTAAAGAGATAAAACATTTTGTCACTGTCAAATAATATATTCTTAATCCGGTGGCAGTAAGATTCTGAAGTGCATCCTAGGTCTCAGGAACCTTAAGTTGGATAAGTTAACCAAGGTGCCTAAATCACAGCCTGTCGTATTTTTAAGGAAATAAAAATCCATCCAAGAAACTGATTCCAGGGTTAAGCCCATGCCATCATTCTCTGAGTCTTTACACTATCATTTGAGAAAAATATGACTTACCTAGTGTATTTTCAAAGATTGTGTTTTTTCCTATTTTGTCTCAAAATTCATATTATGCTTTGTATTAGGTGGTGCACTAAATATATAAAATATGGAAAACTAGATTCATAGATTAACCTTATCTGCAATATTTTATTTTTCTTATAATATTCTGTCACAAGTTATTGACGTCCTGTACTCTAAAGTTCAGTATGAGATAGAGGAGATCATAGGTAAGAGATGAACCAGAAATACATAAATACACCCCTTGCTTGGCTCTTGACTCTCTGTGAATGTAATTGCAGAGAGGAGGAAGTGGCTGTGTAAAGGTGAATAGAGATGTGATTAAAGAGGCTTCTGGGAGAGGAAGCATTCTTTTATGTAGAGACATAAAAGCAGCATTGCATTCAAAGAAAAGAAGCACGGACAACAGAAAAACAAATATGAAGTACAATGAAAGTGAATAATGGTTTGCAAGGTCCTTCTGTCTATGTGCTACTTTTATTGGTTAATGAATAAAGAACTCCTTTGGCCTACAGCATGGGAAGGAGAAGGCAGAGTTAGGGAGAATCCATAGAGCTGCAGGAGACAGATGCTGGAAGTTTTATCCACTAAGCCACGGCCTTGTGGTAATACACAGATTAATAGAAATGGGCTAAATTAATATGTGAGAGTTAGCCAATATGAAGCTAGAGCAAATGGGCCAAGTAGTGATTTAATTAATACAGTTTCTGTGTGATTATTTTGGGGCTAAGCTAGCCAGGTAGCTGGGAACCAACAAGCAGGCTTTGGTAACAGAATCCAATGCCTTGAACATCATTTCAATTAAGTTTCCCTTCAGTGTGGTATTCAGTATCTTAAAATTGTAACTAGTTTGTTGTTAAAGGCAGTTTCAATCTATGGTCATGTGGCTCGACACATAAGTTTTCAACTGTTTTCTTGTTCAAAACAATAAAAATTAATAGCAATCAGACTTCAGATCCTTAGGTTTGTTTTCCCAAGCTGGCAATTTTCCTGTACTAACACCCTATCTCAAGTTAAAGCCAAGGTTCTCATTCGTTCACATGATCACAAAGATAAGTGAGTCTTGGCTTGACGATGTGCTGACTCCCTGAAGTAATGATAGACACAGAGCCCCAAATCACACAACAATGGCAAAGAATGGTAAAACCTTATTATGACTGTGATAGTCAGAGGTGATTAACTGGGAAGTTAACTGGAGTAGATCATTTGGTTTGAAACTGGTTATTAAATCCTGGTTGCCTGACAGAGGGAAAAGGATACATCTTGTGTGTTCTGTAGTGATGTTAACACTGCACTATGGACTTTTCTTCTGAGCCCCAGCCCTGTCTGGAATTAGCTTCCAGATTCAAAAACTGTAAACCTAATGGACTTCTTTTTAGATAAAGTGCACCCAATTTGGGTAGTAGGTTTTAGTAATAAAAACACACAGTGAACAAAACCCTGCCATATTGCTAAGTGATGATTGCTAAGTGATGATGTTAAGGGAATTAGATAAGAGATTTTTCTTCTTCCCATTCATAGTCAACAGATACCTACACTCTCATTTCACTGCAGTATTGTTCTGGGCCGCCCAGAAATGAAGGAACCCATGTGCGCATCTACTAATAAGTTAATGCAAATACTGTGGTGTGTATACACTATGAAATACTACTCACCATGAAAGTAGGACAGTCCTGCCATTTGCATGATTATGGTGCAGCTGGAGATTTTCTTAAGAGAAATAGGTCAGGTACACACAGGGGAGAGTCACGTGCTCTCACTTATACGTGGGATCTGAAAGGTTGGTCTCATACAATGGTTATTATTAATGTGTTGTGGTATATTGAGAGAAGTGATGGTTGAAATCAGGTTCTAAGTTGTGATAATATAGAATTCAAACTTATTGGTATGCTCTTGCAGAGGAAATGACAAGCATTAACAAATCAAGAAGTTAAAATAATTGAATTTAAAAGTTGTCACCATAAAGAAGTTAGAGATGTTGGAGGAGAAATATTTGTGAACCCATTTAAACAGTATACAATGCATTGCATACCATCACATCTCCTGGGACCAGCCCTAATCTCATTTATTTTGCTATGACAAATGCTCTGCCAATAGTGGCATAGGAGAGGAAATGGTTGCTATTCATCAGTTTTGGGAGTCCTGTATGCAAGGTCTTCAGACAAAAGTCATACCACGTGCATAATAACGTGCACCCATGCCACCCGCTTCTTTGCTTGCTGGTCTTTCTTTCTTCACTTTATACAGCTCCGCGGCCTAGAGAACTGTCCTAAACAAAATGAGATGGGTCAAGTAAAAATCAAGACAATTCCCCATACTTGCCAACAACCAATACTATCTAGAAACTTTTTCAGTTGAAACTCGTTTTTCAAACAGGTTGTTTTAAAGTAACATTTAAAGTTAACTATCACAGTATAGTACTACTTTGTAAAATTTCATCAGTTTATATATTGTATAAAAATTAATCTTGAAGTAATAATTAGTGTTGCTCTTACAAAAGCCTTCTATATCACTATGCCAATAGAGATTATGTTTCTTTCACTCTGATACTACTAATTTAGTCATAAAAGTCAGGCATTTATAAATAAGAGGGGAAACTTTAAAGGGTGGTTCCTTTACTTTTGTTCAGCAAGCTTGTTATTCAGTCAAGGATTGTATCTGTACTGATTTGATTTGTCTTTTGCATTTTCAGAAAAATAAAAAAATCTCTACTTTAACCAGGACATTATTAAGCTGTACTTTGAAAGACGCACATTAATAATTTTACTTGTATGTGATTATTTAAATTAAACTGAAAACTGCAAATGAAGAGAAGAAAGTATCTTTTGTCTGTGTAAAGTATTCACCTGTGATTTTATTCTCAAAATCATATTTATTCCCTTGTCTTTACAATCAGTTTCTTTGTCTAAATATAGTTCCTTATTACACAGGGAGGTGAAATATATTGGCAAGTTGATTGTATTCATTATCATCTTTTCCTTTGTAATGTTTAAATCATAATTGTCAGTCTAAAATAAATTATGCAGTCAGAATTTGCAAAATGACATAATTTAGAAATTCTTTTAAAGTGCATTAGGCTCTGCAGTCTCCAAGAACATTTCATATTTTCCTGCTACTACATAACCCAGCATAAGGAGTCTGTAACTCAAAACTTCTGAGCAATAAAGTGAATTACAGGGATTTTTTAAACAACTTGTTGCTTGCCTATTTGTTTGTGTTACTAAAATAGACTATTTTCTCACACATTATATCCTGATTACAGTTTCCCATCTTTCTACTCCTCACATTTCTTCTCCACCTTGTCTTTCCTCCATATCCACTCCCTTTCTGTCTCTCATTAGAAAAGAACAGGCTTCTAAGAGATAACAACTAAGCATAACAAAACATAAAATAATATGAAGCAAAAAACTCTCATATTAAATATGGACATGGCAACACAGCAGGAGGACAAGAGGACCAACAGAAGGTACGAGACCAAAAAACTAAGCTAATATCTATAGTATATATGCAGAAGACCTGATGCAGACCCATGAACGTCCTGTGCTTATGGTTTTGGGCTCTGGGAGATCATGTACACCTTGCTTATTTGATTAATATGGCCTCATCCCCCTGGTGTTCTCCATGCTCTCTGACATGTACAATCTTTCCACTTTCTTTTATGCAGAATTTCTTGAGTTCTAACGGAAGGACTTTGATGGGGACCTCTGTAGTGACATTTCAAATGTATTTGAATAAATAAAGACTGCTTAAAAATTCATGAGTAAAACAATCCCATTGGTCAACCTTACAGACCAGATTATGGTTGCACACACTTTTAATCTTAGTAGCCACAATGACACATACCTTTGATCCTAGTAGACACTCTAGTTTTCATAGAAATCAGGTGGTGCATGCATTTAATCCCAGAGGTACATGCCTTTGATCCCAGCCCTAGAGAGAAATATAAGACAGGGAAAGAATCACTTTGAGATTCCAGGAGGTAGGATCACAATTTTAGACTGAGGTTAAGGTAAGAGTCTGTGGCTGGATGTTCTGCTTTTCAGATTTTGAGGTTAAGCCCAAATTTCTCTCTCTGAGTTGTTAATCGTGCTCTAGACCTCCCATTCAGGCTCTCTCTCCATGTAATATTTGTCTTTAGGCAATTTATTTTTTGGTTTTGGTTACCTGTTGAAATAAGAGCGGCGGGGCTGCATCCCCAGCACCCCGGCCGCCTGCTAGCTCATGCCCGAAATAACAACACACAAACTGTATTCATTTAAGCACTGCTTGGCCCATTTCTATCTAGCCTCTTCTAGGCTAATTCTCACACGTGGACTAGCCCATTTCTTATCATTTGTGTAAGCACCCCAAGGTGCACTTACCGGGAATATTCTAGCCTATGTCCATCCTGGGTCGGAGCTGCCTGGGAGAGTGGATCCTGGCGTCTCTGCTCCAGAGAGCAGAGCTGTCAAGTCTGAGATCACTTCCTCTTCCTCCCAGCATTCTATTCTGTTGACTCCACCCACCTATGTTCTAACCAATAAAATGGGCCAAGCCAGTTTCTTTATTAGCCAATGACCTTCCTCCATCAGTTACCCAACCTGTGACAACTGTAGTTTGTTTCCTGTGGAGCAGGCCTTAAGTCTAATCAGACATTGGCTGGTTATTCCCAAGGTTCAGTGCTACCATTGTCCTAGCATACTTTGCAGGCAGGACCGATTGTAGGTCAAATGTTTCCTGGTTGTGTTGGTGTCATGCATTCTAGGAACTTTTCACTGCACTAGGTTTTCATACCACTCCCCAAATGCCCCTGCCCTGTTACAGCCACCTCTCTTTCCATTATCCCTCTAACCCATCTCCCTCCAACCTGATACCCCTACTTGCATCCACTTTTGTCACAGTTAGAAGTAAAATATTTGTTGCTCAAAGGAGGTCTCATGCTTCCCCGCTAGACCTCTCCTCTTTGACTAGCCTCTCTGTGTCTGCAGACCTTAAGTTGATTGTCATATACCTAATGGCTAGTATCTACTTAGAAGCAAATATATACCATATTTATCTTTCTGGGTCTGGGTTACCTCACTAAAGTTGATATTTTCTAGTTCCATCCAAGTGCCTGTAAATTCCATGATGTCATTTTGTTTAAATGGGTAATATTTCATTATGTAAATGTATCACATTTCTTTATCCATTCTTCTGTTGAGGGATATCTAGGTTGTTTGCAATTTTTGTCTATTATGTTGTTTAAAGGAGCAATAAATATGTTTCAACAAGTGTCCCTTTGGTAAGATGATGTATACGTTGCCTATACGACCAAGAATGGTATAATTGGGTCTTAAAGTAGATCAATTTCCAGATTTCTCAAAAATTACCATTTTAATTTTCATAGTGGCTGAACAAGCTTGCACTTCCATCAGCGTGAACTACCATTTGTGTTATTGATCTTAGTCGTTCTGACAGGTATAAGATGGAATCTCAAAGTAGATTCGATTTGCAGTCCCTTGGTGTTTAAGAGTCATTTACATTTCTTTAAGTGTTTCTCATGCATTTGAAATTTGTCTATTGAAAATTCTCTGTTGAGATCTGTTGCCCATTTTTTAATTGTATAATTTGGTTTTGTAATATCTAGTTTCTTAAGTTCTTTATATATTTTGGATATTAGTTCTTTATTAGCTGTGATGTTGGTAAAAAAACAAAACTTCCTCATTGTGTAGGCTGCTATTTTGTGCTGTTGATGATGCCTTTGTTTTATAGAAGTTTTGCATTTTCATGAGGACCCATTTAATAATTTTTTATCTTAGCTTGTGCTATCAGTATTCTGTTCATGACGTTGTCTCCTGTGCCAATGAATACAAGAAAATTCCCCACTTTCTCTTCTATCAGGTTCAGTCTGTTGGGTTTTATGTTGAGGTCTTTGATTCATCTGGACTTAAGGTTTGTGCCCGGTGATAAGCAGGAACCTATTTGCATTCTTTTACATACAGGCAGCAATTCTGACCAGTATTATTTGCTCAAAATCCTTTCTTTTCCCAGTTTGTGCTTCTGGCATATATATATATATATATATATATATATATATATATATATATATATATATATATATATATAACAGGTATCCATATATGTTTGTGCCCTCACTTTAAAGGAAAAGCAATAAGATAGAGGAGACAGTGTTTAGATCTTGTAGGAAACCAGAAAATTCAGGAGTGATTTTTTTAAATCATTATCCACCTTTTGTGACTGCAAAACAGAGGCAGAAGCCTCATTAAGAATGTAAGTAAAACTTTATGATAATTAAAGCTGCACAAAGGGGACTCAGCATGAGCCTCCACCTGTGTTCTGATTTTCTAAAATTGGATACTCAGTCTTGCTTAAGTGGCAATTCTCATTGTTGCTTTAACTCTGATACTGAGTCTCTTAGTTTTGATATTATAAATTCAGTTGAGGTTTTGATCTGCATTATCCCTTAAAATTAATTGGTTATTAATTATAACTAAATTGATCTAATGGTATTACTGATGGAATCTTTAGTGTTAGTGTATTTCTCAAAGAAGCCAGGAAGGAGATTTTGACACTTTGATCTCACAAGGATCCAGTTAGATGGAACCCTCCAGTGTCTAGAACATTGCCAGATTGAGCATCATCTACCTCATGCTTCAGACATGTTACAAAATAAAAAATAGGAACACAAAACTCAAACTTGGAAAGCATAACATAAAAGTGAATACGTGTAAGGGGAGAAAATATCAAAATGAAAACAAACAAACAGAAAAAAAGACTTTATAAAGCAGTATGATACAAAATAAATACATGAGTAAATAAATAATCCTCCAAAATACCACTATGTTACTTTTATGTTGGCCTTTTACTACTGGGCATGATGTCTCATCTTCAGAGTGGTTTGTTTATGCAATAAGACTCTAGTGGAGAAAGCTATTTTCTCTCTCTCTCTCTCTCTCTCTCTCTCTCTCTCTCTCTCTCTCTTTGTGTGTGTGTGTGTATGAGAGAACAATTATTAATTTGAGATATATTTGAGATATCATCTGGGTTAGTTCTGGGGGCTTGTGTCCTTTTCTCACAGCTCTGGGCCCCATCTTGGTTAGACCTGTTCAGGACCTGTGTATGCTGTCACAGCCTGTGTGCTTTCATATCTGCTTCAGTTCTGTTGTTATAAGACACAAGATCTTATTTCCTTAGTGTCCCCCATCCCCACTGACTCTTAAAAGTCATTGTACATTTTCCTGTTTACTGAGCCCCATGGAAAGAGATTTGATGAAGACATCACATGTAGGATTGAGTGTTCCAAAGCTTCTTACTCTCCCACACTGTTCAGTTGTTGGTCTCAGTATTTGTTCCCATCTACGACAAAAGGAAACTACACTGATGATGGCCAAGGGTGACAGTGATCTGAGTCTGGCAGAATGTTGTTAGGGGTCACTTTATTGTGACAGTCTTTCGGTGGAAAACTAGTACTTGGTTTTCCCCTAGATCTTTGGTCTATCTAGTCTCAAAACCCAATAATTTAGAGACATGTTGAAAGATGGACATTCATAAATTTATGAATAAAAAGATATTCTATTAAAAATGTTAGCATTCTCTTTGCTGCCCGAGTGACATCAAGCTTTTATTAAATCACATGGAGCTGCACTGAGCTTTGACTGAGATGGTATTTTAAACAGGATCTGAGGACTGAACTGAGATATTATAGGATATTCTGTCAAATCTTATAGGACTTATTTCACTAAGACCTATTGAAATTAGGATCATCATGTAAAATCTTCATTAGGACAGAAAAAAAACTTCCCAATATTTACTTTAACATATTCTATTCATTTGAAGATACTCTTATTGATCTATCTTCCTAGGGAGGATGCTATATTAGTATACTGACAAAGAAATTTTCCTGAAAAGTTATCTAAAGATTTTTTTGAATGTAATGAACTGTAATTGTCTTCTATTTCCTGCAGCTCTTGGGGATGTCATTTCTTCTTTAGAAAACTGCTATACTTGAACTCAGAAATTATAGTCAGCATGATAGCCCCTGTAGTGAAACTCATATGAGCATGTATTATAAACACTGCAAAGACAGAATATTTTTCAGTTTATAACTGGACTTGAATTTGAATGGCAGTCTGACCTGAATCATGTCATTGCTATTAGGAATGTTTCAGAATGATTCATATTGAAAAAGAACACAAGTGAGTATGTATTTTAAATTACCTCTGTGATGGCAAAGCATGCTTTTGTTCTTAAAGTTATGAGTTGATAATATAATGACATAGTTTAACACTGTAAACATTTGTAATGTCACACATGTGTTATTCCTAGTTGGAATAGCTTACTAAGGGAGTCAAAATTGTTGTAAACCTATCTCTAACTTGCACACATATTTTCATATGTATTCATTTTATTTTTAGAAATGTATATAGCTGTGAGAAAAGTTTATTAATTTGATGCCATTTATATAATTCTGCAAGTCAAAATATGAAAATCTACTGCATTTATTTTACCTGAATCCTGGTGGCTTTGTAAAATCAATTCCTGTTCTTTCTGTGACCAACTACATGAGAGGAAGATATAAAATGAAAGGGATTAAGACTGCACCCCTTCTTTAACCATGGACATTCTTCTTATAGATGTACTTTTTACATGAATGGGTCTCCTATCCACTAATCATTGTATTTCCAAAAGCTGATACAAACCTCGAGTAATAAGATTAAATCATTTTTAGGAGAATCATATTTGAAGAGGTATATCATTTTAGTTAAGATTTTCACATAGTTTTTTTTTTTTCATTTGTTTCAATCCTGGACAGAGAGTAAACCATTTCTTGTGGAATACTTACTCATTTTTTTTCCTAGAGAACATTTTAAAGCTGAATTAGCCCTTTACTTTAATTTGATTTTTTTTAGCAAATAAATGCAAAAGTCCTAAAAAAATAATACTTGTTATAGGGTAAAAGGTAGAACTGGAGCAGGAAACAAAGCAATCACTGAGCACCCTGACTCTAAATCCAGAGTCAGAGAAAGAAACATACCCTATATTTGAGACCTGGGCCAGAAAGAGAAATATCTTTATGCCTAAATCCAGGACTAAAGCCATGTGCTGAAACTAGTGTCAAAAAACACATTTTATCCCTAGAATCAGAGTCAGTGCAAAAAGTATGCCCTGGTCCTAAAAATAGAGTCAAAAAGCTAAAAAGGACCAGCCAAAGAAATACAGTTTGGCCATGAAGTCAGAGCCATCTCTGCACCTGACCAGCTAAACTGACAAATCCCTGAACAGGAAAAACTAACCAGTCCCCCTTCTCCCTGGGAAAACTCCACCCCTAAGAAGCCCTACATAAGTCTCTCTATCCCTTCAGTTGAAAACAGCCATTAATTCCTCCCTGGCAAAGGCAGCCACTCTCCTGATCTTCTCCTTCCCAAATAAATCTCTTTCTCAAAAGAGTCTTGGGTGACAACCTTCATTTGCTGGCACAGAGAAGGACCTGTCTGTGATGTCCCTTAGGGGACTGAGCTGAAAAATCTTGCTGAGACGCTTCCTATGGGGCCTCACCAAGGCAGCACAGAGGAGAAGAACTTTGCTAGGACACTCCTTAAGGGGACTGAGCAAGGCCAGTGGCCGGGGAGGGGGGATATGTGGGTAATGGTGGTGGTGGTGGTAATTTTTTGTTGTAGCTGGAGGAGACTGCTACATTTCTGCAGGAGGCTTCTCTTAGCAGTTTGTTAGCAGAAAAACATCTTGAGCTGGATAAGAAGATGCTCCTGTAAGGAACAAAGCAGAACTCATCTGTATCAGCTCTCCAGGAGAAGGCAGGATCTCTATATCCTGCCGGGCAACCATGCCCCATCACACCCCAGCTTTAGGTAGCCTGGCTTCTCGGTAATCCGAACACCTTTCTTCCAGGGCTGAGCTGTCCCATTGCTGCTCCAGCCTCCAGAGCTGTCCTATTGCAGCTCTAACCCCCCAGCTGTCCTATTATGGCTCTACCACCCCAAGAGCTGTCCTATTGCAGATCTACCCACCCCCCTGTCCAGAGCTGTCCTATTGTGAGTCTACCCTTCCACAGCTATCATTTTGCTGCTCTGCCCACCCTCCAGAGCTGTCATATTGTAGTTCTACCCCTCCAGAGCTGTCCTACTGCAGCTCTAAGAATATCCTGGTTTCCCAGTATGTCAGGATATCCATGTAACATTATTGTAACACATTTCTCTACACTTGCTAATTTAAGTTCCTTCATTCAGAGATTATTTTAAAATTACCAGTTGTCCTTCTATTTTTAAGGTCATTTTGTTTTGTCTCTTGGCATGAGATATTATTCATTAAGCATAATGCTATTATCTGCATTTGAGAGTTAATATGTTGAGGTTCATCGATAATCTATTGATAACTTTAGGCCCCATGGAAAACTTTTCCATATTGAAGTAGAGCATAGGTCTCTCAGAAACTTTTTCTTAGAGACAATATGCTCTACAGTGTTGGGAGCCACTTTTTGGGGTGACTTCTGCCCTGACCCTAGCCACAGTATGTTCATATGTTCCAGGGTACGGGCATGAGGATTTGAAACATTAGGTAGGAGGAGCAGAGTTAAGAAAGAAACACAGAGACATGCCATAGTAGCAGGAAGGCAACTCAACAATGCTGAATGCTGAATTTCACCCAAGTTTACTTTGCATATATTTTTATACCCCTATACAAAAGTGCAAGAGAAGGCAAAAGACTGCTCTAACATGATACAAAGGGCAAGCAGGGAAATTACTTGCTCCAATACTTGAGCCATCAAGCAATTAATTCCTGAGAAAAGCATTTGATGTCTGAAATAGTGAAAATGCCCTAGTCCAAGTATCCTGCTGGCAGTCACTCCCTAAGTCAAACAACCTATTTTAAAAGAAGAAGCAGAGGAGTACTTGAATTCTCTGACCTTTAGCCAGGGCAGAGCAGATCTACCCCTATGTGCCATCTTAATGTCCAAAACCACCAAGTAACTACACCCTAGGTCAGGGTGGATAGCTAAACTTGTTGTCAACAACTTTGAGAGAACAAAATAAACTCAAACTCTCTGACCTTCAGAAAAGGTAGAATAGGCTCACATTTTTAGATTTCCACACTACACTCACTGGAAAGTTTTCTCTAAGTCATGACAATGTGGACTTAGGGAAGTCAAGATTCCACCATGGATTGAGTATTAGTCACAAAACCAGACAAATTCTGGGAAGAGGCCTTCTCATTTCCAAGTTTCACTTAACTACATCCTTTGATTGCGATCTCTGAATATAGTTTAACTGAGCATGTTAAGAAACACCTGGGAAAACCAAGCAGCCATTTCACACAGTGATTGACTTGTGATATATGGTTTTAGGAATCTTTTTAATCACATGAGGTCTTGAAGATGGAAAGAGGAAGAACCCGGCTAGCTGGTATGCCCCACTTCACCCTGACACCCCCTCCACCATCTAATGATGCAGGAAGACCCTCACTTCAGGTTGACAGGTACTAGCACAATGTGCTTGAACTCACAGGTCTCAGAGATAAACCAGGTAAATAAATTTATGACTTTATAGACCATTTCGTCTCAAGAAATTTGCACTGAGACAACACTGACACTGAAAAATATAGAGAAGGCAATAGCAATTGCTAGAGATGAAGACTAATAAAAATGCACACAAAGACCATATAGCAAGATCCACAAAACCTCAGAAGTTCTTTATTTACCTCGTGGTGGCATCTATCAGCCCTCAACATTTTTTTTCTCTGTAGCTTTGGAGCCTGTCCTGGCACTAGCTCTTGTAGACCAGGCTGGCCTAGAACTCACAGAGATCTGCCTGCCTCTGCCTCCCGAGTGCTGGGATTAAAGGCGTGCGCCACCACTGCCCGGCTTTTTTTTAATATTTATTTATTTATTTATTTATTTATTATGTTGACAATGTTCTGTTCTGTCTGTGTGTATGTCTGCAGGCCAGAAGAGGGCACCAGACCCCATTACAGATGGTTGTGAGCCACCATGTGGTTGCTGGGAATTGAACTCAGGACCAAAGGACCTTTGGAAGAGAAGGCAATGCTCTTAACCTCTGAGCCGTCTCTCCAGCCCCCTCAACATTGTTTTATAAAGTAAACTCACCTCTTTTATAGGTGGTACTAGAAAACACCATTTTATTGCCTATTGATGTTACGGTTACTTCTAAACATGTAGAGGGTCTCTTTTCCCATTATCCACAATCATTGTTTCCTATCGTATTTTAGGCCCAGTGTCTTATCATTTTAACAGATGGTGCTCCCATGTTTCATTGGATATATTTCATTGGTCATTTTAATTTGGTCCATATAAGTAGTTAAATGATCAAGCAAATGTGTAGATATTGTGCAAGTAAGTATATGTGTATACATGTCTGTGTGTGTGCATGTGTGTGTGAAAGAGACAGAGAGAGAGAGAGAGAGAGAGAGAGAGAGAGAGAGAGAGAGAGAGAGAGAGAGAGAGAGAGAGAGAGCATGTGTTTGTGTTTGTATTCCATCCATTCGGAAAATTTGATATTAATTTTCAGGGCAAAAGTGAGTAGATGTACAAGGAAGCCCTGATCATCTCTAAGGAATATTGCTCATGTCCATAGCATACCTGTGGTTATCTCACATCTCTTCTGGACATTCTCATATATGTGTACATGTTGCTGACCTTCTGTGCTGTGTTTTTCCATCTCACTCATTTAGCAACAAAACCAGATAAACTCATGCTCACCGTATTTACTGATTAAGGCAGTATTTCAGTCCCCTGCCTACCAGCTCTTGTCTACTGTTCAGCTTCTCTACTCACACAGGAAGTACTGTGGTCAGTGAGAAATCAAAGATTACTGCCATTTCTTGCTCAGATTCTGTATAGGTATTCCAAGAGAATATCTTCTCCAAATCACCCTGACCTTTATGATCAAGACTAGACTATGAGCAGCCATTTATGCTTCATTTTATTCATGTTCAGTAAAAAACAGATCCATCTTGTTTTAAGAAACATAATATCAATAAGTTTACTACAGAATGAAAGGAAGACTGTAACAAGGATAATAAAAACCCAGAGACAGATACTGAGGTTCAACCTGAAATTCACAAAGCAAAGCAGTCAAGCCACTAGAGAGATCTTACCTTAATGAGACCTTCAGACTGAAAAAAAGAATGAGTTCCTGTCTCATTCTGCCTTATATTCCTCTCTAGTGCTGGTAATAAGGCTTGAACCAACATCGCTCAGTCTCTGTGGATAACTAGTTTGTCTCCTGGGATTAAAGGTGTGTGTAACCAGTGTCTGGTCTGTATGACTGACTAGTGTGGCTGCTTTGCACTGACCTTCAGGCAACCTTTATTTATTAAAATACAAATGAAATATCACCACATTTCCCTTTTTATCTAAAATAAAAAGGCTATAACTAATATAAGGAAAAACTATATACAATAATTATAATAACTATGTACAATATGTATAGGCAATAAGTATATCAACAATGTCTAATCCATTGGAATTTGACAAACTCAGAGAAAATACTCCATATCTATCCTATCCTGGTGAGTCTAAAGTCTCGTACCTAATTTAATTTCTATCATAACTTGCTTTCTGCATGTAAGGAAAGAAAACTATAACTATCCAGTCTTCAACTCCTTTAGAGTCCAAGAAGGAAATAATATTACCTGAGTAAGCAGCAAGTGCAAGCAACTTCTAAATAATGTGAGAAATGATGGAAATAGTTGTCATTTTGGACAGTCACCCAAAGCTCTTCTGCAACAGTGGAGCATCAATCTCTTGCCTACAGACCTATAGTTTCTTACAGACTTTTTTTGAATCAGCAGGGCTTTTGAAGGACTGCCCCACCTTATCTGGGCAAGGTTTGACAGTCACTCTCTTTTGTGTCCTGCTTTCATGTTAGGACTGCATACAGTCAGCAGTTGAGGAAAGGGCACTTTCTTGCCCAGTGTCTTACTTTTGACACAAAGAAATCAAACTCTATGTGGAGTTTTATCAATGCCAATTATTTTCTCTGAACTCAATTGGTGCTGCCAGGAACAGACATGACTCATCATCGTAAAAAAAAGAACTGATGTTATTTAAACATCTTAAATGCCATATTCTTTAGATATTTGAAGTGTTTGAAGATGATCTATTTAAAATATATCTCTGTTTGACCTTGAAAACATACCTAATGTGGTTTCAAGTTTGTTGTAATAGGCAACTAATGACTAACCTGCATTTTCTTCTTATCCTAAACAGCTGGTAATAATAACTTTCAAAAACTAGAAATTTGTATTAAATTATTAAATGAACTGTGTATTATGATATCTTGAACAAGATTAGAAACACATGTACAGGTATGTCTTAACAAAATTTATCTCAAATCTGCATTAATATACAATTTATACAATTTACAAAAGTCCAATACAAAGTAAAATATTTAAAACTAGTAGCTGTTTTTTAAAAGTAGATTCAATTATCTACCTTTTATTTTTCAGATCTGTATCCTCTTCTTTTTCTTTTCAGAGTAGATTCAATAATCTATCTTTTTGGTAGTTGTTGTTTTGTTTTTAAAGACAGGGTTTTTCTGTAGCTTTGGAGTCTGTCCTAGAACTAGCTCTGGTAGACCAAGCTGGCCTTGAACTCACCTTTTTATCTTATTATATCTATATCCTCACTTTTTTCTTTTCAGAGTAGATTCAATAGTCTAACCTTTTATCCTAGCATATGTATATCCTTCATTTTTCTTTTCGAAGCATAAACCTTGAACCTAATTCCCTTTGTTTAGCTTTTTTTTGACCATTACCAATAACAGCTTATAATCAACACCCTGAAACAATGAAAAATATCCATAACCCATTGAATGACCAGAAACCACTCACCCCACCTCTTGGGAGTGTTGGTATTGTATTCTTAAATCTACTTCCTGCTGTCTGGGGTGTTTGTATTTTTAGGGGGTCAGGAAAAGAAGCAAAAATGGGTTAATTGTCAAGTCTTGGGAGAGGTAACTGTATCATTTTTTTGTCCAGTATTAGCACAATGGGAAAGTAAAGGGTTTGTTTCAAGTCTTGGTTAGATTAGTCTATTAGACTGGATCATCTTAGCTAGCCACCTTGAAATTGTTCTGAGCAGTTTATAGTACAAAGCCAATCTTTAACTGGTATTTTTCAGCTTCGGGGCGTCATCAGAGTCCTTGATGAGTCATCAAATGGTGCCCATTCCTCGTTTTGGAGACTTCAAAGGTCACTATTAGGCATTCTCATGGTTCACTGCAGAGAATTGATAAAGACTCAAACATAAAATCATGTATAGGAAGGTAGATGAAATATTTTTTCTAAAATTAGCTAGTATTCTGTATTATCATTAATATCACAACAAAATCTTATAAATGTTATACCTGAAGAAAAGCTGTTAAAGAGTCAGTATAAAACCAGAAGATTATGAGATTAGTAGAAATAAAATAGTCCTTAAATTGTTTTCTTTCTTCTGTCCCATATCAGGTGGCTTTTCTGACATGAGGCAGAGATTTTGGATTTCACTTTAATAAGGATGCTTGAATTTAGAGAAGAGAGTCATACTCCAACTTCAAAGACAGGGTTGATTTTTAATCAGACTGGAGCTACAGAAAAAAGACAATTTGCATTATATGTCTGTAGAGAACAGCAGAAACAAACATTTGGGAAGATTTATAAAATTTTACATTTTTGGATGTATGATATAACAATAAGCCAAACTACTCCTTTTCTTGGGATACTTTTTCAGGATTATTTGTCCTTTTTCTTCAAATATCTCATTTGTCTAGTTATCTTCAGATTACTCAGCTGGATACCATTATTCTCCTGAAAAAACAGAAACAAAATTTGTCCCCAACCCTAATTTTTGGGAGATTCCTTTTGGCAAGTTATTTCTGATCAAATTAAAAGCAGTCACTACTTTTATTGGTTAGTTTAGATTAAACAACTATGCTGTTTGATGAACTATCATCTCTTATAATTAAGAGGTGTCTCTTGTTTAAATTGAATTTTCAGCAATTTCAATGGTATCCACAGCTTTTCCTCTCCCATAGAAACAAAAGCAAAGCCCCTTCCCCAATGTAACACATGTCCTGGCTTCCATTCTGAGGTTAGTGCATCTTTAACATATTTCGGCTGTTTTAATTCTCTAGTTTTTTTTCTACTATCTAATGTCTCCCAACAGCTGTTATTCCTTTCTCATTAGCATTTATAAAATTCAAAGTTAATAAAGCATTATGAAATCTGTTTCTGGGGATATTTACCACCCCTTTTTGTTTATCTAACATAACCTTCAAAGTTTCATTTGATCTTTCTATTACTGCCTTCTCTGTAGGATTATGTGTTATACCTGTAATATGCTTCATATTATAGCAAGAAAACCCTTTCATTTTCATAGAGACATATTCAGGAGCATTGTCTTTCTTTCTTTCTTTCTTTCTTCTTCTTTCTTTCTTTCTTTACCTGATTTTTGACAAAGAAGCAAAAAATAGAAAATGAAAAAAGAAAGCACATTTAACAAATGCTGCTGGTATAACTGGATATCAACATGTACAAGAATAAAAATAGATCCATATCTATTACTACGCACAAAACTCAAGTCCAAATGGGTCAAAGACCTTAACATAAAACCAACCATACTAAGCCTCATAGAAGAGAAAGTGGGAAGTACACTTGAAAGCATTGGCCCAGGAAACCAATTCCTAAATATAACCTCAATAGCATAGACACTGAGTGAAATAATTCATAAACGGGACCTCCTGAAACTGAGAGGCTTCTATAAAGCAAAGGACTTGGTCAACAAGACAAAACAACAGCCTACAGAATGGTAAAATATCTTCACCAATCTCAAATCAGACAGAGGTCAGTCTTTATTTCTGCAGGTATATCCACAATGGTCAAAATGTCTAGCAAATGCACAATTACTAAATCAGCCTTTTCAGAACTCAAAGCAGATGCCCATTGAAAACCTGAATAGGTATCAATGGTGTGTTGTACATATTTTAGTTTTTCAGATTCTACAAAATGAAACACATTCATCTGTCAGATTACATTCCTTTGATTACCATTGTGCTACTTCCTGCAGGTAGTGGTACTTGGTTGTATAAAAAAACAAGTATTTCTTGTCCGGTTGCCATGTAATGGAAAAGCATTTTTAAAAAATTTTTGTTATTGACATGGTGTTTTTGAAATACTGAGACTTTCAGCATATTTTCAATCAATAATAGATCTATTTCTGTATTACCTTGCGCCAGAGTACCTGGCAGACTCATGTGGTATCAGATGTGTGTTATGTATATAGGATGATGCCTATTCCTGATTATATATTGTAACTGAATAAATAATGAAGTCAATTTTCTATCATCTGGTATAAATTCAGTGGTTTCAATATGAATAACAACACTTTCAGCATATTGCAATGGGTAATTATGTTGAGATGTTCTTTATAATCCCTTAATACCATCATGAGAAAAACATATAATTCTGATATTTTGACAGAATCATAAGGGCTTTTACATACTTTACTTAAATTTTCTGATTTGTAGTCTGCCCTTTCTGATTTAATTTAATTGTAGGGGCTCCAGTTAATGTTGTGTTCTGTACAATACAAGGAAGGATCCAGTTAGTTCTCTTTATAAGATGAATTCTCTTGCTTTTGGGATAATTGTTGCTAATCTCTCCCCCACCAAAATAGTACAAGTTCTTTGTCAGGGTTCATTTTCTTTCCATAATTTGTTAATTCATCATTATTAAAATTACTATAATTTATGCTGGTTCTATTCCTGTTAATTGACAAATTCTCAGTTTTCCTTTTATACTTAACGCAGAGACCTTTTCCACACAAGTTAGTTATTTTTTACTCAGTTCATGTAGTAAAAAGATCCATTATACCTTTGCATTAAAATTCTGTAGGGTAATGTTTGGAGGGTAACATGAGCAAAATACAAGTAAGACTCTGGTCCAGATTAACCACATGTACCTTCTGTAATTTCTCTTCAATCAAAACTCTCTCAACTTCAGCTGATAATTCCCTGGGACTATTTAAGTCCTTGTCACCATATAAGGTTTTGTTTAAATTAGCCAGGTCATCAGGACCTATCCCAATAGTTCATTGTAGATGGGAAATGTCTCCTTGCATTCTTTGGAAGTCATTAAGAGTATACAATTGATCTTTTCTAATTTGCGCCTTTTGGGGTCTAATGTTTTGTGAAACTATTTTATACCCTAAATAACTATTATAATCTCCTCTTTGTATTTTGTCAGGAGCAATTTGTAGTCTCCAACAAGAATTTTTTTTTGCTTCTTCAAACATTATTTCTAATGTATCTACATTTCAATCATATTGCAAAATGTCATCCTTTTAATGGTAAACTCTCATTTTAGAAAAGTGCTTACATATCATTTAAATGGCTGACTTACAAAATATTGGCACAGGATGGAACTATTTGACATTCCCTGTGGGAGAAGATTCCACTGATATCTTTTAGTAGGCTGAGAATTATTATAAGTAGGCACTGTGAAGGCAATTTTTCTCTGTCCTTTTCTTGTAAAGATATAGTGAAGAAATAATCTTCAAAATCAGTAACTATTAAAAGCCAAAGAGGTGACAGACTGTAGAGAGTCCATTGAAGGAATGAGCTTATTAGCAGCTCTTAGATATGTTAACAACAAATACAGGAGAATTACAAGGGATGGTTGATTCTTTAATATGCTGAGCATCTAGTTACTTTTTCACCATCTATTTTAAAGCCTGCAATTTTTCTATTGTTAAAGACCATTGCTTACCCCATATAGGTTTGTCTGTCAGCCCCTATAAAAGTAAAGCTGTTGGTGCCTTTGAAAAATAAGCAGTTATTTTCATTGTTCTTGTACAACCTAAATTGTCAGTGATGATTCTTTATAATGTTGTGTAATACTCTTCCTAGAAATATACTTTAATTCCTAGAAATATACTTTAATTTATGTAATTTATGGTTTGTTTCTAAGATTGGGGAAATGTTAATTTAACTCATAGTAGAGTGAAAGAGAGAGAGAGAGAGAGAGAGAGAGAGAGAGAGAGAGAGAGAGAGAGAGAGAGAGAGAGAAGGAAGGGAGGAAGGGAGAAAGCTGACTACCTGAAAAATGCACAGGGGTTCAGGAAAAATTACATGTCCTGGGTGGCTGCCTGAAGGCAGAATCAGTCAGTCTAGGGCCAGAGAGTCCTGTGTCATTTGGATCCCAGGTGCTCCTGGAGTTTTTGTGGCACCTGGAGAATGTTTTAGGAAGGTTACAAGAGGAAAATCCCAAACTTGCTCAGAGGCTTGGGGAAAAAAAAGGAAAAGAAAGCCTAGCCAGGTGTGGCTGGAGTGCCATGTGTAGCTCCAGGGGAACCTGCAGCTCCAGCCTGTGCTGGTGACTAAAATGCCACAAGCAAATGGCTTTTTCATTAATTCATGCCCCAAACATTGGACTCCAAATATAGCATGAATAATAAAAAACCACAAACAGATATTGGTTGTTTTAAAGATATGTTTGATTTTAAGTGTGTGTGTGTGTGTGTGTGTGTGTGTGTCGAAAAGATGTATGTATGTGGGTACAGACACCCTCCAGGTTAAGAAGTTTATATTAAATTTGTTAGAACTGTAGTTTCAGGCAGCTGTGAGCTACCCAATGTGGGTTTTGGGAACCAAGTCACCTGGAAGATATCCAAATCTGTTAACTGTTAATCCATCCTTTAGCTCCACATAGTGGGATGTAAACATTTGAGAAAAAAAATGATAAACTGAGGTGAAGGACTGAAAAAATATTCTGATTTTTCTCTTTGCATAGCCTATACCTGTATATAAACACTATATTGGGTTCCATTAATGTATATATGGCATTTCAATTAAAATAAAATTTACTTGAGATGAAATGCACAGTGGATCACCAAGTAAATTCACAACCACATCCCTGTTCCTTTTTGGTATCTCAATGGTTTATTTTTTAACTTATGTTAAAAGTAAAACATATGTATGCATGTTTGAACTTATGAGGCAATTTTATCCGAAAGAGAAAATTACGTTTTCCAATTTTAAGTTCTCTTCTTTAGGTTTTATTTTCATACTCTCACTTGAGCCTGGGATTATTTCCTCAAAGAAAATCAATCAATTATATTATAATACATACAAAGGCATTCATTTTATTAACTGGTGGGACATTGTTATAATCTAGCAGTTTTGTGTTACTACAATCATAGTTACATTTCAGTGCTAGTTGGGGCTTGGAATTTTGTCCTCTCCTACAACTATGCTGATCAGGAAGACAGAAATATCTTTGGTCTTGGGGGTATTGAGAAGCATGCTCTATCTAACTCTTCCCCTCAGCTAAGCAGGTATTTACTGTCTCTGGGAATATGGTTCTAGAACCTCTTAGGATCCATCTTTTGCCTACATCCTGCTACTCATTCTCCTGTGGCCTAAGAATAGTACCATTATGATTTCTCACAGAAAGTCCAAAAATCTCCCCTACCTTGGGCTCAAAAGGGCAAGATGTCTAAAGTTTATTTTGTCTCTTAGTCATGTCCTTTCTGTAGCTCAATTACAACAGCATACATTTTGATCTCTGTCTAACCCCTATCCCTCAAAAAAGCCCACAAAATTATAAGAATCACAAAATTCTTCATATTTCTGGCCATTACAGGTCTAATGGTCACTTTCAAAGGCCCTTGTTAAAGTATTATTTTATAATAAATAAGAGTGGTAAGAAGTACAGCTGTTAAATGGCTTTAAAAGAGGTAGACATAAAGGCATGAAATATCACACTTCTCCACAAGGGTGATGGACATTGAAGCAGACGTGGAAGTCTAGGTCTGGCAGTATAAGACCACACTGCAGGAAATCTGAAGACTCCTAAAATGCATTTGCGTAAATGAACTGAAGAGATGGCACCTTAACCCTGAGAAATTAACAGGAAACCTTAGTTCTGCAGGTGAAGATTTTCAAGACTTTGACATTTTTGCCATTACTGAGATCTCTTGCCTCAAGGTACCCAAGGGCTCTGCTTCTCTCTAGACCATGGACCCTCATGCAAATAACCCACTTAAAATGAGGTAGGAAACTTTCCCCACATTTTCACCGGAAATTTGAAGAAATTTAAGAAGCAGTGTGCATAATGAGAGCTTTGGCTGTCTGAGCAGCTAAGAGACCTTCACAGCTATAATGAGTTTTTAACATTTTTCTGCCTGGCTTGTTCTATATTAGCAGCTCTTTAGCTTACATTATAGTGGCCTGGAAATCATAGGGTGAAAGTCCCATTCATTCTGGTAAATGTACTCGCGGAGTAAGTCCAAGGGCTTTGTCATCATGCTGCTATGGTCCTCTACCTACCCTAAAAATCTAAAGGTCTTAACACCTATTTTCAGCAGAGAAATTAGGTCAAAGTAAAGCACTGGTGAAACTGGGTTTTATCTTGAATCTCTGAAATAAAAAGTTTTAGCAACGATTTTCTCTTTATGTATAAGACAGTGGTATCAAAGAAGGTTGTAGGATAATTAGTAGACATAGATAGCAGGAAATGAGCACAGAAGTGAAAGTTATTAAGAATAATTAACTAGACAAAATCATATTTGCTTCATTTTGTCTCAAACCCTTGCTATTTACTGCTTAAAGCTTAGAGATGTGCAGTCATCGAGGCAGCTGTGTATAGTTAAGTAAATATGTCAAAGTCCAATGTCTAAAAGTAAGGTGAAAGTCTGACTCAGTTTTAAGGAGCTTTTTCTAAGCATTGCTGTTGTGGCAGAGTGTATGGTGTTTGAAGGAGCAAAGTTTTTGGAGGTATAGGTGGTTTAGGTTTGCTCAAGGAACAGCCTCCATGGGCTTTGAGATTAGAAGACTTGCACCACTCTCAGTTCTCTCTCTGCTACATATCTGTAGTCCAAGATGCAAGATTTCATCTCCCTGTTCCTGCTGCCATGCCTGCTGCTTGACACCATGCTGCCCTGAAAGGATGGACTAACCTTCTGGAACCATAAGCCACAATAAACACTTTCATAAATGGCCTTTTTTTTCATGATATTTTATCACACAAAGAAAGGTGTCGGCTGCCTTGCTTTGAGAAGTTAAGAGACTGGTACTGAACATCCAAAAGTCCGAAATGAAACTGTATTGCCTTTCAGGGCATCCAACTTTACCTTGCAATGTGCTTAAATTCAAATCTACCACTATAATTTTGGATTGCGGACGGGACATGACTTCCACACTCAATTTCCTTTCTTTGCCTCTTGTTCAAAGTCCCAGGCTGTCTAACCTTCCTGGCTGGTCTCTAAAAGATGGAAATGCTTTTTTGGACAAGGAGCTAAAAGAATGCTCAGGTCATGTGTTTGTGGATTCTGTGCCTGAATTCTGCCTACCGGAGACCGAGCTAATAGACCTGTCTACAGTCGATGTGATTCTCATCTCTAACTATCACTGCATGATGGCGCTGCCCTACATCATCGAGCACACGGGATTCACAGGCACAGTGTATGCCACAGAACCCACCATGCAGATCGGCAGGCTTCTCATGGAAGAGCTAGTGAATTTCATCGAAAGAGTGCCCACTCTGCCTCCCTGTGGAAGAATAAGGATATACAGCGGCTGCTGCCTTCTCTCAAGGATGCAGTGGAAGTGTCAACCTGGAGAAGATGCTACACAATGCAGGAGGTGAACTCTACCCTGAGTAAAATCCAGCTGGTGGGAAATTCTCAAAAAAATGAGCTTTTTGGTGCTGTTCAGGTGACCCCTGTGAGCTCTGGCTATGCCCTAGGAAGCTCCAACTGGATTATCCAGTCCCATTATGAGAAAGTGTCTTATGTCTCCGGATCCTCCTTGCTTACCACACACCCTCAGATCATGGACCAAGCTTCTCTCAAAAACAGTGATGTTCTGGTTCTCACAGGGCTCACGCATATCCCCACTGCCAACCCCGATGGCATGGTGGGCGAGTTCTGCAGTAACCTTGCTCTGACGGTCCGGAATGGAGGGAACGTGCTGGTTCCCTGCTACCCATCGGGGGTGATCTATGACCTCCTGGAGTGCCTGTACCAGTACATTGACTCAGCCGCCCTCTCCAGCATCCCCTTCCACTTCATCTCCCCGGTGGCCAACAGTTCACTGGAGTTTTCCCAGATTTTTGCTGAATGGCTTTGTCACAACAAACAGAGTAAAGTGTATCTCCCGGAGCCGCCTTCCCCACATGCAGAGCTCATTCAGACCAATAAGCTGAAGCACTACCCCAGCATCCACGAAGACTTCAGCAATGACTTCAGACAGCCGTGTGTGGTGTTCACTGGGCATACTTCCCTCCGCTTTGGGGATGTTGTCCACTTCATGGAGCTCTGGGGGAAGTCTAGCCTCAACACTGTCATCTTTACAGAGCCTGATTTCTCCTACCTGGAGGCCCTGGCACCTTACCAACCACTGGCCATGAAGTGCATCTACTGCCCGATTGACACTCGGCTGAATTTCATCCAGGTGTCAAAGCTGCTTAAAGAAGTGCAGCCCCTGCACGTGGTCTGTCCTGAGCAGTACACCCAGCCACCCCCAGCCCAGTCCCACAGGATGGACCTCATGATCGACTGCCAGCCACCAGCCATGTCCTATCGGCGGGCTGAGGTCCTCGCCCTGCCCTTCAAACGACGCTATGAGAAAATTGAAATCATGCCAGAGCTGGCAGACTCCCTGGTGCCCATGGAAATCAAGCCTGGCATCTCCTTGGCAACTGTCTCGGCTGTGCTGCACACGAAGGATAACAAACATGTGCTTCAGCCCCCTCCACGGCCCGCCCAGCCCACCAGCAGTAAGAAGAGGAAGCGCGTGAGTGAGGATGTTCCTGACTGCAAAGTGCTGAAGCCTAGGCTGAGCGGCTCCATCCCAGTAGAGCAGTTCGTGCAGACCCTGGAAAAGCATGGCTTCAGTGACGTTAAGGTGGAAGACACAGCCAAGGGCCATATTGTCCTGCTGCAGGAAGCTGAGACACTCATCCAGATTGAAGAAGACTCAACTCACATCATCTGTGACAACGACGAGACTCTGAGGGTGCGATTGCGGGACCTTGTCCTCAGGTTCCTACAGAAGTTCTGAGTGGGGCACCCTTCACTGTGGACAGTCTGGTGGTGTCCTCTCCCTTCCAGAGGGGAGAGGTGTCTCGGGCCAGGACCTGCATTTCCTTCTACTGAAGCCAAGAACTTTTGGAGTCCTGTTCTTTTTGGTTCTGGAGCTCTCGAGCAGTCTGGGGGTGGCAGCATTGCCAAAAGCCCTTTCCTAGGGAAGTGGGAACATGACTGCCTGCGTTTTCAGGGCTCGAAGTGGGCAGCTCTCAAACTTAAACCTGCCTACCGTGCTACACCTAACAAAGGACAATCCCCAAATCAGAAACCTAGCCTATCCAGCTCTATTCTGTGGCCCATTTTGCTAAAATAAACATTATTTTTATAGAAAAAAAAGAAAGGTGTCGGATATCAGTATTTTGGGTAGATGTATTAGTTGGCATATTGACAGAGACACAATATAGCAGACAGTAAGGTGTGGGATAAAATTCTGACTGGAAATCATAAAATGAGCTAAAACCCTAAATGTCAGGACAAATTCCATTTCCATGTCTTCCTGCCCATTCCTTTATTGATCCTGTCACAACAGTTTTTTCTCACCCATCCTCTTCATTATAGCCACATGCCCATCATAGTTGGACTAGGCCATGCCAAATACGGTAGAATGATTAATAAAAACCCCAAGACAATAATTGGGGTTCAATCTGAAGGTCAGAAAAGCAAAACAGCCAGCCATTGGATCTTGCCTCCGCCTCAATCTGAAATGGAGATTCTTCCTCCTAGAACCTCAGAATGAGACTGTGTGAGAGCTGTCTCCTCCCATCTTCTATTTCTCTCTAGTGCTGGGATTAAATGTGTACTTCACTACCATGGGTTTCTATGGCAAACTAGTGTGGTTACTGGGGTTAAAGGTGTGTGTCACCACTGCCTGGTCTGTAAAGATGAACAGTGTAGCTGTTTTACTCTCTGAACTTCAGAAAAGCTTTATTTATTAAAATAAATGAAATAGCACTATCCAGTATCAGAAGGATTTCTGTCCCATTGAGACTTGGTCAACTTGAAGCATGTAGTTTCATTCTTTTTTTAAATAAAACCTTCAAAAATAATAACATTTTCTTCAAGGAGTATGAATATATTTAAGAGGAATTTGAATTGGAATGAGACTTCATAAAAAGCAATTGGTTAAAAGAAGTCAGCCATTGTAGAATAATGGAGATTACCTTGAAACATAATTAGTGCTGTAGGTACAGAAACTTCAAGCAATTCAGTTGTCCTTGCAACTCCCCAATACACACTAAAGGAGACTGGAAACATATTCTATTCCAAAGAAAGAGAAGGATTTCATCCCAACTAACACTTTGGCATTGACCTCAGAAGACTGAATACCCCCTTGGTATCATGACTGATCACCCCTTAGGACTTGTTTTAATCTACTAGGACTGTGACAATTGCATGGAAACACTGTACATTAATGTCGGGTTGTGCTGCAGGATGAAAACTGTGAACTGGTTGTCCATGTGGTTGTACCATTCCTCTGATAATGTCTAAGATTCTGGGTAGCTGGGTGTCCTGAGCAGGGCTGGGTGGAGCTTTCCGTCACTCCTTTCCTGACTGTTTTTCTTTAATATTGTCCTCTGTAGAAGGGAGATGTACAAGACTATATTCTAGAGTTTCTTAGTGGGTTTTTTTTGACAAGATATCAATTAATGCCCTCTTCCTGTTTGTCATGGTTAATAATAAATGATCAGTATCCAGTAAGGACAGTGGGACAGAGTCAAGTTTGATAACAATGCTTGGGATATAAAAATAATGGGCAAATCATTCTGAGGAAAGATACATGCATCAGGCCTTCACCTGGGAGTTGAACAGTAAGAGTTGGGACTATGGAAGGAGTCGATAAAAGCCATTGATAAAGCATTTGTAACAGATGAGAGCAGCCCCCTGAAAATTCATGAGGTTCCCAACAGTAAAAATGGGAACAAATAAAAGCTACCAGATTTAAGAAGAACAAAATGATAAAGTTACAATAATAATACTCTTTAATTACAGATTTGTGATATTCAAGTTATAATGAATCCACATTATCAAAAACAGATTCTCTCAAAAGTAATTCATTGAAAATGGTAATTCAGGTGCCAACATAATAGTCTGACAATTGAAATATGAATGAAAGATTTTAAAAACATAAGGAATTATCTTATTTTAAAAGTAAAATAATACATTAAATATTCCTCATTGCCTCTAAAGAATACTTTTGAGTACAGAAGAAAGTGATTTGCATCAGAGCAATTTGAGCACATTGTGGAAATGTTACGGACCCAAGTATCTAGACAATTACAAGAGCACCTTATGCCTGAGCATGTTTGAAGCTGCTTGGGCTACCGCACTGGGGACTATCATGATCTGTGTTAGTGCTGGGCAACTGTATGTAGCTGGTCTGAACGTAAGATCCTGGAAGAGTTTCTTGGCTAGACTTTCTGATACTGACACATTACATACTGAACTGATCTCTCAGTAACTGCAGTTTTGTATGTGTGTATGTGTGTGCGTGCATGTGTGTGTATGCATGTGTGCGCAAGCGTGTGTGTTCAGGTTTCTGTATTTCTGTGCAAGTATATATCTACATGCATGTATTTATGCATGTTTGTATGTATGTGTGTATCTAGGAGTATGTGTATATGTGTATATCTATAGAGAGCTGTATTTGTGGTCAGAAGAGCTGTATTCCCTAGAGATGTAGTTACAGGTTGTTAGGTGATTCCTGACATGGGTGTTGGGACACCAACTCTCATCCTTCAGAAAGTCAGCATGTGTTCTTGAATGCTGACCATCTCTCCACCCCAAAATGGTTAAAACTTGAGTGTTTAATTAGTTAAATCTTGATTTGTACATAAAATTAAACCCATATAAACCATTCAATAATTTATATGCCATAACCACTCAAAGTGACTATGAGTTCCTGCCCATCTCTGGACAGCCTATTTTCTGATGTCAACTCCATGCTAGCTCTACATGTTTCAAAGCTTCCTTCTGAATATAGAGTTTATGAATGAAAGCAGAACAGGTATATCTAATAATCTAGGGACAAGACAGAATACTCGTTAGCACATTTTATATAAAAATATTAAATGCATTGGAAGAGAGACAAAATGAAAAAAATGGAAATAAGTTAAATTTCAGGATCACAGGTACAAACTTTCTCTCTCTAGAAAACAAGACTATGGTCTCTTAGAATTAAGGACAGCTAATTTAGTCCTCAGTTATTGACTGTTAATAGTTTGTTTTTAAGTTCTCCAAGCTAATGATGTGTCTTTGCCACATATTAAGCAAATGAAAATTGTGTTAAAAGAGAGAGAAAAGATAATGTCCAGCTTAGCAACTTGGAGTGGAAAAAAGAAGAGAACTTCTTTTCTAAGAACTCATCAAATCTGAGGTCTGTAGAGATGGCTCAGTAAGGAAACACTTGCTGATCTTGCAGATAACCTGAGTTCAGTTCCCAGAACCTATGTCAAGTAACTCTCGAAAGCCTGTAACTCCAGCTTTGTAGGATCTGATGTTTTCCTTTGATCACAATGGACAACTACAGTCAGATGCACATAAAAGCATAGAGAAGTACAAATAATTATATACATTTTCAAAACAAGAACTAAACAAATCAGGGGTTTTAAGGAAAGAATCTTTGTAAATCTGGAAATTGTTAAGAACAGTTTCATAAGGTTTCTGTTTTTAAGTCAATGTCAGGCTTAGATTTACACTCACACTTTATTGGCAGTTCTCACTTTGAGTTTATATTGCATATACAGATTGTACTTAGGTGTCTACACCTGCTCTCCATTTCACAAATGTCTGCATTCACACACACACACACACACACACACACACACACACACACACACACACACACACACACATATATATATATATATATATATATATATATATATATATATATATATATATATGAAAGATAACCTAAACACCTTGAGAAAGAATACACTGAGTCTGGAACTTACTCTGTTTAGTTTTTTATTCAGTGTCTTCCCAGAATGCACTAAGGGAATCCTCATCAAATAAGCTATACAAAGCCAGACAGTGTGAGATAAATTATTACAAGTCACAGCTTGACTAGTTGCTCAGTAAACTTGAAATGCTATTGCCATCATTGCTGGGTTAAAGGAAACCTGACACCACACACAATTCACATAAAGTGAATACAAATACTTAGGAATATAGTAAGAGCTCTTTCAGAGTTCATGTATTTTCCATATACTAAGTCAGGAGGAATATTATGTTAAATCAAGCCATCAAAAGAGATCCTGACAATTTGACACATAGTTTGTTTTCTGTGATAAAATACTGACAAGAAACTTGGGGAGAAAATGATTTATTAACATTATGGAGGGAAGCGAGGGCAGAAGCTTAAGCAAGAAGCTGAAGGCAGAAGCTGATGTAGGGGCCATTGAGAAAAGTTGCATAAGGCCTTTCTCTGCACCACTGACTTTTACTTTGCCTTATTAAGTCTTATTTCTCCTGTTTGGTTGTTGTCTCTAGGAGGCATGCTTTTTTTCTTGGAGCGAATGAGAGGAGTTATGGATCAGGGGGAGAGGAAATTAGGGAGACAAAGAGTTAAGGGGGAGGAACTGTGGTTAGAATGCATTGTATAAGAGAAGAACCTACTTTCAATAAAAAGAAGTTTGCATAAATAAAATTATACAGTATGCAGGACTTGGGAATTCAGCATCTTTCTAAAAAAGAAATAAATTTTTATTTAAACTTGTTATTATTTATCTATGTGTATGTGTGTTTTTGTATCTGGAATATATACTCAACATCACTTTTCTTCCTGTAGTGTATAATTCCTAGTATTGAAACCTGTGGTGGTTATACAACTTGTCTGTCAACTTTCTCTATATTGTACAATTAGTTCAGTTTTAATTTTTCACTCACCACAAATATTAAGAATATTGTATGCATGCATAGACATGTGCACAGTATTTCATTTGCTTAGTTAATCTTAAAAGTGCATTGCCTGCTGGGCGGTGGTGGCACAGGCCTCTAATCCCAGCACTTAGGAGGCAGAGGCAGGTAGAGCTCTGAGTTCAAGCCTACTCTGGTATACAGAGAGAGTTCCAGGACTGGCTCTATAGCTGCAGAGTAACCCTGTCTCAAAAAATTCTAAAAAAGAAAAAAAGGGAGGGCCTTGCCTCTGTTATATGATAGAACACTGACTTTCATGGACATAGCTAATTGTTTCTCAAAGTCTTTCTATGATTTTTACATATCCTGGGATGTTTCAGGAATTGTCATAGCTCCATGCCTCTGCCAGATATCATGACAATTCCAGCTTTATCCATTGTAGTAATTATATAGAAATATATGATTGCAACTTTAATATACGTTACTTTGATTATTTAGTTTCAGCTGCCTTTTTTAACCATCCATGCAACTTCTTTTACTAAATATCTATATAACACACTCAATCTAGCATTACTTAATTGGATTGTTTTCATATTTTAATCATGATACATTGCATTTTTATGTCTCCAGGTTGACGAATTTCCTCTCTGTGCAAGCAGCCTCATTAACCCTTCTCATAATATAAGAATACTGCTGTGAATTCTTAGCTTTAGATTTTGCTGTGGTGCTAAAATACATTTTTCAATTTAAAATGATCCATGATCAGGAGCAATTATATCACTTTATTCCTTTAAAAGACTTCTAATAAAATACACCACGATGTAGCCTCTTACTTTTGCATTCTTTCGTTTTATGTTTTTCATTATTCATTGGGCTCTTGGGAGTCAATTATCATTTTAGAATAATTAAAATGATAAAAATGTATTACACAGATGCTGCTCAAATTACAATAGTGTTATGTGCTAACTATATATTGTAAAATAAAAAGGACCTCAAATTGAAAATGCATTTACTTTCCTTTTTCATCAAGAAAAAGAACTGAGCCAAACCTTAATCAACTTTGCTATGAACATTTACAGTATCCAATAGGGGGGGCAAGTGGAACACAGAGAAACAGCTCATGGATACACAGACACTGGCAATTTTAAATATGCTGGGATCTAAAACAAGAGCAGAACATTCATACAACACTGGAAAGACATTCTACTGTGGGATACAGGACCACAAGAGTGTGTCCTTCTTACATGAAAAAGAGAACTTGGAGCTAGAAATGAACTAAGACATTCCAATCTGCAATTCTTGCTCCACTGAATGCCAGAATCTTCATATGGCAGAATGATTTTCAGTTCAGTTACGTGGATAGCATTTTATACTGACTTTTCATGATAGCTCAGTCATTTCATCTTCATTGGATGATTATTTCTTTAGAACTGAAATAATTTTGCGGTCCTCTCTGAAAATACTACTAGTAGTGGAAAAGAAAAAAAGAACTTGCAATTTTTTTTATTAGCTCATGACTTTTTGTCTTTGTCTTGTCATAATTCTTTATTTTTATAGGCCAAATAATACAAGAGGCAAGTCCTGAATATGGAATTTCTCTCTCTCTCTCTCTCTCTCTCTCTCTCTCTCTCTCTCTCTCTCTCTCTCTCTCTCTCTCTCTCTCTCTTTCTCTGAACGGACCCTTTGACAGCAAAGGAGCAGCAGTTTTTGTCAAATCTGAAGAGCACAGGTTTAGTACTAAGAAGTGACAGGGTGCTAGGATTTATTACTGCTGTCTTTGTCCTAAATTTTCTCACAGTGAAGAGCTGAGGAAATGTGTTTCTTTCAGGATACATTTTGATAGAATGCAGACTTTCACCACTTTGATCCTGATAATTTTGCAAACAATGCAGGAAATAAAGAACTATTCAAAGCCTTGTTCTTAAAGCAGTGCCATAGAGTGCCAGAGCATGGAGCATAGATTAATACTCATTTAACTTTGATATGTAAGACTAAAAAGAGTTGCTTTAAGTTTGATATGGATCCATTGATTATATTTCTTACTATAATTTAATTCATCGACTGTATTCTTGCATGTGCCAAATCTTATCAAAATTCTGATTCCACTCAAGTACATAAAAGTATATAGTAATATCAAAAAACAAAAATAATAGGAAAAGCATAAAATAATGGCAATTTTGTCAATTTCACTATCACAAAATTTAGTCCAAAATGCCCTGACTATCTTCTAAGTGCAACCAAAAGTTGTAAACACAACAGTAAGCAGGCTATAAACATTGCTTTCAACTCAGGAACTTGATGCTGAATGGTGTGGGAACAGAGAAGAAATGATATTTGGCCTTATCTTTGATGATTATTCATATAAACAAAAGAATCATATACAAAATGAGATTGTTTATTTTTCTGAACTACTTAGATAAATTGCCACTTTCTAGTGAAAATTCTCCCTATACATTTACCTAATCATATTTCTGAACTGCCTATCTATCAATAAAGGCAAAAATAAAAATGTTACCACCTATAGCACATTCTTTCACTTTAACACTGGGTACATGCAGTTTCTATACTTGAATCATCACTCTTTAATCTTTCCATAGGACGTTTTCATCCGTATGCAAGATCATTCATATGCATCTCTTCTTACGGAGAATTTGAGTCCTGCTTTCATACAGCTTACAGTCCATAACGTGGATCTCCTGTAGGACAAACTGTATAACACGTGATCTAACCTTGGAATTTAACCTCTGAGTTTTTATTGGTTACAGAGATGTTTAACATTCATCTTCAGCAGTAAAGGTGAATTCCACCTATTTTCTTCAGAGGAAACAAGTTTAGGGCCTAGTATTCCTGTAAGGCAGCTCCCAAGCATCAGTTTCAGGAAATTCAATGCCCTCCTCTGTCAACCATGGGCATCTTTGTATATATGGCATACACGCATAGGAATAGACAAATGCACAAAGGTATACATAAGTTACTGAAAAAGAGAGAGAGGATTCTTAACCACTATAATAAGAAAACCATGACAGCTGACTTCACATGGTCAGAATCAAATCTATGACATAACTGGAGAATAGTTCTGCCCTATATATCAGTTTTCTATAGAATGGAATTGTTAGTATAACAAATAAGAAGGTGGAGATCTGTGAAATTTAAACTTTTCTGCAGTGGCAATTAGACTTCATGAAAAAAATCTATGTATTTTATTAAATGTAATATGATATGAAAATATCCAAGATAAATTAAAATTCATCTTAAAATAAAAAAAAATAAATGGAACTAGATGTAACTGGATGCTTCTCTTAAATCTGCAAGTTCCAAAATAACCACACTGAGGCTTAATATTAATTAATTGATTAATAAACTAGTTTTATCTATTTACTCAGGTTCATTATTAACTAGTTCTTACAACTTAGATTAACCCATTTCTATTATTTTATATTTCACACAAGTCTCATGGCTTGCTACCTCATATCTTGATTTTTTGGTGACAGCTGGCATCTCCCCCAACTCCACTTTCTTTCTCCATTTATCTTTGTTTCCTTGCCCATTTGACTGTATTCTGCCTGACTATTAACCAAATCAGATTCTTTATTAACCAATGGTAATAAAACATATTTACAACCTACAGGAAAATATCCCACACCATCTCCCCTTTTCTGTCCAATTTAAAAAAAAAGTATCACCTTTAACATTGTAAAATTACATAAAACAAAATGGTTATCAAGCAAAAATTAGAGTTATAGTATTTGTTCTATCAGTATTTGGCAAAATTAAAGAAAATACTCTATCATCTATCGTATCTTCATGAGTCTAAAGTTTAATATCTAATTTAACTTTCATAATAACTAAGGCGAACTATAATTATTACTAACTCATCTCCAAATCCATCAAAGACCCCAAAATGATATAATATTACCTGAGTAAACAGGAAGTGCTTGGTAAGCAACTTCAAAAATTCTAGAAATACAGAGATATCTAGTGTGTTGGAGAGAAATGCCCAGTTGCACTAAGATTAATATGTACACAATTCTGTCAGTGGGAGATCCTCCTCGGTGGATACTGGCAAGTGGACTGCATCCTTGCTACTAATACAATGCTCTATTTGCTAATTATCTTCTGAAAGTCCAGAGATATGGATGTTCCAAGAAATATGGTATGACTTTTACTTGCCTCTTTTTAGTGTAAACTTTAATGTAATATTTACTATCAAGTTTACATCTATGTAACCATGGCATTTTTCTAGGGGAATGTTGAAAATCAAGAAACCAGAATAGCTGCTTCAAAAGTTCCAGAAATGATAAGTCACATGCAAGGATAATAGACCTGATGCTCTTTATTTTTGGTTTGAGTCTCTGTAAGTTAAATTATTTGGGAGCTATTAGACTAATAATTCATTCATGATTTTTCTGAAAAAAAAAGTTTCTGTATCCCCATGAAAAAGTCCTAAGTGTACTCTCCCTGCTTTCTGAGAAGGACCCATAGTTGACCCTATTTTCAAACTAAGGGTCAAACTAAGGGTCCTGCCCAGAAAACATGAAGAATCTTCTTTATGCTTTGGAGATTGTTATCTGACCCTATTTAAACTCAAGAACAAAAATGCTGAATATATATATATATATATATATATATATATATATATATATATATAACAAAAAAACCAGGATAGCCAAAACAATCCTATACAATAAAGGGACTTTTGGAAGCATCACCATCCCTGACTTCAAACTTTAATATATAACTACAATAATGAAAACAGTCAGGTATTTGCATTAAAAACAGACAGAAAGACCAATCGAATAAAATCAAAAACTTTATATCAAGCCACACACCTACCAACAACTGATTTTTGACAAAGAAGCAAAAATTATAAAATGTGATATCTTGAAATTTGCAAGCAAATGTATGGATCTAGAAAACATCATATTGAGTGAGGTCATGCAGACCCAGAAAGACAAATATCATATGAAATCATTCATAAATGGCTTTTAGACACAAAGCAGAGCAAACCAGACTACAGTTCACAATCACAGAGAACCTAGACAACAATGAGGACCCTAAGAGATACATAGATAGATCTAATCAACATGGGAAGTAGAAAAAGACAAGATCTCCTTAGTAAATTGGGAACATAGAGACTATGAGAGAGGGTTGAAGGGGAGAGGAGAGGAGAAGTTGGTAAAAGAGAAAAAATATATAGCTCAATAAAAATCAATAAAAAATAATTAAGAGCATCTTCAACAAATGGTACAGGAATAACTGAATATCAACATGTAGAAGAACGAAACTAGATTCATATCTATCACCATGCACAAAATTCAAGTCCAAATGGATCAAAGACCTCAACATAACACCAACTACACTGAACCTCATAGAAAAGAAACTGTAAAGAACACTTGAATACATTGACACAGGAGACCACTTCCTAAATATAATTCCAGTAGCACAGACACTGAGAGAAACAATTAATAAATGGGACTTCCTGAATTGTGAAGCTTCTGTAAAGCAAAGACATGGTCAAAAACAAAAAATGGCAGTCTACAGAATGGGAAAGTATCACCAACCTTACATCGGAAAGAGAACTGATCTCCAAAATATAAAAAGAACTCAAGAAACTTGACATTAAAAGAACAAATGATTCAATAAAATATGGAGTACTAAACAGAGAACTCTCAACAACAAATCTCAAATGACTGAATGACATCTAAGATATTCTCAATATCTTTAGCCATCAGATAAACGCAAATCAAAACAACTCTGAGATTTTATCTTATACCTGTCACAATTTCTAAGATCAGAAACACTGATAACATTTTATGCTGGGGAATATTTCTGCATTGCTGGTAGAATCACAAACTTGTACAACTCTTTTGTAAATTGGTATGGTGGTTTCTCAGAAAATTAGTAAAAATTTACCTTAAGGTCCAGCAATACCACTTTTGGGTACGTACACAAAGAATGTTATATATATCCATATTTGGGTATATATGTATATTTGGGTATATTTTAACGCTAAATTAGCTTTTAGAGATGGTCATATAGTTATGCATAGCAATTATTCCTGGGGAGCTGAGCATGCCAATTAGTTTATGAACCTCTTTAGAATTTAGTGGGTCTGATCTATTGGGAGCTCACCAAGGCCAGCTGGACTGGGACTGAATAAGCATGGGATAAAACCGGAATTTCTGAACATGGCAGACAATGAGGGCTGATGAGAAGCCAAGGACAATGGCACTGGGTTATGATCCTACTGCATGAACTGTCTTTGTGGAAGCCTAGCCTGTTTGGATGCTCACCTTCCTGGACCTAGATGGACAGGGGGGGGTACCTTGGACGTCCCACAGGGCAAGGAATCTGGACTGCTCTTCAGACTGGAGGGGGGAGGGGAGAGGAATGGGAGGAGGGGGACAGGAGTGTGAGGAGGGGTAGGGAAATGGGAGGCAGGGAGGCGGCAGAAATTTTTCAATAAATAAATAAATAAATAAAATAATTATACTACTTAAAAGACATTAGCTAAAATACAGTTTTCCATCTGTGGTCTTGTTATTAAAGTTTATGTCAAAAGACAAAAAAAAAGAAGTTCACTGAAGTTTTTTCCCAGAATGGAAATAATGATCGCCAGTTTTTCAATAAACAACCCACAAAGTAATAAAAGAAGAATATAACTGTAGCATTTTAATTAAAATTAAGCAGCTCACTAAAAGCTCCCAGTGTTATAGACACTAACTTGAGAATTGCACAGATTCCAACCGACTATGATATTGTTATTTATTAAAATGTATTGTCTAGTAGGTATAAGAAGATATGCCCTTTAAAAATGGAAACAGTAACAATGAAAGTATGGTGATGTGACCTTCTTAAAATGTAGAAGGTTGTCTACTTCCTGGATCAAGAAAGGGTCAGTGAAATAGAAGGAATACTATGAATTGGATAAAGGAAAGAGTTGAAATGCAATGTGTTTACAAGGGGCTTTAATAAGCTTAGATCCTAGAACTGGATAGTTCAAATTTAGAGTTCATTTTGTTTAGATTCATTATTTTAAATGCTGATGAAGCTACTGGCCCAAGAAGCTATGAACCTCACCCAAATTTTTACAGCAGAGTATATGGATGGCAAACCAGTAGTGTTCACGAATTAATGAACTTTACAATACATAGTTTTGTACCACTGAATTTGGAGGGAAGATACTAGCAATATTTTCAGCTCTCTTTGTTTCTTTATTAACTATT
>CADCXT010006685.1:0-26624 GCA_902806775.1 Microtus agrestis | reverse complement strand
GAATAGGCATTGACGAGCGTATCTCAATTATCAATGCATGTCTACAGATATCAACAAAAGTAGGCAGATTGAAATGAGATCCAAGGCAGGCAATATAAAAGGTTGGAAAACAACTCAGCATCTCAGTGACTTGGTCAAACAACTTTGGGCAATAGCCAATTTTTTTTTATGCAGAGTCACCAGTTCAGCTGCTTTTATGCACAAAATCTGAATGCATGACTGATCGTTTTCTGTTCCCTAATCCTTCGTTGCTTAAACAATGTGGACATTATGTGGAAGAGGTCACTTCCATGAAGGATGAAAAGAAGGCTGTTGAGTACAAAGCAGAGAACAAAATGTCTCCTCAGAGTGACTTACTAGTTTACCTCCAGGCTCCTAGACATATCTAATTGGGAAAAGAGGTTATGATTCAACACTGAACCAGTCAACTCATCACGCTACCTGATACACCCTGAGAACTAGCCAGAAAATTGGCGACACCAGTTGTAGTGGCTTAGAAGGTTTGCAATGTAATTTTTAGAGCAAAATAGAGAAAAGAGATTTTTGTTAAAAATGTTAAGAAAAGAAACTAACAACCTGCCTACGCTATCATGTCACTGGCTACTATTTAATAAATTATTGTGGGGTGATTTTACCTGAATAATATGTGAAAGAGAATGATTTAATATAACTAACAGTTAGTGTCCAGCTGACAAAATTATAACTAGATAGAAATAGGGTTCATTATCTTACAGAGCTTCAGGAAAGTTTATGAATTAATGAGTGAAATGGCTTTACAATGACTTAAAATTTCAGCATTACTTCTTCTTTCCACAATCAGCCAATTTATATTTTTTCATGGCTTGTTTGAATGGTGGTAATCGCCGCAATGAATTTTTCTGTTTCAGATAAAGATAAATATATTTTTATTTCCATAGAATATGAAATAGTCTCTTATCTCAACATATAATCAATAAGAGGTTAAGGCTGAGCATGGTTTATTAATCAATTATCTGTTATATGGTAAATGCAGCAACCATAGGCCTTCCTCCATCCTTGCCGCCGCAGTGAACTGCACTGTCACCAGGCACCTATTTCTGGTTGATCTCAGAGAAGTGTTGACAGATGCTACTTCATTTCATCCTGGAGCCACAGGGTCTCATGCCTTTGGGAACACTGTCAATAATTATGGCTAAGATTTTTTTATTCTTCTTCCAGAAACTTTTAAAATGGAAAATAAAATCTTTGTTAACTTGAACTGAAATTGTTTTAAAAAATAATTACTAAGCTACTTCTTTCTTCCTTTGTTTTGGTGACATAACGAGTATAAATGAAAAAAAGATGCTGCCTTAAAGTTCTGTCTAGGGAGACCGAGAGCCCTGGAGCTGGTTTGACCTTAGATAGATAAACAGCTTCCTGTCTGTAATCGCTTTGCCGCAGGCAAGCCTCAGGCGCTTTCATATCTGGCCTTCTGAAAACAGCCCCAAACCAAATTATAAAAGAATACATATTAGTCAACGCTTTTAACGTCTCAGAAGAATATATGTGGGAATCATCTTCTGGTTTCAGTTGATGCAATGAATTAGTTGAAACAAGTTTCTCTCTCCTTACTTTCATTCATAGCTCTTAAAGTCTGGGCCTGTTGTAGGTTCTCATTAATGAGAGGATGGTACAATGTCAATAACATATGTGAACTGATTAATGCGATGAAACACCAGAGACTGCTCCAATTGTTTCAGAAATACATTTAAACAGAATGCATGTGTGCCTGTCAGTTCACATGATAATAAAAACATGACACAAGGCCCACTATCACCACTAAGTCTTCAGTTCATTGTTTCGTGATATGTCCTCTAAGACAAGCTACCATGCATAGAATCCTGCTATAAGTTACCAAAAATGATATGTGAACTGTAATATGAAGTCTTTGATTGCTTTGGCAACTGGAAAACTGTTCCAGACCTAATTCTGATACCCAAGAGTGTGCTTCTGTCCACACAAGAACATCCTTGTCTTCCCCATGTCAATTCACCTGGCCTGACTTCATTTTTTCATTAGAGCTTAATGATGAGCCACTATGGAGGGAGGAATGAGTTTGAAATGCCTGCACTTACACTCAAAGTGAGACGTACAGATGTCCCACACTGCATACTTAGGCAACCTCAGACATCTAATATATTTGAAATGCTTGAGTTATTTAAAATCTCTAAAGCAATATCAGTAGATGGATGTGGTAAAAGAATCCATCTGTAGCTTAGAACTGAGCATTAAATAAAGTAATTTTTATTTAGGTAGACTCATGATCAAAAGTCTAGAGTACATTAAGCAGGGAACAGAACCTAAATGCAGCAGCAGCAGAGGAGGAGAGAGAGAGAGAGAGAGAGAGAGATATATAGGCAGAAGAGAGAAAAGAGGCTACTCAAGCTCTGTGTTTGCATTTAGAGTACAAGAGACTACACCCAAGTGGGCTGGTACTTTACAGGCAGCTTGGCTGGAAGGCGCTCCCATTGTTAAAGTGCAGAATCATCTGGGAATTTTGAAGTAACTCATCACCTTAGTTGTCTCAACAGCCTGAGATCAACCCAATATTGTAGAACTATGACCACTTCACCACTACAAAGATTTTAAATGATTCTCACCCCTAAAAAGCTGTGGTCGAGGCCAGGCTGCTCCAGGAAAACACTTTCTGTAATGATCTAATCATCAGGAACAAACAAAACACTCACATTTGCTTATTCTGAGAAGTAATTATCCATAAATTGCAAAAGCAGATGAGATGCGCATCAAGAGATGACCTAGAAAGCTAAGAGTCAAATCCTGACATTTATAATTTTTGTATTTACAAACAGTTGTTTTAACTATGTGGTTGAACTTCTCTGAGGCTCATCAACTTTAATGGGGGCCACCATGACCAATGCAGTAATACAATATAAGCTACAAACAGGCAAGTTACTGGTGTGGAAAGTGGGCAACAAAAATAATTTTACAACTCATGATCACCACAACATGAGGAACTGTATTAAAGGGTCACAGCATTAGGGAGATGATAACCACTGTTTCAAGACCATGTAGCCATTCATAGACATTTTGATACTAATTTCTGAAGGCACATTTTGGAGAGCTTACATTAAAATATGTGATGATGATTGCTACCATTGATGTTTAAAACCTTTCATTTTGAAGCTCTTAAGAATAAAGTAATCAGTGCAGAAGATGCCTGTTCCCAAAGCAGTGGTTGAAACATTCAATAGACTTGCAAACACTTCATGCAGACCATTTTATACTTTCACATAAAAAGAATTTCAAAACAATTGGCCAGTGTAAGATAGGCTTCTGATATAAAAGCACGAACTCACTGAGCCTGATGATCTGAGCTTGAGATCCTGCAGTTCACATGAAGGATGGGAGGAGGCTGAGATTCTATGTTGTTTTCTGTTCCAGCACATGCACAGAGCACATGAGGCCTGAATCAGCCACAACACACAGATATTAGTATATACTTTAAGGTTAAGAGTAACATTCTAACCCAGAATGTAAAATACATTTTTTAGATGTAACTAACATAAATAGTTTATCTGAATTTTACTTCCAAATCCAGTGTGAAGGTTATACTTGGCACTTCTATCTTCCATTTTAGGCCCACTTTAAGTGTTTGCAGCTTGCTTGTTGCCACATGAGGAACCTGTCTGAGCTGGGCCTGTAAGTGTGATTCATATGCCACCACCATAGGTGGTGCTATAAACACCTGAAAAATGCAAATTTCACATCTGTCTCTTTCCCGACCTGTTGGAACTTCAATTCAGACTTGAATGACGCTGCTCAGGCAGAGATAACAGCTGAGAATCACCCTTCTTCTTTACAGAGGCTCCAACTCTGATGCCACATTAATCAATGGACAGAATATCTATATTTTCAGTAGTTTTTAGGCAACAACCCCCATGGAGAGGGTTGAAATGACATTGTTCTGAGAATAATTTTCTAATGGGTCCTTGGACTTATGAATACAGCTCATGCAACAGTAAGTTCTCAAAGCCACAGCACAGACTTACTGAACAGAATCCATGAGGCCAGAACCTGAATTCTAACGACTATACCAGGTAATCAAGTGAGATTAATGATTTGGCTGAGAGATGGTTTCAGCATGGTGCCTTTAGCTATCTTCCAGAGAACTGTGGGTTCAATTCAGCACCAATGAAAGAACACAACCCATCTCAAGATCAGTCCTGGAGAGGGCCTCTGTACACTGTAGGTAAAACAGAGGATGAACATGGTATAGGATATAATGCAGACAAAACATTTACACATAAAATAAAATAGAGTTTTAAATCTCTTTTTTGTAAAGTATTTGTTTGGTCTTTGTGGTTGGACTTCGCCATGGCCTGACATTTAAGATAGCTTATCTTCATAATAACCACTTCTGAGAACACGCGGGAGATTATACTATTAGGAGGTCAGACTAGCTGGGAGGCACCAGCTGAGGGAAGGAAGGGCAATGGGAGAGGAGAAGGAGGAGAGAAGTGATATGACACATAGATGAAGGCACAGCAACCATTACCAAGATCACAATCTTGAATTTTTGAATAATTTAACTGACGAGAGACACATGAAGTTCACTGCTAACACTGTAGGTATATATTTTCACTGATTTACAGAGATAAACAGGAAGCACCATGGTGGTATCTGAGCTCACTGGGGGTAGAGGATGGAAGAACCTGATGATAATGTACTTATGAGAACTTTCGCCCATCTATGAAAAAAGCAATTTTTTTGCTTGTATCTCACAAGTCCAACCTATGATTTGACATTTTATTTTCCTCGCTGAACTCTTCCAGCTCTTTGTGGTGGCAGTGCAAAGAGCACCACTCCTTCTGCAGGGAACCTTGAGCTACCTAAAGCTGGGTCTGATGTTTCAGGCCCTGGGGAAACACAGTGAGTTTATGTCTGCTTGGTCCTGCTCTGTTTTAACTACTTAAACTGAAGACACAGTGTTTGAGGGACTCAGTGAGGTGGTACATTGGTCAAGATGTCAGCAAACCACAATGAGTTTCAGAAAGACCAGGTGACCTGTTTCATCCCCACCTCATTATTCTGATCAGCTGGATAGAATGGTTTGGCTTGAATCAGCCCGGTACCACCAGTACAGAAACAGATGACTTGTAATGCTTCATGCATTGGTTCACGCCGGGAGAGCAATGGGAGGCATGAGAGGTAAGAAGGTCGGGCAGAATGCATCCAGTCCACTGCTGGTTAAGAAAGTGTTGACCATGACTTATTTAAATTATGGTCTGGTAAACAAGGACTTTTCAGTTTTAACTGCTTAATTTCTGGCAGAGGCGACCTCTATTGTCCTGGTTTAGTAACCACAGGCTCTGTTTCATTCCTGCTCTGCTCTTCTTTTATGATGAAATCATGGAGTGTAGTGGGGAGGCTTGGAAGGTCTTCTTGATACCTTCCAGACATGAAGTGTCTGATGGCTGTGGTAAGGAAATCAACTCTAAACCAGACAGGTCATGCACCTGTAATCCTAAACAGGAAAGAGGTGGAGAGGCTGAGTGCCAGATCACACACTTACATTTGCCACCTGTATAAGATTGAGTCTTGAGCAGGATCACTTACTCGGGGTATGGTGTGGGCAGATCTGTGTCTTCACTCCTGAATGGAAAATTAAGGCAACAATAAATAAACATAAGAACTAGGTTTAATGATGGCTGAGTTAGCATTAGGCCTGCCAACACATACAAACTGGTCAGCCTCCCTGATTATCTGGAAGAGAATGCCATGGCAGAGCGTGACTAAGGCATGTAACTCATGCCTGGGGTGAATGCACAGAGCTGCATGAGAATTGGAGCCCACTAGCCAGTCTGATCAATAGGTAAGCTCCAGGTTCACTGAGATACCTCTTAGTAAATGAGATGAGGATGACTGAGCAAGAGACTGTTATCAACCTCTGGCTTCTTCATGTAACACGTACACACAGGCGCAAAATGCACACACACATGCACACACACACACACACACACACACAACAAAAAAAAAAGCAATAAAGAACCAACAAAATATCACAAAAAAATCAGCCCTGCACATCTCACATGAGAAATGATGTCTCTCCTGACTTAATCCCTCCTCATGGCCTTTGTGGCTCACACCACAGTGTGGCACAGGATTATCCAGACTAAGTATGTGAGCATTTAAACATAACCAAGTGATTCTTCAGAGTTCATGACTATCCAGCTGCTAAGGATGATGATACAATGCATGAGGATTCTGACACTTGTCTTTTTAATTCTTTCTGCCCCCACTTTACATTACTTTCAGTGTCATTTTTTCAACCACAAATGTGTCTTCTTTCTCCACTTGGTGAAAGGTCAGTGGCTTCAGTGATGGGACCTTGGGTTCAGCACTGTTTCTGAAGCCAGCCCTCATTTTTGCTTCTTTCTGCAGCAGCACAAATTCTACAACATAGCAGCAGATTGTAATTTAGATTGTGCAGATTTGAGCGTTGAATGCCATCGGGAACATGGTATGTGACATAAACCTTATTGTAAATGATGGGCACAGTTTGTCTTTGAAAACTGACGCCGAAGATGAACAGGAAATAAAAACAGCAAAGTAGAGGGATAGAAAGCCTGTGAAGAAAATGATACTTGAATGAGCTCATGATGAAAGATTCCATTCCCAGGCTTCTGCCTTCCTGAGAGATGGTGTTGACCCCGGAGACAGGGCAACACAGGACACTGTGTGAGGGATTTAGGAATGTAACAGTTAAGGTCTTTGTCTACTCAGTTTATGTAGGAAGCTGAAACATAAGTTAAGGGGGGCAACCTACAACACTATGAAAGTGGCAAGCAGGTCTGATAATAATGTAAATATTCAGCCTCAATAAGGGTCACCACATATGCTCCAGCATATAGAGAGGTGAAGATGGATCTAGAAGCCAAGCTACCTTTTAACCTGGAGCCTGGTTCAGGAATGGTGGGCAGCTTGGGTGAACCTCATTTGTCCTGAATCAGCCTTTGTCATTAGATGTGTCAACTGACTGGAACATTCCCTGGATGGTGGCCTGCGCCCAGGCGGGCAGACTCTGCTACTCAGCCCCACCCAGGGTCAGTGCATCAGGCAACCTCAAAAAGCAAGCCTCTTCGATCTCCTCCAGGCCTTGAGGTTTGTCACTGTTCAGGGTTTTGCTTGTTTTTAATTTGTGAAGATACACTCATGATCATGGCAATCCTCTATATAAAGAAAACATTTAATTGGGGTGGCTTATCATGCCTGCATGTCTCAGTTCATTTGCATTGTATATGTTAAGTGGCAGATCCTGGGTGCTGAGTGAGCTGACAACTCCACTTCAGTGCATGAATCAACCCGCTATCACAACTGATAAGCTGAGCAAAAGAGACCTGGTTTCACCTCACAGTGGATGATTAATTTCACAAGTGCCACACTCACAGGGTCACTCCTGTGGACTAGTTTTTTTTCAAACCACCATGCATTCACCTGCTCTCAAAGAGATTTGAGAGCACACTAATAAAAAAATGCATCAACCCAACTTCAAAGTCCCCATAGTCTATAAGTCTAACCTGTTTGAGTCCAAAGTTTTTCTTGATGTAATGGGAGCAACTGTATTCAGTGTAAAACAAAAATTAAAACAGATCGCAGACATCAACATAAAGGCACAGACAGACATTACTATTTCAAACTGCCTGGGCTAATAACCACAACCAACACGCTGGGGCTGACACTTTCAATTTGAGCTTACGGTGAAGTGCCCATGTGTTAGTTTCAGAGTCCCTGTTCAGAGGCTTCACATGGCTTTGGAATCTGATTCCAACAGAAGACCCCAGGGTTCTTCTAAAGAATGAGTTACCACAGATTTTAAGAGAAAGTGTAAGGTTATAAGGAGGCAGAGAGGCTACTTCTTATTCCCAGCTATTATTGTGGAAATAGTCAAAATAGAAACCAGACATTTATTTAAATGACCATAATAAATATTTTATTTATTAGATAACCTGCATCCAATTTAACTTATTTCTAGACTGTGTATTGTCATTAGTTCTGCATTAATGTAAAGTTCCCAAAGGCCTGTCTCCCAGGCTTCACTTGTCTCTTTCAGCTAGTTTATTTACTCCTATCAGTCAAACCAGTTTTTATTGTTCAACAGACCACAGCAATGAGAGAGGAACCCACATCACACAGTGCAGCTTTCAATCTGCAAAGAGGAAGCCAATAAGGCAGACTTAAGAATTTTTCAGTTAATTTAAAGCCAGTTAACCAGATCTGTTCTCAGTTTTGAAAGCTACTGATGATTGGATGAAAAGAATATAACTTGTAGGGAGGCTTGATGCTACCTGAATCCTGCCTTTGAGGGAGCAATCACCCACATGTAAGGTTTGAGATTTGATGACTGTATTAGCTATATTCACAAGGCCTCCTAATCTTTGTCTTTATGAGAAGCAGGGCTCAGAAGTTTCAGCTATAATGAATTAATTCAGAGCTTATATAATCTGTGTGGATATGAAACTGATGAGAGTGGAATGATAATGTAGCAAGAAAATGCTAGTTTGAATGTTTACACGGCATCTTCATGTACACCACCATACATGCAGACGAATCCTCCTCGACAGCTAAAGGCAGCAGATTATGCTTAGCTGAACCAATAATTTCATTTAACCAGACTTTTTGCACGACTGGCAGTGGTATCTAAATTATGATGTACAGTTGCATGCTGCCCAGATTTTCTGGTCTCTCTCCAGCTACTAATTGTAGTTCTGCTTAACTCTTACCATCTTTTTTCTGTTGTTCACTGAAGTTTTTAAAAACGATATTATCTTTTATTTTTTGAGATTATAGTATATTTACAATGTATTTTCCCTTTCTTCTTTCTGGTATATATCCATACAGATAGGCTTATTGGATAAAAAAAAAAAAAAGGAAAAGCAAACATGACTGCCTTGAGGTATGGTAGAAAAGTAATACTGCAGATAGCATGGACACATAGCTACAGAGGTAGGGACTCTCTGAGAGTCTTAGGAGTGTATATGACCCTGTTGATCTGGGCTAAGGGCAGGAGAGAGGAGGAGGAGGAAGACAGACAGCAGCTGCAGAGGCCTGAATGGCCATCAGAGTAGAGAGATAACCCAGCCTGCCATGGACTGGAGAGTCTCCAGGGCAGGTGGGCAGGGGAGTGCTGTGCTGGTGAGCTCTGGGGCGAGGGATGAGAGGGAGCACCCTGGCAGCCAGGTCTGTTTAGTGGATGAAAGAAGAGGTGACCAGTCTCTTTTGTCCCAGGCTTGAAACTCATCACGCACACACATACACACACACATGCACGACGGTGTGGGCTCTTAAATATGTAAATACTGTAATTTCAAGTTCTACACTTATTATTTGAAGTAGTGTTATCACATTCTTGTTATTGATAATGTAATTAGAGGTGTTTCTTTCCTGTAGCACTCTTCCACTGTTTCTCTAACTGTTTTCTTGTGTAGGGTTGAGGTCTAATGAGCTTTCCCCATTCATGTCTGTGTAGAATACTGAAATTTTTTTAACTTTGTAGCAAGAAAAGTTACTAGGATTTCAGTTCTCTTAACATGGACTGAGAAAAGCTATTGTTGTGAATTGTGTTCTGCTGTCTCACGCATGAGTGTCTCTGATTTCATTACAATTCTTGACTCTTAGCAAGATGATTCACTAAATGAACCAAAACCTAATCTTTCAATGGCTTATCTATTTCTGGGGTAGCATAACTATTACGCAAGTGCATTTGTTGGTCGATTAGTGTATTGTTCAGGTCCATCTGAGTTTCCTAAAGACTTTGTTCTGTGTTGCACACACAGTAACATGAATAAACAATAATTTAGATCATTATCAACAGCTAGAAACATATAATGGCAGAGTGCCATGTGAATGCATAGCTGACAGTTTGTAGTTCAGCACAGGCAACTCTATATGAAACAACGTCATTCAGGACTTAATACTTAAGATGAGGCAAGAATCAGAAGTTCATGGTTTCACCAGTGGAGCAAAGGAGTTAGTCAATTGGATCATTGAGACCTGGTCTCTGCAGCATGTATGGGGTAGGAGGTGTGTGTTTACACATAAACACCACACACACACTATTAGATTACGATTGATGGGGTCATTATTATGTATCAGCATTTGTTTTTTTGTTTTTATAAAATACTAGAGATTCTTCGATCCATCAGTCAATTTGGTAAATACACCACCTGTGGTATGTTTATTAATCAACCTGGTGGAGCAGTACATCCTTCTTAAGCAAGCATCTTAGGCTCATGGTAATATAGATTCATGTGTCTTTTACCTTCTTGTCCTCAGTAGTGACTGAGTAGACAATTACTCGTGGACGCTCAACCTGGAGGTAAATACGCAGATCAATGCAAAGGCCTGGTTACCACTGCCATGATCTGAGATACGCTTACACCATTTGTTTTGTTTACCCCAACCAGGTGAGACTGCAACCTCAAAACTGACTTCATAAAGGTAGTCACTACCCATTGGTAGTGTTTAGCAAATGTGCAGTTTGGAGTCAGCCCCTGCACTGCTCTGTGGCTTGCTTGCCTTCTCTGCAAATGGGAATGAAAAGCTGGGAAACTAACACTTTAGAGCTGAGGAGTGCATTGATGAGATTTAGTGAACTTTGTCAGGAATTATTAAATCTGTGTTAAAATTGTTGCATCTGTCACTATGAGTGCTGCTGGTACCATCGAGCATACACCAGGAGTCCACTCTGGCCAGATTAGATAGCTAACTACCTGTCCCATTTGCTTTCACTTTTCAAAGAGTAAGGAAAGAGAGTCCAGTGTTTACACTACAGAGAATGCAAAACCACTTTATAAACCAAAATACCATTTAGTCTCGCTTTTTGAAACAAAGAAGCCTCTGCACCGCAGAAAGGACTGATCATCAGAGTTGAGAGAAGACTTATAGAATGAGAAGACAATATTTGCAATATTTATTGGACGAAGAATGGATATGAAGAATATATGTTGTGTTCAAAAGCTAAACACCAAAACAAGTCCACATAATTCAATTTTAAATGGAAGCTTAAAGATCATAACAGAGATCTTCAAAAGTATACAAGAGCACCAGGTATGTGCCAAAAATTCTCATTCTCACAAATTAGCAGGAGAAATGTAAATCAAAATACAAGTAGGCTAGAATCTCATCCCAGAATGAGCATTATCAGAAAGACAAATGATAAATGCTGGCAATGGTATGAAGAAAAGGAGGAGAATTCTTTTATAAGGATGGTAGAGGGTGAGGACCTTATTGATAGGGACCAGTAGAGATGTCCTCCAAAACAAAAACAAAATCCAGTATGACCCAGTTATTCTAACTACTGGGCACATAGAAGATAGACTGCCACTTCTATCAGAGATGCCTGCTGATCTGTGTTTATTAGCTACAGTACAAAACTATGAAGTCTACCTAGATGCCTTCCCATCAGTGGGTGAGTGGATGGACGATTTAAACATCATGGTATGTATGCACACAGACTATTATTCAGCAAACACACACACAGACACACAGACACACACAACACACACAACACACACACACACACACACACACACACACACAAATGAAATCCTTTCAAGTTTAGCATCATGGATGGAAATGGAATGCTTCAGGGTGAAGTTTGCAAGTCACAGAACAGCAAGGTGTCAAGCATGTTCCCATTCATGGACTCTGGAAGCTTGGTCTGGAAAGAGGCCGACAGGAGAGCGAGGCTAGAGACTAAGAAGAGCTGAGAGAGGAAAGACGGTTGATAAAGGGCAGCAGGTGAGAGGGGAGGAATTTGTTCTGGTTTTCTACAGCACAGAGCTGTTGCAACAATCAATGATGTGTTGCACAGTGACAAGAAAAGGAAAGTACAAAAAGTCAAACACACAAAAATGATGTCACGCTGACAGAGATGAAAGGCTTTTCATCTCCAATTTGATTTAGCGTGAATTCCATGTATGTGCCAATTCTCCAGAATGTCCATAACTACCTATAAATACCTTCTCTACTTAAAAAGATAGCTGTAGTAACTAAAAATATGCAAAATCATTGCATGAATAGATTCTGTATCTTTCCTGATGTAGTCTCTTAATTGTCTTGGAGTTTAGGGGGTCGGGGCTCAATTCTTGCTTCTCTGCTAGAGATGAAACAGCTGGATGTGTGCCCAGTGGGCAACAGTGGACAGAGGCCGGTGTCCTTCAGCACAGCATTGGGTTCCATTTGTCCTTTAGTCACATGCCTAAGTCCGGGAAGGATCTCAGGGTAGCTTAGATTTAGGATGTTTCCTTCCACTTGTGAGGGGTTGAAAGAGGTTTCTGTACCAACTGTATTCCATGTCTACTTGCTGGCAGCCGACTGTTTGCCTCAAGGCCACACACAGATGCTATTTATCTGGCTATGGATATTAACAGGCTTTTCTTAACTTTCTATAAATAAAAGCGACAACTTGTATTAGAGAAAATGCCCCCTGAAAAGAGATCAGTGAAACCTCAAGTGAGTGTGAGCATCGTGGCCTTTCGATATGGCTGGGCAGTGACAAGCATCTCAGGCCACAAGCTCTTGTCTTTCTTGCTGAAGCCAAGCAAGGTCTCTGCTCTCACTCCCTCATAAGAAAGAGCACTTTATCTCCCTGTAAATGAAGATGGGATGATGAGAGAGGAGTGGGTAGAAAGGTCGTCCAGGGGAGATGCCTTACCCTACAGCGTGTCTGCCCCCTAGGAGAATTTTCCCTCTGCCTGAAAGCCCTTTTCAGGATGATCAGTTTCCTGTGAAGTCTCAGCCGAGAGTGGCAGGTGGGGGAAACAGTCGGACCTGAGCTCTGTGCCAGGCTGGAAACAGAATTTGCCCTTTAGTCAGAGCAGCAGGAAATCCATAAAAGAAAAAGGCCTCCAAGATTTACAAGTGGGGTTTAAATGCGTGGAAATTAATCACATATAAACCGAGTGCAGAGGTGTCAGACAGCTGCACAGTAAGTTACAGACGTAGCTGGAGGTTCAGGTGAGACTTGGGAGGGGCTTCCCAACGTGGGCATGACTCAAGGCTCGACTGTGAAAAGACTCCTTCACGTAGAGAAGAGGTGGGAGTTCTCTCCCCAGTCACAGCCTTCACAAAGGCCCACCACATCAGAGGAATAAACGCACCCACTGAGCTCCTGATTCACGTCTACACTAACAACAGTGAATTTGAGTTGAAGAAAAGAATGTTTAAGTTTTTATTCTATTCAGTGTTGTGTGGGCATGTGCCCCCATGGTATACAAAGTTGTCAGGACGGCTTTGCAGAACCAGCTCTCCTCTCCCATCTTTCCTTGGGTTCCAGGGACCAGGTTCAGGCTGTGCAGCAAATGCTTTACCCGCCGAGTCATCTCGCCAGTCCTGAAAGAAACATTTCTAAAAATCCTCTTTCCTCTCCCCTCGTGCATCTTTCTCTTGCCTTGAATTTCGTCGGAAATGAAGGATCCACACGCCATGGTTATTCACACAGTGAATGCTCGGTATTTGTAAGATATCAGTGAACTGAGATGCCAGCCACGCCTCAACAACGCTGAAGAGCACTCTTGAAGTGCTAAGACTTGCCCTGACTCACTGGATGTCCTAGTTAGGGGTTTCTATTGCTGTGAAGAAACACTGTGACCATGAAGTAAGTTGTGGAGGAAAAGGGTTTACTCCGGTTACACTTCCACATCACAGTTCATCATCAAAGGAAGTCAGGACAGGAACTCAAATGGGGCAGGCACCTGGAGGTAGGAGCTGATGCAAAGGCCATGGAAGGGTGCTGCTTACTGGCTTGCTCCCCATGGCTTGCTCAGCCTGCTTTCTTATAGAACCCAGAACCTCCAGCCCAAGGATGGCACCACCCACAGTGAGCTGGGCCGGCCACCTTGATCACTAATTAAGAAAATACCCTACAGCTGGATCTTATGTGGGCATTCTCTCAATTGAGGTTCTCTCCTTCCAGATAACTCTAGCTGGGTCAAGTTGACCGAAAACTAGCCAGCACTCTGTAGGTGGGACCTTCCAGCCTCATTTGAATAAAGGATGGAAAGTCCCACAGTTCTAACACCCATCAGGACCGGAGATGACTTGTTTTCCAAGAACATCATTTAAAATACTTTCCGTTAGGACTAAAGAGATGGTTCGGTGGTTAAGAACACTGGCTACTCTTCAGGTGCATTTCCAACACCCACGTAGTGTCTAACAACCATCCATAACCCTATTCCCAAGGGATCTGCTGTCCCCCTCTGGTCTTCTTCAGCACTAGGCATGCATGTGGTACACAGGTGCACAGACATACATGCAGCCAAAACACCCATTCACATTACAAAAAAATAAAACAACAGCCGGGCCGTGCAGTGGTGGTGCACACCTTTAATCCCAGCACTTGGGAGGCAGTGACAGGCAGATCTCTGTGAGTTCGAGGCCAGCCTGGTCTACAAAGTGAGTTCCAGGACAGGCTACAAAGCTACATAGAGAAACACTGTCTCAAACAAATAAGCAAATTCTTTCCATTTATCACATATAACGACATGCATTTCCCACTCTACCCTCTGATGCAAGACCTTCCACATTTGCATGTCTGGAGGTGCTGTCATTGTTTGGGTATTGTTTATGCATCCGTATTGCAGTATCTTGGGAGGAGAAGCATCCCTGTCATATTTAAGATACACAAGCTCACAGGAAACTTTCTCTGGCTCTTAACAACCTTTCCACTCTCTTCATGGTGTTCCTTGAGCCTTAGACACAGTTGGCACTGGCCACGCCATAATCTTGAATCTTGATTATAAGAGGGAACTAAGTGTTTGCTGGAAATCCTCACACAGAAGCACAGGGATGCACAGTGACATTCTGTGTCATTGCAAGATTTTCAGTTCATTCAAGTTGTCTGAAGAACTAAGCAAAATGAAATAGCTCAGCCCCAGAGATAACAGACACTGGCTTCCTAGGGTTCTGGGCTAGACCATTTCCTTATATGCCAGGTTTCTCAGTTACAGAGCAACGATTTCTGTATTGACCTGCTTCACAGGTAATGGCTGTAGTCATTGCCTAGTGGCTTTTCAGCTAATAAATTAGTGGCCTGTTGAGGGTGAACAATGGATGGAGTGTGACAAGGGCTGAGGGTGAACAATGGATGGAGTGTGACAAGGGAAAGGCACTTTAGCTGCCGCCACACTCAGCAAAAAGCTTCAGTGTATTCAGAGGAGAAAGAGCTGTTCCTCCCTATTGAGTCTAAACAAAAGCTCCTGCTTCTTTCCTTCCTTCCGGGATGTCAGTCTCGGAAACTGTAATTGGAAATTCAGTGCTGTTTAAGATTTAAAGCGCGAATTCAGCTTCTTGTTACCTGAATAAATGTCCTCATCTTGATGAAGTTTTTTTTTGTTTTGTTTTGTTTTTTTTCTGAAAAAGCACGCCCAGTAGGGGTGGGAAGAGGGCTCCCTGAGTAAGAGTGGCAGCTATATGTAAGTGTAAGAACCTGAAGTCAGATTCCACCGCCTGCCTGAGAGCTCTGAAGGGTGCCGCACACCTCCTGGCTGGCACGTGCCTTGTAGCACCCGTATTGTGAAAAACAGAGGCAGGATTGAGCAGATCCGAGAGATCCAGGTTAGGGGAGAGACCCTGCCTCAAGGAATAAGGTGCAAAGTGACAGAGCAGGACAGCCTGTGTAGGTTGTCTTGAGACCTTTGGCTCATGAGGATTCATGGGATAAATCAGAATAGCACTCTGTCTCCTTTGCCTTGGCAGCTCCTATTGTCTATGTGGTTGAACCTCAATCTTCATCTTGAGAACTACTCGGAGGATCCCTGTGTATTTCTAATATCCTTTGCTAGAAATGTGTTTGTTAGGAAAAAAATTCTAAGACGAGCTGCTCCGCCGGTGCAAAGAAATCCAACTAGGTCAGAATAAACCAAATTAAAAATGCCCATTGTTTTATTAAATACAGTGCCCTCGGGTGGCTGAGCGCATGATGGGGAGACAGGAAAGCCGGGAGCACATGCAAAACCGGAACCACGTATTCCTCCTCTGGGAGCCCACTTAAATACCCTGTGGGAGTGGGAGAGGTCAGGACCTGGCATGCTGGGATTTGTAGTCCACACCAATGCAACTCCCAGGCCAGGGGGCTGGGATGGATGCCAGGGGCTGGGGTTATGCTCCCGACTTAACAATGTCGTGTCTTATTTCTTAGTGCATCCTACTTCTGGAAAAGATCCTAGTGACTTCAATGACCCAATCAAGGGAGAAGGGGGAGGGGTTATAGATGAATTGGAAGACTGCTGACTCAGCACGAAGAAATCTTTGGTTTTGGTCCCAGTACCACATAAACTAGATATTGTGGCACTAGCCTGTAATTCTAACACTCTGGAGGTAGAGGCAAAGAATTAGAGGTTGAAGCACACCCTTGAAGCCAACTTCAAGACACTTATTCTCTTCATTCTGACCAGCTGGGAGGTTCTGAGCTAATTACCTTTGACTACACAGAGTAACTCCCCTAGGGGATGCCCAAGAGTTTCACACACCTTTGAGTACAGAAATACAACTTCAGAGGACAATTGGATGGTTTCACATCTAGGGCCTGTGAGTGCCCCAACCATAGGTTCTTAGCCCAATTTACAGCGCCAGGAATGCACTGCCTCCTGTGGAGTGGGCCTTAAATCCAATCAGAAAGGGGTTGGTAACCCACATGATATTTGTGCCACTGTGGCACCCATGAACATGCTGTCCCACAGCAGTCATTATTATAGCTCACAGGAGTCACAGCTGGGCAAGACAGCTGTGACTTTTTCCCCAGAGGATCAATGCAACTTCAGTGCTATGAAAACTAACTAGCAGAGAAGACATTTCTAGTTAGTAACAACTTCATTCCTCCTTGTCCTGTGACCAAAGTGTGCAATCTTTTCAGCAGCAGGGTCTTAATGTAAATCTATGGTGGGCTCAGACCTTTGTTTTTAAAGAAACTTCTGGCTTCTCATTTTCTGTGGGGCTTCTACTTATGATGAGAAAAAAAATCTATAAAGAATTTTGTTCTCACCAGACAGTAGTGGTACACACCTTTAACCCCAGCCCTTGGGAGGCAGAGGCAGGCAGATCTCTGAGTTTGAGGGCAGCCTGGTCTATAGAGTGAGTTCCAAGATAGCCTATACAGAGAAACCCTGTCTTAAATTTAAAAAAAATTAAAAGAAGAAGAGTTTTGTTTTGTTCTCAGAGGAATGGAAAGGGATGGAGAAGACCCAGGCAATCAAAAATTACCAACTTTTCTTGAATAAAGCATTAAAATTGACATTGTAATTAATTAATCATTGAGGGACAAAGAAACATGACACAGGCACTTAGCTGAAGAAGTCACTGCCCTCTATAGACACAAATAATTCAGCAATGTTTTTAACGGTTTCCTAAAGCAAATTCATCTCCCAAGAGACCAAAGCACTGAGGAAGATGGCAGTAGAAGATACAAAACCAAGTCCCAAATTTCTCCGTGGATGTCACCAGGTATCACGAAAGTGCCTGGCGAGATTCCTTCGGAAGCCTTGCTTATTGCAGGAATATGGGTTCAGAACAGCAACTGCTGTAGAAATGCAAAAAATAGACCTGGATCCTTCTCCCCTGGCTGTCCTTAGACTCGTAGGGAGGGGCAACAAAGTCCACGCCCTTGGGGAATTGACAGAAATAAAACTGATATTGGGGGATGCAACCCCAAACCTTCCACCCTTGGGAAACAGGAAAGGGGATGGATATCTGCTCATCATGGATCCACAGCTAGTGATAGGGAGGAATGACTGGAAACACTCTCCCTCTGAGAATCATATGCACAGTGACTGAGAGTTAGCTTCACAGCAAAGCAAAGAGCTAGGAGGGTTTTCTTGTTAGAAAAAGAAAAAGAAAAACACAGAGGCCTGAACTGAGACTCGGTGCAAAGCAGAGACCTTAGCTGTGGAAGAGGGATTAATGTTAACCCCCCCCCACCCTTACAAGCGATGCTCACCCCAAAGCAAAGGAATCAGGAGAGTAATATGATGCTCCTGACTGACTCCCTCTTCCCTCACTCTGTCGTTAAGTGCCTGTCATCTCCAAGCAAAGACAATCAGCTTTCATGAAAAAAAAAATGAGCTGTACAACATACTAGCATGTTTTTAAGAGGGACACAGCAATCCAAAGACTCCCAGCCATACATGAAATAGATTGCAACAATCAGATTAAAAAAATAAAATAATTATGATTGATACGTTAATAAGTTTATTAGAAGCGGTAACACCATGCTAGGGCAGATGGGCAAATTCATCGAAGAGGTGGAATTTAGATGAAAATGCTAGATCCCCAAAGCAGACAAGGCAGACAACAAAGAATTCTGTCAGTTAGGTTCACCAGGCTGCTAGACATAACTGAGGAAAGAATCAAAGAACAGACCATTGGTCAATAGAAAGTATTCAAACTGAAGGACAAAGAAAAAGATTCTAAAAAACTAAGGGGATCGGAAGCTGAACCACGTCAAAGACTGGACCTTTACGTAGCTGAATTATCAGAAAGAGGAGAGAAAACAGGGCAGAAAAAAATCTAAATAACTAAAATGCTCCCAAAATTGACGGACACTGGGAATCATGCCTCCAGGAAATGAGACTATCAGGGCACTAGCAATGCAAAGGGAAGGGTCCATTCATAGCATTCCCAGTGAGGTGGGGAGAAAGGGAGCTTTATGTAAATAGAAAGAATATCATTAACAATTTTATGATAATAATTTTAACAACTTAGATGCAGTAGTCTTGAAAGCCACCAACTATCAAAGTCCAATTAAGAAAAAAAATGACCAGAATACTTTGTCTTCTAAATAAATTGAAAAGAAGATAAATAATTCATATCCCAAAACTCCAGCCCCAGATGGCTTCACCTGAATATTCTATTAAATATTTAAGGATGAAACAGAAGCAATTTTGTGCAACCTCTTCCGCAGCACAAAAGTAGAAAGGGCTTGCCAGCTTCGTTCATGCTGCCAGCGCCTCTCAAATACCAAAATTAGACAACTGCCTGATCAGGAAGACCAAGGTCAGCCATCAACACAGATGTGAAGGCCCCCAACAACCTACGAGTAAATCAAATGCGACAATCTACAAAAAGATAACACACTGTGATCAAGTAGCATTGTATTCCAGGAATGCAAAGCCATGTTAGTATTCAAATTCTGATCACAGCAATATATTCGAATGCTTATAAAGCATCATAAAATTATCGAAATGAGGACAGATAAACCTTTGAAAAAGATTGCTATTACTGTGTGTGCCTGTCCATGATGTATGTGGTGTGCATGCCACAACGTGTGTGTGGAAGTCAGAGGACAACTATGTATGGTCATTTGTCTCCTTCTACCTTTACCCGGGTTTCAGAGATTGGACTGACATCACCAGGTTTGTCTTTACCCACTGAGCCACCTCAATGGCCCTGGGCAAGAACTTGGACAGATTTCAGTAGCCATTCATGATACTGTTGGAAAGTAAGATTAAAAGACCAATGTGTTAATCTGATTGGGATTATCTACCAAAACCCCATAGGAGGCATTACTACTAGTTTAGTAATGAAAGACTAGATGCTTCCTCACTGAGGTCAGCAACAAAGCAAAGATTCCTATTATTACCAGTCCTGCTCCACATTGGAGTCCATACCCACTCCAGTGAAGAAAGGAGAAGAAAGAAGAAAGAAGAAAGAAGAAGAAGAAGAAGAAGAAGAAGAAGAAGAAGAAGAAGAAGAAGAAGAAGAAGAAGAAGAAGAAGAAGAAGAAGAAGAAGAAGAAGAAGGAACAACAACATCATCAACAACAACAACACATGGATTAGAAAGATGAGATAAAACTGTCTCTATTTGCAAAATAGATGTATATCTATGTAGAAGTTCCAGGAAAAGCTACAAAATAGTTATTAAAAGTAAGTTTAAAAGTTTTATAAAACAAAGGCAACATTTAAGTTGAGTGTTTCTAAAGGGAGAAAAATATTTTTAAAACTTTATTGTAGTAACTTACAAATAAAGAACATTACACGGTGAAATTAACTAGATCTAAAGTTTATGTTTCAATGAAATAATATACAGTTAGAATAGCCATTCGGAAGCCATGGAGCCTCACCTTTGATTTTACAGTTTCACTATCAATAGTGTTTTTATGTACTTACCCACCTAATACATCAATAACAGCAGGAGAAAAACAGTTAGCTTTACATCTTCTTTCAAACTGTATGTCCATTTTCTGAGTTCCATCCATTTACATCTCCTTATATTACCCTTTCTTGTTCTCCTTTCTAAATGTACCTACATGTACGTTTGTTTAAATGCATAGATAAATATCATAGGCCATGATCTGCATATGAAGAAGAACATGTGGTTTATTTCTTTTCATGGTTATGTGACCTTGCTTAATGTTATATGTCCAAGTCTATTCAAATTTTATGATTTCACATTTCTTTAGAGGTGAATAGTATTCCATTTTTCATTTTACATATGTACCATGTAGTGATTTGAATGAAAATGGTTCCCATAGGCTCATAGCCTATGGGGATTACAACATGGGACCTTACTGGAGGAGGTGTAACCTTGTAGGAGGAGGTATGTCACTGGGGGTGGGCTTTGAGGTTTCAAATGCTCAAGCCAGGCCCAGTGTCCCTCTCTCTTCCTGCTACCTGCCAATCCAGGTGTAGAATGCTCAGCCCTTCTCCAGCACCATCTCTGCCTACATACCGTCATGCTTCCTGCCATGACACTAATAGACTAAACCTCTAAAGTGATAAGCCAGCCCCAATTAAATTTTTCCTTTATAATAGTTTCCATGGTCATGGTGTCCCTTCACAGCAATAGAAACCCTAACTAAGACATACCAGATTTCCACTATCCATCTGTATGTTGATAAACAATTAAATGGTTTCATTTCTTCACTATGGTGGATAGAACAGCAACATACATGGGATACAGATATTTCTGTAGTAGAGTGTGGAGTTTGCTGGGTATATACATATTTCTATTCAATGTTTCTGTTTAAAAATTTCAGTGTTCTATATAATAGTACAAATAATTATAAATTAATATAGTAACATTTACAACAGCACCAAAACTATAAAATATTTAAGTACACATCTTAACAAAGATGCTAATACCAAAAAGCATCAATTAAATAAAGTTTAGGAGTACCTTAAAATAAAAGGGCTGGGCAAAAAAAAGATGGCTCAACAGTTAAGAGAACTTGTTTTCTTACTGAGGACCTGGGTTCAATTCTCACATAGGAGCTTACAACCATCTCTAATTCCAGTTCCAAGGGATTTGGCACTCTCTTCCAGCCTCTCTGGCTATCAGATACACATGTGGTACACAGACATACATGCAGTCAAAACCCTTACAAACATAAAATTAAATAAATCTATTTTTTTAAATGGAAAGGTTGGGGAGATTGCTCAACTGATGAAATACTAGCTATTCAGGCAAGAGGACTGAAGTTCAAACCCCCAGAACCCATGTGAATGTTGTGAGGATCAGACAGCCTACCTGTAATACTCACCTTGGAAAGTAGAGGCAAGGGATCTCCAGAGCAAACTATCTAATGATACTAGCCATAGCAGCAACTCTGGGTTTAAGTGAGAGACCCGACCCTGCCTGAAAAAATAAGGTAAAAGAATGATTGAGGAAGATCGTCGACATCAGTCTCAGGTATTCACACACACACAGACACACACACACGGCACACAGTCATGCACACACACAGACATACACAGCCCTACACACAAGTGGACACATAAATATGCATGCATGTTTATATGTTTGAAACATAGAAAGAATACATGCTAAAGAAAAAAAGAAGTACGTTAAATAGAGAAATGAGCTTCAGAATTTGGAAGTTGCAATGCGGCTCTAATGTCACTTATCCTCAATCTAATCTTCAGCTGCAATACAATTCAAATCCAAATCCAATCATGACTATAATAGAAACTGACAATTGTACTCGAAAATCTCTTTAGAAAGGCCAGAAAATGAGACTAGATGGAACAATTTTGAGACAGAGCAATAGTGGAAGGCTTATTTGACCTGATATTCTGACCTGCATGAAGCTAGTAAGTTTAGACAGTGCCACACGAACAAAACAGTAGGCATGTAGATTAATAAGACAGAATAGAGAGTTCAGAAATAGTGCTACAGGAGGTTTTAACAAAAGTATAAAGTAACTAATAGTCAAATAATACTGCTATAGAAATTGGGTGTATGTGGGCTGGAGAGATGGCTTGGTGGTTAAGGCACTTGCTATTCTTTCGTGGCTAGAGCGTGGTTTCTAGCACCCAAATTAGGTGGATTGCAACCACCTGTAACTCCAGCTCCAGGACACCCTCCTGTGCAAACACACACACACACACACACATGAGTAGACAGACAAATTAAAGACGTTTTTTAGCAGGTGACTATGTAGATAATTTAGGGTTAAGAGTGTGCACTGCTCTTGTAGAGGAGGTAAATTCAGTTCCCAGCACCCACGTCAGGTGGTTCTCAGCTGCCTTTAACTTCAGCTCCCAGGGACTCAACACGCTCTTTTGGCCTCCATAGACACTGCCCTCACAGGCATAGCCTCCACCCCACAACGTCCCCCACATACACCCATACACAGAATTTTTTTTAATGTTTTTAAAATTGGGTGTCCATAAATAAAGTAGATTCAGACTTAACACCTTGTAAAAGAAACTACTCAAATGGGCTGTAGACGTAAACACAAGGACTCAAACTTTAAAAATTCCAGAAGAAAACATAGAAACAAAGATTTATAGCAGGACATTAGGGAAAGATTTCTAAAAAATATACAAGCCATTTCTATAAAGGAAAAATGGCTTAATTAGGATTGATTAAAATCAAGAGTTTCTGGTGTTTGAAGTAAACTGCTTTGAAAATAAAAATACAAACCACACCCAATAAAGAATTTGTTTCCAGAATACTCAAGAGTCTTAACATGAATGAAATGCTAAAAATTCATTAAGAAAGGAAATAACCCATTTTAAAATACGAACAGGGACTCCCGGCCTGGAAGGCGAGGAAGCTCACAAAATATACCATAGTCATCAAAGAAAGGCCAACTAAAACCACAGTGTGACACCACTGCCTGGCCATTAGAAAAATGGAACTTTTCAAAACTGAAAATAAAATAAAATTAAAGTTAAAAGAATACCAAGTACTGCTGGGCAATGGTGGCGCATGCCTTTAATACCAGAACTCAGAAGGCAGGAGCAGCTGGATTTCTGTGAGTTCGAGACCAGCCTGATCTCTAGGACAGGATCCAAAGCTACCAAGAAACCTGTCTCAAACAACCAAACAACAACAAAAACAACTACTGTTGAGGATATCAAGAAACTAATGTACAACTGCCAGTGAGATTCACACTAAAAAAGACACTGGCGATTTCTTATAAAGTTAAACATATATTTACTATATGACTCAACAGCCTCACTGCAAATGAAATATATATATAAAAAAAACTGGATCCTTACCCCCCCCCCAAAAAAAAGTATGAGAATGCAGCTTTGTTTGCAATCGCCAACAACATAAAACAACTCGAGTAGAGAATGAACTGCAGGATACCACCTACAATGAAATACTATTCAGCGGTTTAAAACAAAGTTACTGTGTATGGTTTGAGTGGTTCTCAAAGTGGAAGAAACAATGTTTTTTAAGGATTCTGTGCTTTACCAACCCATCACTATGACATCTTTGCAAAACCCCATTGGTTAACCAGGACTGGAGTATAAAGAGACATGGGGTGATGGAGTTGATGGTCCAGGTGGGGGTGCTCTTCTCTTTCTTGATTGATGTAACAGTTTTGTGGATAAGATGAATTCTATAGCATATAAATTGTACCACAATACAAACGGAAAATAATTTTCTTTAAATCTGTGGTTTTATGTTAGTATTGACTTCCCAAACTGTCTCTGGGAACTGGAGAGATGGCTTAGTTAAAAGCACTTGTTGCTCTTGCAGCAGACCAGACCAAGATTTGGTTCCCAGCAGCCACATGACAGCTCATAGAAATCTGTAACTCTGCTTTCAGGGGATCTAATGCCCTTTTCTGGCCTCTGATGGCACCAGTTTTGTACATGGAACATGTACATACAAGCAGGCAAACATGCATACACATAAAATAAAAATAAAAACTAATTTTCAAGCACTGTCAATAAAAAGGAATATTCATTTTGAACATATTAGCAGTCTGGGAGCGCTGAGTACTCTGGTAGCTCCAAATGTTTCTGAACAAGTAAGCACAGAAGGTCTTGAGTCCTGTGGAGACTAAACACACATCCATGTTTTATGTTTATTTTTGTGTACAGGTTCAGGTTCTGACCCTGGACCCAGAGGGCCCTCCAGGCTCTGTGGTCCTGCGGGCTGGAGTCCACCACTCACCAGGGGTCCTCTGCTTCCACCTCTGCTCCTGACCTTTCCCACCGCCCAGCTCTGTGCACACCTGTTCCCTTTGGGGTGCATCTTCCCAGCTGTCATTGGGAGCTTTAGCTATAGTCTCAAGATCATGTCAGATCTTTCCACCTCCATGGGGCCACTTCAGTGGTGATCTGCCCATCACTATCATAGCTGTTTCAATCCCCATGAACTCTTCTCTCCTTAAAGTCAGGCAGGTGTGCACTACACTGCTGAGCCCAGCACTTGGTCCAGGGGTTGTGAACCTATCCTGATCTGATGACATTCCCTTACATCAAATCCTTCAGAAAACTTGTGGTGTTTTCCTTATGCTTCTTTTCCACATCAACTCTGCCTTATCATTCTTTGGGTGTTTCTCTTCCTTTCCACTTACTGTCCCCGCCTCACATAGTCAGCCACCTTGGGGATCCACTTAGATATCAGGGATCTAGACTTGTCTGTCGACTCACCCTGCATCCCTAACTCAGGGTCTTCTGCAGAAGGGATGCCAAGTTTTTAATTGTTGGGTTGAACTGATTTACAAACTGAATACCAGGCTATGAGTTGACTAAGCAGCAGCCAGCTTTCTGTAGAAATGCATTACTAATAAGATTAGGAGAATTATTATTTTTTAGCGGCACATGGGACCACACATCTTTCAGGTAATGTTTGATTGTCAAATGGTTTCCTTTGCTGTAACTTCTCTGGGGCCTTTAGTTCATTTGAATTATTGATGACAGCAAAGTCTTGGTAATCCCAAACCATGTAAAGAAGGGAATAATTCAGTTCCCATTGTTGGCCCAAACAAGTCCTTTAAAACCAGCAGACAGAGCATCTGCCATCTCCTTCTGGGCATCCAACAGGCACTGTCTTCATTTCCCCCATCAGATGATAGACGCCCATTGACCAGCTTTCCCTGATGTCTGGTCTCTCTGAGGTTGCAGCATAGTTTTGAAGATGTTCTCAGGCTGGGCCCAACGTTCCCTGGATTCTGTTGCTGTCCCATGCATGTTAGACTTGGACACATGCTATATGACAGTTCTGACTTAGGCACATGATGTGTGATGGTTTTAAACTATTAGAATTTTGCATGTTCACACTGTATTGGGCAGGCTAAAGGAAACCCTCAAACATTTCCTTCTGTTAGATTCTTGGAACTATTTCCATCTGTACGATTGCAGATGTGTTTCCAAGTAAGAAACCCCTAAGACCTGGATGATATTTGACTTAAAGACATTGTTGAGGGGCTGGAGAGATGGCTCAGTGGTTAAGAGCATTGCCCACTCTTCCAAAGGTCCTGAGTTCAATTCCCAGCAACCACATGGTGGCTCACAAATATCTGTAATGAGGTCTGGTGCCCTCTTCTGGCCTGCAAGCATACACGCAGACAGAATATTGTATACATAATAAATAAATAAATATTAAAAAAAGAAAAACCACAATGTTTTTTAAAAAAGGACATTGATGATCTTATTCATGGGGACACGCCACTATACGATTTACAGGAAGCTGTCCTACTCCTCCCCACTGTCCCTTTCAAAGTTTCTTTCAAAGCTTCTGCTGTTGAGCAGCTTTTGTCTGTTTCCTAAACCCTTTGGAGAGGGAGCCACCCTGACTCTTAAGAGAATTCCATCTCAGGAGCTTCAATATTGATTATGAGAACTTTGTAAGTGTGAAGTTCCTGCAGGATAAGAATCTGGGATTTTGATTATTTGGGAGTTTTGATACTTTCTCCAACATTGCCATCTCAAGAACAAAAGATGACCACCAAAGGACAAGTGGTGCACCATGGGGTCACAAACGTGAGACTACAATCTCACCTGGCCCTACCATGCCTGTGCTGTGGGGATTAGGTGCTAGGAACCTGGATCTAGGGTCAGATGTAGTCCATCTCAATTGTGTTTTCGTACTCTAATCTGTGCTTTCTCTCAAAGGGTACAGTTTCAATTTATCAATCAGCATTGGAAGCTGCTAGCCAATGCTGTGATCAGAGCACTGTGTTGGAGGTGGCAGTAACTACTAGGAAAGAAAATGGGGGTTGATTGGAATGCTCACACCTGATTCAAACTTGTGGGAATTACACCAACAAGTTGGCGTAAGTTTCTGTCCTGCCCAGTTCTGCAATAAACACACAGAAATTGTATTATTTGCAATACTATTTGGCCAGTAGCTCAAATGCACCTCTGTCTTACTCCTATATCCTAAATTAATCCATCAATCTGTGT
>CADCXT010006683.1:0-27349 GCA_902806775.1 Microtus agrestis | reverse complement strand
TGGCATGTTGATTGCAAGTATTAGAGGACAATTCACTATATGAGTAATTAGGACATAGTTCAGTATGTTCTAGACTCTACTTATCTCAGAAGATATGCATGCTAACATTTCTTTAGAAATATAATAAGAAAGAAAGAGCACAATGTGGTAGTCAAGATTATCTTGATGTCTGTCGTTCTTGGATAATGTTTCATTCTTCAAAGTGCTTGCAATTGGAAAGGAATGTGCTGTTCTTTTATACAAACTATAGTCCTAAAGAGAGATGGCGTAACTGAAAGTATAATCCTATAGGTTTATCTTAACTAGTTCCATCATTGAGCATGCAGTGAAATTTAATCCTTGGTAACCAAAATGTGAACTCATTCAAAATTTTTGAGGATATACACCACACAAAAGAGAAAAATATTCCAGTGATTTGATTAAAATAACTTTTTTTTTCAAAATAAATGTTTGTCATTTGTTCTTACTTTGGTTGTAGTAAATTTTTATGAAGTTCACAAATATTGACCAAATTTTACTAATTAATAAAAGATATCAATTTATAATGCATAATAAATTACAATAATGTGAAAAGACTCTTAATCCTTATAGTAATGTGATTTTGTGAGGCAAATCATAGAAACCACTGCTTTATTTATTGTGAGGCTTGGGATTGAACCCAGGACCTAAGGAATACTATGTATATGGACTACGACTAAGGTACACCCTAGCCACAGACTTCCAGCATTTTTTAAAGTTCGACCTTATTAACCTATATTACATAAGGTAATTTTCACACAAATATATAATGTACTTAGGGCATATCATGCTTCATCTTCATGGCTGCCCTGACCTACTCTATGAAGTAATTGTCTAATATTTCAGAATACTCTAATTATGGAGATAACTTCTTCTAATTTGTTTCTACTTAAGCTATTAACTTAAACTATTAACATGTGAAGTTCAATTATAATATGACTTCATTATTTATTTTGTAATATGCATATGTAATTTATTAAGACAATACTAACCCAATAATAGATACAGATAGCTTTTTTATTTACATATAGGCAATATCTAGGTTAGATACTGGTTTTAAGGGTATTACGTTCTTGGGCAAACAACTTAAATTCTGAGATTCCATATTCTTGTTTATAAAATGAATAGCTACTGTAAGAACAAAGCTTATACTGTGTAGTCTCTACATTTCTAAACAAGGTTTAGAAATTAAGGGAACTTTATACACAAATATTCAGCCTTTAAATCTCTGTATATGATAATAGGAAAATCACTATATACTGTCATTTGAATGATATAAATGTCATAGGGTTGACAAAACCTGAGTATCAATATTCATGGTGCTACTGCAGTTGAACAGAACACATGATATTCTCTAAAGCTGTTATATTGCTTTATAATGAGCATCCCAGAATAAATAAAAGACTAGACTTTCAATTCTTCAAGAAACCATTTGGCTCTATGTATCTGTCTAAATTTGAAAGATAAATTTCACATGGACAAAAGGGAACCTAGGAAAAAGTACACTACACAAGTAGTGGGTTCACACTGAAAGATTCTAAGGGCCATTCTTGGATTTGTCAAAATACAGTGTCTGCAAGCTTACATAATTTATCTATTCTATAAATAATCAGCAAAGGTTCACAAAGGAGTTATCCCTTTGTGCACTGTCAGCGACACACAGAAGGATAGGTAGAAGGTTTGGCTCTAAATTCTGGTGTGCTTTAACAATTTTTGCAATTACCAGGTCCTTTAAAAATACTGGAGCTGTCAAAGTAATGGTGCCTAATGATAATCTGCCATACTCATAGATTGGTGTCTAGCCCAATTGCCATTAGAGAGGCTTCACCCAGCAACAGGCAGAAACAGGTACCAAGAACCACAGTCAAACATTAGACAGCTCAGGGAATCCTGAGGAAGAGGAGAAGGCAGAGTGTAGGAATCAGAGGGGCTGAGGACAAGACAAGAACTTAGTTCACAGAATCACAGAATCAATTAAACAGGGTTCATAGTGGCTCACAGAGACTGAATTAAAAACCAGAGACCTTGAATGGGACCGACCTTGGCCCTCTGCATATATGCTATAGTTGTGTAAATTGGTCTTCTTGTGAGACTCCTAACAGAGGGAACAGAGGCTGTCTTTGATTCTTTGGACAGCTTTGGGGACCCTCTTCCTCTTACTGGGTTGCCTTGTCCAGCCTTAATATTAGTGGAGCTGCCTAGTCTTACTACAAATTGATATGTCACGTTTGGTTGATATCTGTGGGAGGCCTGCACTTTTATAAACAGAAATGGGGCAGGAGTGGATAGGAGGGTGGAGGGGAAGAGAAGAGGGAAGAGGGGTGAAGTGAAAGGAAAGGAAACTGAGGTTCCAATGTAAAAAAATAATAATGATAATAAAATAATTAAAAAAACACTGGAGCTATATTCTAATTCTAGATATATCTTTTTTTACAGTGGCAGAGAGAATGGCAATCATAAAACAATGAAATAATTAGATGCTGCTTCAGTCTGGAAGCAGCCTGCTGTCTTATTCTTAAAGGTCTCATTTCTTTCTAAACACAGGATCCTCAACTCATAACCAATATTATATCTATTTGAGAATTCTAAGCATTTTCAGCAAATAGACTGTAGTTTTTGAGCATATTAGACATAGACTGCAACAATTGTAGGTGCTGGATTCAAGACAGAGTAACCTGATGACAAAGGTTATCACACAAAGGTGATGGCCCAGGTGTGTGTGCAAGTCAGGTCGGCTAATCTGAAAACTTGAGAACAGTCACCAAAATAAGTTTCTGATCAAAATCTTTGATTCTAACAATAAATCATAGAGTAAGTATATTTTTAGAATTCTTTTTTAACATAATAGCAAAATCTTCTATCAGGTATGGAGTGCATACTTTTTTTGACAGAATGCAACTATAAATCCAAATCTCTATTGTAATCCAAATTATTTAGTCCACATAATTCAGTTTCCTATTTGAAACTTGGGGCACAAAAAGACTGAGTACTTTTCTACCCATGACATAAATAATTTACAACAGACACAGATGAAGACTATTGCCAAAACCTCCCTAGCTAGGCATGAGGTCTTATGAGCTTCTCCCTCATCCAAGATGGGTTCCCTCTTGTCTTGGTATTGTTTAGGCAAACACAACCACACAAGCACTGAGTTTGTGAGTATAATGGCTATTCTATGTCCAGAAGACAGAAGTTCATAGTACTTCTTGTTGGCCTATAGCTCTTACATTCTTCATAAGTTTACTCTTCTGTTCTTTTCATATGTCTCGGGTGATGGAGTTTGACAGAGTTGTTCTATTTAGGGCTGGACATTCACTTGTACTCACTTATTTGTAGTACTTTGACAAATTATAATCTTACTGTGTTTACCACTTCCCACTGCCAAAAATAAATGTAAAATAAAGAGCTTCTGTGGTTAAAGTTTAGACAAGTACAGATCTAGGTGTATAAAAATAAATATTAGGAGGTAGTTTGACAACATGCCCCTTCAGCAAAACAATAAGAATATGTTCCCTCTTAAGGCCTATGATGCTCATCAGCCATGGGATTTCTAACAAGATTGAGAGTGCCAATTTGAATTCCTTCCTGTGAAGCAGACCTCAAATGCAGTAAAGTAGTTGCTTACCCTATGACAGTCATGCCACTATTGCACCTGTGAGCACATCTTGTCTGACAGATAGGAATTGTAACATGAAAGTTTTGATACGTAGTAAGATCATTAATATATTTTATTCCCCCAAAACACTCATAGCAACTTGAAGCACTAAAAAGCTAATTAACAGGGAGGAATTTTCCCATAATTTTGAGTTGATCCATCATGGCCTGAAATGAAAGTGTGTAATTTCCCCAAAAACAGGGCTTACCATTCAGATAAGTAAAGGCAATGGCAACAACCTGTGTTGTTTTGGAAAGGTCTGGGACAGGCCTAGACAATAATTTATAGAGGAATATCCTGAGCCTAGAACTGAAAATTATATTTAAGGTTAAACAACATTTCTGTTAAGAATATGACTTATTAAAGCATATCTTATACAGAAAGTTAATAAATAAATAATAGACATCTTACTAGCTTAGTGCAAATGCATTTTTAATCATAAGCATAATGAGAATCATGGCTCATTTGCTTAGTGTTAAACATATAACGTCCCTCAATTCATACTTATTCTTTCTTCCAGTCTCTTTATGTCTCTACAACCCATAGTAGATTAGCCATTGTATTATATGAACAACCAGAATACAGAAGTGAATAACACATGGCCTCTTGCTCTGAGAATATTATTACATATAGGGAGAGTAATAATAACTAAACTGACTTTAATGTGGAATAGTATATAACTATAGTTATAATGAGTGTGAATTCACAGTAAGAATGTTTAATATAGCTTCAGAAGATAAGGTAGACTTAATCATAGAGTAGAAACTATGTAAGAACAGATACGAGTATATAGGGATTAAAATTCACAAAACAGGGCAAAAGCTGAAATAATAAATCATATATATTATGTGAAAATAGCAACGAGTTTGCTGTTTCTAGTACAGAAAGTGAAAATTTTTGAGTAATGGGAGATGAATTATGAATTATAGTTTGTGAATCAGTTACATAATACACCCTATAGCTTGTAGTCTGTATAGATGAGAACTCTGTGAAGTATCACAGTATAATGTAATGCAACTTATATTTTATAAATATTATTCTGTCTCCACTATGGGTAATAAATCAGTGGACAAAAATGGAGGAGCAGAGGAAATAATTTAAAAGACTTTTGCAATAACACAGGAAATACATGATGATAGTCTAGACTATCATCTACAGGAAATAAAATGGATAGAAATGGAAAAATTCAAACTGTACCTTGGTAACTTTAAAATCATTGCAAAGAATTAAATGTATAAGGAAACTCTCAAGAAAGCAGGAGCCATGGATTTCAATTTGTAGTCTCAATACCAAGGAAGCTAAATGAATATGTAATTCCAACACTAAGGCAGTAGAATCAGGAATTCAAAGAAAATTTGAATGAAATACTGTATCCAAAACCAAAACAAAAGACTACAAAAAAATAAATGAATTCTGGAATCCTTTTAGAGTGGGAAAGTTAGAAAATGTGAACACTGTTATCTACCAACCAGATACTCAGGAAGGAACTACAAGAAGGAAAATATATATTTTTTTAAATTAAAGAGATCATTAATTCACTTTCTAATAAACATTTATGAAGTGAAGATATATGAATTATAAAATGTATGTGACTAACTCATGTACTAGTTCTGGATTTCATTAGTATCTGGTAATTAAAAACTGAAAAAGCATTAAAGAAACCTTGGGAATTGTGGATTGAGAAGAACAGTGAGGAAAGAAAAGAATCCTAAGCAACACTAACACTTATTAACTAGGCAGGTTAAGTAAGGTGTGCAAAGGCGACAAAGACAGAACAGAAGGGAAGGAGAAAGATAAGTAGAAGTACATGAGTGCTTAGGAACATCAATGAGAATTAAAGCTAACAACACAGCTTTACTCTCATCATGCTTGTGAGGATTCCTCAAGGATTTACATTCCCTTTGCTGAGCTTCAGGCACTGGGGCAGTAACTAATAGATCTGCTTATAACCATGAAAAAGATACATTGTTAATAAGGGCGTAACTTTATAAATTTTTAGTATGTGAAATGACATCATATTTTTTTAATTAAAAATGTTTGGTATGTTTATACATTTTAATTTTTTCAAGATACAGCTTCTCTGTGTAGCACTGGCTGTCCTGGGACTCACTTTGTAGACCAGGCTGGCCTCAACCTCACAGTTTTGCCAGCCTCTCCCTCCCCAAATGCTGGTATTAAAGACATGTGCCACCACATCCAGCTCTAATTTTTTTGTTGTTGTTTGTAAATTTCATGCATATACAGTGCATTTTGTTGAAATCCATCCCCATTTTTCCTTCCTTTTCTTCTCCCATCTTCCCCTTTTCCCTCCAACTTAATGTGCTCTTAAACAAAAATTAGCCTAAAGAGTGTGATTTTACTCTCTGCATATACATGTCTACAAAACCAAGTATAGGATCGTGGGAAGCATCATAGTGGCAACATCCTAGAAGAAAGATGCCTTTTCTTGACTAATGGTTAGTTCTTAATTCTTCTCCAACCCAAGCTGGAGTTTTGACTGAGAGTTGAGATGAGGGCATGTGATACAGTATCCCATTTAGGTTTGGGAATTGCACAGTCTCTTATTTCCTACAAGTTGACCAGTGTGGGCCTCTGTATTGTGTTTAAGAAAATGTATTGTTACTGTTGGTAGGATAGCACAGCAGTTAAAGAACATGCCACACAAACAAGGACAGGATTTGAAGCCTGAGAATCCATCAACTAAATACATAGTGGACATGGGAGTCAACCCAATATTACAGCTCCAGAAGGTGATGAAAAGGAAGAGTAACCTTGGTAGTGAGACTAGCCCTTTTTGCAAGCCCTTAGTCTCCTTGAGAGACTCTGTCTCAAAAGAATAAGGTGGAAGGACAATTGATGGAGATAGTAATTGATAGCAGTAGCTATCAATCTTGAACACACACACAAACACACTTGCATGTATACCATTTCACACATGCAAACATATAAGCACACATATACACATAAAAAGAATAAAAAGAACTATTTGATATTTAATTTCATAAATAAACAAAACCATTCACCTAGTGCCTGCTTCCTCTATTTTATGCAAAGTACCTCTTCTTTTCTGAAGCCAAAATGGAGTAAAGAAGCAAAGAAATGAGTCATTACATTCACATCTGAAACTTTGTATAACAGATTCTTCTTCCTATTACTTTATGAATTAACAAAAGGCTGTGGGTTTTATAATTTTATAGACACTAAATACTATTAGAACCCAGGTAAGGAAATATTTACCTTTCAGTAAGATGGAAAAAAGACACATGAATTGAAATTTGAGAGATTGATAAACTTGCCAGACAAATATGAAGTGGTAGGGAGAAACAAATTAGAGGAAGACATGCTGGGGATGAAGAAGAGGCAACTAGGATTAAATCCTGAATACTAGGTTTAAAGTCATGGCAAAAAAGGAAAAAATATAGTTTAAGGAAGGAAAATATATTATCAGATTTGCATTTCAGATTTATTATTTAATACTTAATTTGGAGAATTCATTGGATAATTTGAGACTACAGGCAGACAGACAGACCTACTGAAAAGCAGTTACAGTAATCTGGGTGAGAACTGATGATATCCTGATTCATGAGAAAGACATAGAATACAAATAGGAAAGAACAGATATAGAACTTTGAGGAAGAATCTAAAGACTGAGATATCTTGAATACTTTTTTAGTGTTACCTTCAGTAAGAGATTTCTTCCTTGGATGATTACTTGTTTGGAAGATAATGTGTTTACAAAGACATCTAAAGATAGCTAAATAAAAAATATATTTGCAGTCTTACATGTACAGCTTCATTTCATACAACCTGAACCCAAAATTTTTGTTCTTATTTCATTCAATTTTTTATACATCTACATAGTGATCACACTACAGCAATTTTCCCTTGTTTAATATTAATTTACTAATAATTGCTTCTAAAATGCTTCACAATCTGGATCTACATTTTAAGCATTATATTTTATTAATCACAATTCCATCCCTCTTTTATTACAGCATATGAAAATCTAAAAGGGCATATTTTGCTGTTGAATATATTTGTACATTTTTCATTCTGTATGAAATATGCTTCACCATAAAAATCACACCTTATCTAAATTGTCTGAATAGTTTTTAAACAATTCTTTCTCCAAGTGTAATGCGGTAAGGACCTTTGCAACATGAGGGCCTGCTTCTTAGGGTTTCTTCCCTGCCTAGATCCCTCAGCTATTTAAACCTAAAGAAAACCACACAGAGGTCTCCATAAGTTATAAACTAATTGGCCCATTAGCTCAGGCTTCGTATTAGCTCTTATTAATCCATTATTTTAGTATATGTTAGCCACATGGCTCAGTACCTTTTACAGCAGGGCAGGTCACATCCTGCTTCTTCCATGAGTGGGCCAAGACTGGGAAAGAACTTCCTTATTCCCAGAATACTCCCATTCTCATTGCCCCACCTCTACTTCCTGTCTGGTTTTCCCACCTATAACTTCCTGCCTGGCTACTGGCCAATCAGCATTTATTTAAAACATGATTGACAGAATACAGAGACAATTCTCCCCCACCAGACCATAGCTCAGTTAGCTATTTTACTACTGAAATAGAACTGACCTGAAAGCTTCTTCCATAATAACTAGCTTTTATAATACCAGCATAACCCCTAACTACATTATACCTATGTGTCCTTATACAAATAGTTAAGTATGGTACTCACCCCTCATCTAGTAAGGAAATTTCTCTTTGCCACAGATAGAGATCATTATAGAAAACCACAATGAATCAAATGCAGAGTTATGGAGCCTGGTACCAACAGATATATTTACAAAACACACCCACACCTAATGTTCGGGTTCATCACAAAAGAGGAGACAGCAAGACTGTAAGAACCATAGAACCAAGATATTTGCTGTGAGATTGTGTCTCACACCCTATACTCAAAGTCTCACAGTGCCTAAACATGTGCTGAACAAAGACACAAGTAACATACATGCAAAAGTGAATGGTAAAAAGTTTACAGGGATTCAATTCTATACAAACAACTACAGGCAACTAAGGAATGCTGAGAATAGGAGAAAAAGTCTTCTCCAGGTAAGAATTCCCCAATTGGTGTGTGTGTGTGTGTGTGTGTGTGTGTGTGTGTGTACAAACATTTATCATTGTGTACATGTGTTTGTACATACATTTACACATATATATGCAACAATTAATGAAAAAAGAGGCTATGATTTTGAAAGAGGGGTATATGGGAGAATTTGGAGGGGAAGTGAAAATGATGTGATTATGTTATGATCTTAAAAAGTTAAATAATTTCAAAATAAGAATATATAGAATAGGGACAGGTGAGATAATGTCTAAAAATGATTGGTTAGTCCCATATCATGTGCCACTATAATACCATATCTTGCAGACAGTTCTTTGTTATAGTTCAGAGATTTTATGGCACAATAATACTGATGATTACTTTTGTCCTCTAGTAGTGTACTCAGTACATCCTGCATTATGAACACTAGTCACTAAAGGGCCCCTTGTTTGTTCTGGCCACCCTGCTAGCTTACGCTCAAAATAATCATACAGAAACTGTATGAATTAAAACACTTACATATTAGTTTAACCCATCTCCATTAATCTGTGTGTCATCATGTGGCAGTGGCTTACCGGAGATTCTAACTTGCATCCAACTCAGGCAGAAGATCCAGGGCTTCTCTCACTCTGCCCTTCCCAGCATTCAGTTCTGTTTTCTCCACCTACCTAAATTCCACCCTATCAACTATGCCAAGGAAGTTTCTTTATTCATTAACCAATGAAAGCAACACACAGACAGAAGGAACTCCTACATCTGTTAGCCTTATAGTTAGCCACCTGCTTGATTTCTCTATATTAGATGGTGTAATTCAAATGTGTCTTTATCAATATGGCCTTGCAGAGACTGACAGCACATACAAGACCTGTATAAGTTCAAACTAGACAGAATTCCGGCTGTGAGGAGGAGTAATTCTCCTCTCTAATCAATAAACAATTTGCAATTGATAGCCTACAGTTTGTTTATATTACTCCAACAGCCTGCAGCATTCAGTTTGACAGTGAATGGACAGGAATAGTTGTTACTTTTAAATATTTAAAATACTTGAAAAATTTTGAAAAGGAGTAAAAATAAATTTTGAAATTGCACCATCCATTCTCGCAAGCCAACATTTTTACCATTTTCCCTGATTTGTTTTCTATTGCTATGATATAACATCAGGAACAAAACCAACTTGGGGACTGAAGGGTTTACTTGCCTTACACATCCCAATCACAGTTAATCTAGAGGGAAATTCAAGCAGGAACTGAGGAACCTTGAAGCAGGATCTGAAGCTAACACCACTCATGATTACTGACTTGCTCATTAAGTTTATGTTAAGAGGCCTTCCTTAATCCCTCCAGGACCACCTAATTAGATGTGTTAGCACCCATAATAGGTTTGGTCCTCCTACACCAATTACTAATAAAAAAAAATATTCCACAGTCTCCTCTACAAATCAATCTGAGAGTGGCATTTACTCAATTGAGTTAACCTCATCCCAGGTAACAATTGCTTGGGACAGGGTGCCAAACAAACAACAACTAAAAGAACCTATCCAATACACCATTTAAAATGATTCTTAGAAGAAGATTATGTTTATATATCACTTTTTCAAAAATGGATCCAAAGATTAAACAGTGTCTGAATTGTCACAGCAGTTGTGAATGAAATTTTTTAGGAGAAAATTGAGCCTTTAAGTGAACTGATATATTTCAGTGCTTGTGGAGAGGATGAAATGTTGCAGGTCCACAGCCTAATTATAATTGATCTTGAGCTAACTTTGGCCCCCGAAATAGTCATTCCTTGCCCAATTTTATGTCAGCCCTAACACACTGTGACTAGCAGATAACAAGCCTTGGGATTCTACTAATTTAACAAAACTATTTCTACTAATGAAAAGGCTGAAAATACCATTGTACAGCACGTGATACTTACATCAGAGCCATCTTCACTTTGCTACAACCCACATTTTTTTTCCTGTTCACCATTATTCAAGGATCATATCTTCCTTTATTTCCATAAGGACATTTTAACTATAAATTACCACTTATACAAAATGATTTCTCCTGGTCATTTACTTCAAATTTCACCATTGCTACATATAAAAGTTCAGAAGTATACAAGGAAACCCCTCTATTTCCTATTTGAATGTCACATGTGCATCTGTATGTTTTCATGCCCATGTTATGTCTTGACAATTCTTAGCTGCACCCTCTCAAGAAGGAGTGGGGATGGCCTAACCTTCAAGATCTCACCTTCAGTAACTGGCTTCTACCATCCAATTTTCCTTTGCAAAGGCTTTGAAGTCTTCAAGTGGCACTAGATATTGGATGCCAAGTGCTCAAATATAAGTATAAGGGGGATATTATAGATTCAAAACAAATCAGATACAAATTCCATTCATAAGATTTAGTAAAGCATTGTTACAACGCACCTTCTTAGTGTTTCCATCAATGTCCTTTCATTTATTCCCTTCTCTGTCTTGTTACTATAAAATCATCAAACTGTTACCAAATTGGAGCATGGGATTTGGGACAACTTAAATCTCTCTTTCTAGGCAATTGTCACTCACATGTGGCTTCAAAATAAACTGTCTTATTCCTTTTGAGGTAAAAGTTGTGTTTTTTACCCCCTAACCTTTCCTCTCTCCATTATCTACAGGGTCCTTCATCTCCACCCCCATGCCATGTCTCTCTGTCATCACTTTCAAATTCATGGCCTCTTTTTTTGCACTTACGTTGATGTGTGTGTGTGTGTGTGTGTGTGTGTGTTATATTAGAGTTAGACTGTTAGATTATTAGATCATATAGAAACATTCCTTTTAATGTTTTGAGGAACTTCTGTGCAATTTATATTTCCACAAAAAATTTAAGAGAGTTCAGACACTTCTATATGTTCACTAGCAATAACTAGATCTAGAAATTGTCACCATTATATCTTGGGTGAGGTAATATCTCATTGAGGTACTTATTTGCATTTCCTTGAAGATTCCTGATTTCATGAACATTTTTTTTTATCTATGAGACATCAATGTCACCTTTGAACACATAGGTATTTTCATCTTTTTCCCATTTTAAATCCATTTATTTAATTTAATGGTTCTTTACATATTGCAAGACTCTAATATATTTTCATATAATATATGTACACATATATTATACAATACATTAGAACCTTATCAGATAAGTGATTGACAAAAATTTCTTTCTTTCTGTATGTTAATTTTAATGTGTTAATTGTTTCTTTTGTTGGGCAGGTGCTTTTAAGTTTGATATAGTCCTGATTGTATTTTTTGGTTTTATTAACCATAATTTGGCATCACAATCAAGAAGTCACTGGCAAAACCAGTATCCTCAGAGAAACATGATGTCCTCATATATCTTAAATGAATCCATAAAACATATCTTAAATACATGGAATTATACTAACTGGATGACAGATGATTTAAAATAATCACCTGGAAGAATTTAGGAAGCTGTAAAAAATTCACCAAAATGATGAAAATAGTCCATGAATAAACTTTGGAGAGTCACAGGGTGGAGAGTTGCAGAGTCAGAAAACTAGTTGCACCACCAGGACATAAACAACAGTAGTATTTAAATTTCAGTGTAAAATTTCAGTAGAAGACACAAGAAGAAGCAAATTCAGGGACGTAAGCACTGCAAATCAGCAGTAAAAATAGAGGATTACAGAACAAAAAGAATGCAAAAATGTGAGAAAAATATCAAAGATGTGGGATGCTTAAAATGCTATGATTATAATCTGGACTTATAGGAGTCCAGAGAGGAGAGAAATGTGACAGAGGGCTTATTTAAAAGTCAGTTCACCTCAAACTTGCTAATTTGGGGGAGAAAATTGGTGATGTGAAAGCAATTATTGGCTGAGGACCCCCTAAATCTCTACAAGAAATGGACAGCTGGATTCAGGAAGCCAAAACTGTCCACGAAGAGATGAAACAAATGATATCTAAAACAAGACAAAAGGAATTTTTCACCAATCCTTGCTGATCCTATTCCACAAATGGACTCCAAGTGGAAAGTAACTCTTCAAGAACTAAGACCTTGAATATCACCATAGAACCTTTGTCTGGAGATGGATGGAGATAGAGACAGAGACCCACACTGGAGCACTGGACTGAGCTCCCAAGGTCCATTTGAAGAGCAGAAGGAGGGAGAAGATGAGCAAAGAAGTCAGGATCAAGAGGGGTTGGTCAACCCACTGAGACAGTGTGCCTAATCTAATGGGAGCTCACCAAATACAGCTGGACGGGAACTGAACGAGCATGGGATCAAACTGGACCCTCTGAATGTGGCTGATGATGGGGGCAGACAGAGGGGCCAATGATAATGGCACTTGGATTTGTCTCTACTGCGTGTACTTACTGGCTTTTTGGGATCCTAGTCTATTTTGATGCACACCTTCCTAAGCCTGGATGTGGGGGGGGGAGGACCTTGGACTTTCCACAGGGCAGGGTACCCTTCCCTCTCTTAGGACTGGAGGAGGAGGGGGGAGGGTGAGTGGGGGAGTGGGAGGGAAATGGGACGAGGGGGGGGAAATTTTGTATGGTATTTTTTATAAAGCAAAAAAAGTATTTGAATTTTAACAAAAAAAAGGATGATGAGTGCAACTTCAGTGCCAAGTTCTCTGGGTGAAGTCTCACTTTCTCCAGTGGGCACTCTCTACTGCCAGCTGCTGCAGTAGTCCTGACTGGTTTGTACCTGGCATATCCAAGTGTCTGACAGATATGATGTACAAATACTGTCCCATAATTTCTGCCTAGACACTAAAGATAAACACAAAATGAATTGAGGTTCAGGGACCTCAGCCTCTTGGACAGGTTCTATGTCATAGAGACTACCAACTATTATCTTGAATCATAAAGTGGCTGTGCCCGTTAATCAAAGTTTTCCTACACAGTGAGACTTCAATTCCAGAAATCTCTAGTGAGTCCAGAAAGATTTTCTAGTATAGAGGTTGTAGTGATCTTCAGTAGCTATGAGACATTTGGACAGTTGGCAGAAATAGTGAGTTCGTCAGCCCTTTCTCCCAGCTTATGGAGTTGTTCCATAAGCCTGATTATGTAGAGACATTTACCAATCAGATATGTGGCACCACGGCCTTTCCTAGAATCCAAACTAAATAATTGCCTAAGTAAAAAATAAAAAAAGGGCATACAGTAAAAAATTTGGTTTAGACACTTGGATAAAGAATAATCTAGATTGGTCAACGGGAACAAGGGTGGCTGCCAATGGTAGCAGGGATAAATAAAGGGATGATGAGGAACCACTAAGGATGGTCTCTTGAGCCTGCATTAAGGATAAGAAGATATGCAGAGTCCCATGTGAAGGTTTTCACTGCCTGACTGCCCTACTAAGCAAAGAAAAATGTACAGGCAGAGGCCAACTTTAGAGTCACATCTGGGCTCAAGCTTCCATACTGGCTGTCTCAGGCATATTGCAGATGAAGATCTCCTACACAGTGGCATTGATATTGCCTTCTGGAAGACAGAACAACATGATTGGGGGAGGGACAGTGGGAAGAAGCTCAGAAAAGCTTGGAAATGAGCTTCTGAGAGTTTTCATAACAGGATAAACAGGTAAATCTTGCTACTTTTGAGAATAACCACACCTTTCTCTGGGTGACATTGTCAGCTTGGATTCTAGGAAAGGTCGTGGTGCCACAATTCTGATTGAAAAATATCTCTGCCTAGTCAGGCTTATGGGACAACTTTCAGGCTGGGAACAAAGGGCTGACAAACTTGCCATTGTTGTCAACTGCCCATATGTCTCATAGCCACTAAGGACCACGACAACTTCCATACTAGAAAAATATTCTGGACTCATTACTGATCTCTAGAATTGAAGTCCCAGTGTGTAGGGATGAATTGATTAAAGGACACAGCCACTTCATGGATTGAGATGATAGTTGGTAGGCTCTGCGTCAAAGAACCTGTACAAGAGGCTGAGGTCCCTGGAGTCTCAATTCACTTCGCATTTGTCTTGAGCATCTAGGCAGAAGCCTTGGGACAGTATTTCTACATCATATCTGTCAGGCACTTGGGTATGCCAGGTGCAAACCAGTTAAGGGACTGCTGTAGCAGCTGGATGAAGAGAGTGCCCACTGGAGAAAGTGAGACTTTACCCAGAGAACTTGGCACTGCAGTTTCTCTCATCACCGCCAACATTGTACTTAACAAAACTATCACATACTGAGTCAGGCAATAGGCAGATGAGCTGGTTACAAAGGAATTCTTTATGAGCACAGCTCTCACATCCCCTGACCACTGCCCGGCACAGGCCTAGATATCAAATCTTCTATCACTGCTTTCAAAGACAAAGGTCACCAGAAGGTGAACAGCATTGGCATTGATCACTGGGGTGGGCATTCTACCAGATACAGTACAGAGAGCAACAGAAGTGATATTTGTGAGTAACTAGGAAGGCAGGATATTGAACTCTTCACATTAAGAACTTCAACCTTCATCTGTATTGCATCATGTATAGGCATCTGCATATAACACGTCAGTAAATTTTCGAAAGCCAACGATAGAGGTAACTTTGAAAATAACAAAAGGTATTGTGGTGTGTGACATCACATCCATGAGATTGCCACCTGCTCAAAGGAAATGGGATGAGGTATTGCAAGTGCTGTAAAGAGAGGGGCTAGTGTGCTGAGTCACATAGCCTTTGCAGGGAACTTTTGTGCAAGGCCATACTCCAAAGAAGGTCAGGCATCCAGGCCTAGAGATACTATCCAAATAGGGCTGAGGGAGTCCTGCTGTAAAGTGAGTCTGCTATGTTAGGCCAAGCTCAGAGAGCTATCTGGACATGATAAAAAGATTCCTTGAATGCAGAGTACTCCAACACTTGACATCTTCCTGGCTCTGTTTCTGATGTAGTTGTATTTAGAGATCTGTGTCATCAAGTACAGCTTCAGGTAAACTATTACTCATATAAAATATAAAACTAGACTGGACATTTGAAACATCTGGTTTAAGAAATCTAGTAACAGGGGATCCTTGCCCATGACTGCCCCCAGAGAGGTGACTGTCTGGGTTCCTGACTGGAGGTTCCAACTCTCTAGACCCTAGCACTTGGTGGCACATTCCATACCCTATCTCTACAAAGCAATGTCCCAGAAACCTGAGAGTAGCCTCCCCAATACCCATAACTACACACCCTCACATCTGTGACCACTGGAGCCTTGATCCTGACTGCCTGTAGAGAGGTGAGTACCTGGGTTCTCAGCTGGAGGACCCTGCTCCCTAGGCCCAAGTCCAAGAGGACCATCCCATGACCCACCCTTAACCACCAAAATACCGAGAACCTAGGGCATCCTCTCCACAGCTGCAACCATCCCTGCACAGCACCTATAATCACCAGAGTGTTGGTCCCAACAGCCATCATCAAATTAAATGGAAAGAAAATCAAAGCAATTTTACTAAAATCAAGAACAAAAAAGACTGTCCACTCTCTCCTTATCTATTCAATACAGTACTCAAAATTCAAAGCTAGAACAACAAGACAACAAAAGGAAACCAAGGGGATACAAAAAAGAAGTTAAAATTTCATTATTTTCAGACGATATGATATTAAACCTAACTGACCCCAAAAATTCTACTAGGGAACTCCGATAGCTGATAAACACCTTCAGTAATGTGTCAGGATACAAGATTACATAAAAAAAATCAGTAGCCTTCCTACATAGAAATGATAAATGACCGAGAAAGAAATCAAAGAAACATCTCCCTTTACAATAGCCACAAATAAAGTATCTTGGGGAAAATCTAATGAAACAAGATAAAAATCTGTACAACAAGATGTCTTTGACGAAAAATATTGAAGAAGATATCAGAAAATGGAAAGATCTCCCATGTTTTTGGATATATAGTATCAACATAGTAAATCTGCCAATCTTAAAAAAGCAATCTACAGATTCAGTGCAAACCCCATCAAAATCACAACACAATTCTTCAAAGACCTCAAAAGAACAATACTCAACTTCATATGAAAAAAAAAAACAAGATAGTTAAAATAATCCTGTACAATAAAAGAACATACGGAAGCATCACCATATTTGACTTCAGGTTCTAGTATAGAGCTATTATAATAAAAATAGCTTGTTATTGGCATAAAAATGGATATGTGCATCATTAAAATTAAATTGAAGATCATGATACTAATCTACACATCATGAACACCTGATTTTTTACAGAGAAGCCAAAATTGTACAGTGGAAAAAAAAGAAACCATCTTCCAAAAGTGGTGGTAGAACAACTAGATGTGGACATAGAGAAAAACGCAAATAGATTTAGATCTATCCCCATGCATAAAACTCAAGTCCAAGCAGAACAAAAACCACAACATATATCCAGTTACACTGAACCTGAGAGAAAAGAAAGCCTTAAACACATTGGCACAAGAGGCCAATATAACACTTAAATAAAACACCAGTAGCAAAGATATTGATAGCAACAATAAATAAATGAGACCACCTAAAACTGAGAAGCTTTTGTAAGGCAAAAGAAACAATCAATAAGACAAAATGGCAGTCTAAAAAATGGGAAAAGATCTTCACCAAATCCACAAAGACAGAGGGCTGACCACTATAATATGTAAAGAGCTCAAGAAACTGGTCATCAAAATACCAAATAATCTAATTTTAAAATGGGGTACAGAACTAAATAGAATTCTCAACAGAAGAATCTCAAATGATCAAAAGATATTTAAGGAATTGCTCAATATCCTCTCTTATCAGGGAAATGCTAATCAAAATTTCTCTTAGATACCTTTTTTATACCCATTGAATGACTAAAATAAAAAACATTGATGACAGTTCATGCTTAGAGAGGATGTGGGTGAAGGGGAACACTCCACTGCTGGTGGGAGTGCAAACTTGTACAACCACTTTAGAAATCAGTACAGCAGTTTCTCAGAAAATTTGTAATCAATCTACCTGAAGATCCAGCAATACCACTTTTGGGCTTATAACAAAAGAATACACAATCATATCAGAAGCATTATTCAGTGGTAAAAAACAAACACAATATGAAATGTGAAGGCAAGTGGATGGAACTAGATAAAAACATGCTCAGTGAGGCAACCCAGGCCTAGAAAGACAAACACTGTATGTTTTTACTCATAATTACATATTGGATGTAAGGCAAAGGTTAACCATGCTAAAATCTATGGGACTTTGGCCCTAAATAAGCTAACTAAGAAGGAGGATCCTAAGAAGGACATATGGATCATCCTGGAAAGAGGAAATCGATGTGATGTCTTGAGTAAACTGGGAATGTTGGTGTAGGGAACGGTATGGTGATGTGGAAGTGATTTCTTGCTAATCTGTTGCTTTCATTAATTAATTAATAAAGAAACTGCCTTGGCCCATTTGATAGGCCAACCCTTAGGTGGGTGGAGTAAAGAGAATAGAATGCTGAGAGAAAGAAGCTGAGTCAAGGAGTCACCATGATTCTCCCTCTCCAGACAGACTCAGGTTAAGATCTTCCCTGGTAAGCCAGCTCGTGGGCTACACAGATTATTAGAAATGGGTTATATTAATATGTAAGAGCTAGCCAATAAGAGGCTACAGATAACGGGCCAGGCAGTGTTTAAAAGAATACAGTTTCTGTGTAATTATTTTGGGGCATAAGCCATGTGAGTGTCCGGGTGCCGGGATGCAGTCCCGCCGCTAACTCAACAGTATGGAGGATGGGAATATTTGGGTTCAGGGTTGTCAGGTTAAGGGAAGGACAGAGTGAGAGAGCAATGAAAGAGATATTTTATTAGACAGAGTAATTAAGAGGTTAGGTGGAAACCTGGTGCCAGGGAAGATTCCAGGAAAACACAAGGATGACCCAAGCTAAGATTTAATAGTGAAGAAGGTGCTTGAATTGGCCTTCTCTTGTAATCAAATTGGTGACTACCCTAATTGTCATAAAATATTCATCCAATAACTGATGAAAATAGATGTAGACATCCACATTCAAGCCCAAGTAGAGCTGTGGAAGTCCAGTTGAAGAGTCGGAGGAAGGAATATGTGAGCAAGTGGGGTCAACAACATGATAGAAACCCACAGAGAGAGCTGACTTGAGCTACTCAGAATATTTAGGTGCTAGACTGACAGCTAGCGAGTCTTCATGGCACCTAACTGGGCCCTCTGCATGTGGGTGACAGTTCTATAGTTTGGTCTGTTTGGGGGATCCCTAGCAGTGGGATCAGTATCTGTCCCTGATACATGAGCTGGCACTTTGGAACCTATTCCCTATGGTGGGATGTCTCATTCAGCCTTGATGCAGACATGGGAGGGGGATGAGCTTGATCCTGTCCCAACTTGACATGCCATTTTTTGTTGACTCCCATGGGAGGCCATACCCTTTCTGTTGAGTGGATGGAGAGGTAGAAAGGAGGTGAGGGAATGGGAAGAGAGAAAGGAGAGAAACCTGAAGTTGGTATGTAAAATAAATACAAATAAATAAATAAAGAACCTTAACTAAGACAGAAGTTGGTACCAGGGATTGGGGGATAGCTGTTATAGGCCTGACCATGTGTTTGTTTGGAGGAATCTGGACTTTGGTACTTTGGGTTGGGTAATCAGTTGAATACTTTAAGCATTGCTTAATGGGACATACTAGTAGGAGAATATTAGACAGTGGTGCTGGTAATGACTTGAAATGTTGGAAGCTGACTCAAGCAGGTTCAAAGAATTTTAGTATGTAGAAATTTTTCTTCTGATATTTTGGTGGTTGCGAAAAATATCTTAAGAAAAGTAGGTGCTTAAGCAAGTGGCCACCTTTTGCCCTTGTCTGAAGAATCTGCCCAAGGCTAAACTGAGGAGTTTTGGTTTAATTCTGTCAGCAGAGGAAATGAAAAACAGCATAGTATTGACTCTGTTACGTTGTTTTCAGTGGTAGCTCTAATGAAGATTTATAATGAAAATGGGAGCAAGCTGCTCAGGATAAATTATAAAATGTAAATTTTGAGGAGAAAAAGAGTACCAGGGGGTAGAACGGAGCTAAATCCTATGTTCAAAGACATAGACATGTTTAAAAAAATAAGTAAAGGGAATGGTGACTTTAGGGAAGGTCCCACCCAGCTAAATTTCCAATTTAATAATGGAATTAGAAAACAATATAGAGCCAGGTGTAGTGGTGCACACCGTTAATACCAGGACTGAATAGTCAGAGAATGGTGGATTTCTGAGTTTGGGGCCTGTCTGATCAAAAGACCAAGTTCAAAGACAGTCAAGCTTAGGTAGTGAAGGAAAGCATAAATGTTGTGGGGAGCTGCGGGCCACGTTCCTGCCACCCAGCTCCCGGCCGCTTGGCTAGCTTATACCCCAAAATAATGACACACAAACTGTGTTCATATAAACATTTCTTGGCCCATTAGTTCCAGCTTCTTATTGGCTACCTCTTACATATTGATCTAACCCATTTCTAATAATCTGTATAGCCCACAAGGTGGCTTACCAGGGAAGATGTTAACCTGCTGCTGTGTCGGGTGGGAGAATCATGGTGACAGCCTGACTCAGCTTCTTTCTCCCAGCATTCTGTTATGTTTACTCCACCTACCTAATTTTCTGTCCTATCAAAGCCCAAGCAGTTTCTTTATTACTTAACTAATGAAACAACAGATAGAAAGATGACCCTCCTCCATCACATAAAGCTGGTGAAAATGTAATTTTAAAAGAGGCCCACTTTCCAGCCTCACAAAGCAGCAGAACTTGGTAGTTTTGGCTTGTAATTCTAGTTGTAGAGTTAAGAGTAGAAGAAAAGAGTTATAGAATGAAGCCTCTCAGACCAGGCATGTGTCAGGGATGTCACTGAATGTCTACAGAGGTCATTTCATGAAGCTGTGAAGATGAAAGGCTGTATTGTCTTGGATAACCAAAGATGTTAGGGATGACACAGTTGTGGGATACCTGCTGAGGAGAGCTGCTAACCAGGACTGGAACCAGCCCAAGAAACAGAGTAGAAATAGAGACCTGAAGAGTATGTTGACAACAGGCATGGAGTTGAAGATTATGGAGTTGGCAGGACTAGTTTTTGGTCTTGTTTTTTGCCCAATATTTCCTTGCTTTGCTCCCTTCCCTGCATTTTGGATTGGTAATGTGTATTCTGTGGCATTATAAGTTGGAAGCATGTGATCTGCTCTTTGATTTTGTTTTTTACATGTGATTACAGTTAAGAGATTGTCACCTCTTTTTTTGACTTTTCTCAACTTTATTAATGTTAAAATTAATATAGTTGTATCTAACATTGTCTTAACAGTATCTTCTATGTGATCAGAAAATCTATAGTAAGTGGCTTTAAAAGGTGTACTTTTTTATTGAAAAAAAATTCCGCCTCCTCCCTGCCTCCCATTTCCCTCCCCCTCTCCCCCTCCCCCACTTATCTCCCCCTCCCCCCACTTCTCTTCCCCTCCCTCTCCAGTCTGAAGAGCAGTGAGGGTTCCCTGCCCTGTGGAAAGTCCAAAGTCCTCCCCCCTCCATCCTGGTCTAGGAAGGTGAATATCCAAACTGGCTAGGTTACCACAAAGCCAGAACATGAAGAACCTTCATCTGGCGATGGATGGAGATCCACACTGGAGCACCAGACTTAGCTCCCAAGGTCGGAATGAGGAGCAGAACAAGGGAGAACATGAGCAAAGAAGTCAGGACCACAAGGGGTGCACCCACCCATGGAGACAGTGGGGCTGATCTATTGGGAGCTCACCAATGCCAGTTGGACTGTGACTGAAAAAGCATAGGATAAAACCAGACTCTCTGAATATGGTGGACAATGAGGGCTGCTGAGAAGCCAAGGACAATGGCACTGGGTTTTGATCCTACTTCAAAAGATTGTCATCTTAAATACTGAGCTGGGACTTGCTGAAAAATGAGAGGAGGGTTATATGAGCCAGGGGATTTATGATGAGAGAGCCCACAGAGATAACAGAACTGAGTTACTGGACACTGAAACAACATTTTATTATGGAGCCTGCATGGTACTGACCTAGGTCTTCAGCACGTGTGTCACAATTTTGTAGCTTGGTTTCTTAATAAGGCTTCTAGTAAGTGGGAGCAGGACGTCTTCCTGCTTCTTAGCTGGCTTTTGGGAACCTGTTCTCTAAGCTGGATTTCCTCACCCCACTTCAACCATAAGAGGAGGAGTTTAGTCCTGTCTCAACTTAATGTTCCATGCTTTGTGCAAGCCCATAGGAGGCTTGCCCCTTTTTGAATTGGGAAGGAGGAGGAGTGGATTGGAAAGAAGTTAGATAGGAAAGGTGTTGGGATAGAAGGAGAGGAGGGGGAGAAACTGAATGGTATATAAAATAAATAAATAAATAAATAAATATTATTTAAATAAAAATTGAAAAAAGAGAATGTCATATACTTTAAAAGAGACTTTGGACATCAGACATTGAAATAAATTTGAGACTGTTATAGACTATGGGAATTTCTTGAATGCATTTTTGCATTATGATATATCTACAAGCCTTTGGGCATCAGGGAATGGAATGTGATGGTTTGAAAGGAAATGGTTCCCAAAGGGAGTGACACTATAAGGAGTTGTGGTCCTGTTGCAGTAGATGTGGTCTTGTTGGAAGAAGTGTGTCACTGTGGGGGGGCTTTGAGGTCTGTTTCTCAAGATTCACTCAATATAACAGTCAGACAACTTCGTGCTGCCTCTGGTCAAGATGTAGCCAGCACCACAAACTGTCTGGTTGCTGCCATGTCCCCTGTCATGATGATAATGGACTGAACCTCTGAAACTGTAAGCCACCACCTCAATTAAATGTTTTCTTTGTCAGATGTGCTGTGGTCATTGTGTCTCTTCACAGCAATTAAAAAAACCCAAGACATGTAGATTCCCAAGCAATCACCATCATACATTGGGAAATACTTTTCACTCCCCAACAAGAAGCCTTCCTGTATGTAAGGAATGCATCTCCAAAGGACTCTCTCTTCATTATTGAAAATTTCTCTTTATTCCAATGAAAAGGAATTTTGCCCCCTTTTCCTCTAGACAGCCCTGTCAGGGCTTCCACATGCTCCATTACTATATTTATGGGCTATATTAATTACATATTAGTGGGCTGTCCATTTGCGAAAGCCCTTCTCATGCTGGCAATTGAGTCCCTTTGGGACAGACCTACTCCAATTTCTCTTTAGTCGGAGGCAACATCTGTCCTGGCACCTTCCACATACATACTTTCTTGCCAACTTATTCTAAGAGGGAAATCTCACAATCTGCCATGTTCCAAAGTTGGATTCTGTTTTACCCATTATTACAATGGAGGGATAGTCATCACAAATGAGGAGGGGAACCTTTCTTGAATTTGACTCTGGGTGTTCTCTGGGACTGCTGAGCAAGGTTGCTATGGCAAGAAAAGACTTTAAGAGCAGTGACTTGCTTTTATGTAAGTTTTACAGCTAAGAAGGTTTTGTAAAGCAGGCACTGGCAATGAAACCAATCAAAGTGGTCTCTTTCCCAGCTCACATTTACCTTCCTTGCTTGACTGTGGCTGTCTCTACTCAGATTCACCTTAAGAAAAACACTGCCTTCCGTTTTTTGCTGTTACACACTCATAAAAATACACAGCCTTTACCCCATATCTGTAGTTATTCCCCATACCTGTGGGTTGTATTGGGCACTTAGATTTGTTGGTGAGGTTTAAACAGAAAAAGCGGAGATGATGTGGGAGTGGTTTCTCATTAATAAAGAAACTGCCTAGGCCCATTTGATAGGTCAACCCTTACGTAGTCAGAGAAAGCAGAATAGAATGTTGGGAGACAGAAGCTGAGTCAGGGAGTCACCATGATTCTCCTACCGGACACAGATGCAGGTTAAGATCTTCCCTGGTAAGGCACCTCGTGGTGTTACAGGGATATTAGAAATGGGTTAGATCAATATGTAAGAGCTAGCCAATAATAGGCTTGGAACTAATGGGCCAGGCAGTGTTTAAAAGAATACAGTTTCTGTGTAATTATTTTGGGGCATAAGCTAGCCATGCGGGCGGCCAGGTGCCGGGGATGCAGCCTGGCCGCTACCTCAACAGTGAACACTTTGATGACATGTACTAGACAAAACTCTGCTTGCCATGGACAAAACTCTACCTGCCACAGTCTTTAACAAAAGAAAGTTCTAAATACAGAAAAGAGAGAAGAGAAAGGGAAAAGTAGAGACAATAGATCGAGGATCTAAGAGTTGAAGGAAGAAAGAGTGGAAAAAGGGAAGGATGGAAAAGAGGATGTAAAGGTAGATGGAGGAAGAAAGAGAGTAAAAAAAATACCAACAAATATTAGCCTCTTGTTGGAACTCTTAGTCATTCCCCAGCCCACAAGCGGAGTCCAGAATCTCAAGGACAATGTCGTATTAAAAAAATATGAGGGGTAGGAATGAGTGGGAGCTCAAGAAATCATTAAAGACACAGAGAGTGTGTTGTGTCCTGAGGTATCAAGGCTGGACTGATAACTTTTGGATAGAGAGTTCCTCTCTACCATTCATGACATGGCTTGTCACAGGATCTCCAGCCTGTACTTCCTATGTCTGTGAGTTTGTTTCTAGGAATGACTAGGGCTGCCACAGATCTCTTTAACCCCAGCTTATCCAAGGACTGGTAGGCTGGTTGGAGCCCCCTTCATTTAAATATTTGAACCAGAGTCGCAAGCATTCCTCATCCCTCCACCCCAGACCTGCTTAGATCACATTGAGGTTTTGTCAAAAGGAGCAAATAGTTTTTATGGATGGCTGTTATTAGATAAAAACATTGCCAACGTATACCTTTACCAGAGCTGCTCCCCTTGTCCTGCCATCAATGAGAGTAAAACTCTATCATCCTTCTCTATCATCTCTTTCTCTATTATCTTTTTCTCTATCATATCTCTATCATTTTTCTTTATTGTATCTCTATCATCTTTTTCTCTATCATCACTCTATCTCTTTCTCTATCATATTTTCCTTTATCATACATTTATCATCTCTTTCTCTAATCATCTTTTTCTATATTATGTCTCTATGATCTTTTTTCTATCATCTCTCTGTCATCTCTTCCTCTATCACCTTTTTCTCTGTTGTTTCTCTATCATCATTTTTTCTATTGTATCTCTATCAACTTTTTCTCTATCATATCTCTATCATCTCGTTCTCTACCATCATTTTCTCCATTATATCTCTATCATCTCTTTCTCTCTTATCTTTTTCTTATCATCCTCTTTCTCTGTTATCTTTTTCTCTATCATATCTCTATCATCTCTTTATCATCTTTCTCTATAATTTTTCTCTATCATCTCTTTCTCTATCATCTTTTTCTATATCATTTCTCTATCATCTCTCTATCATCTCTTCCTCTCTACCATCTCTTTCTCTATCATCGCTCTATCATCTCTTTCTCTATCATTTCTCTATCACATCATTATCATCTCTCTATCATCTCTTTATCATCTTTTTCTCTATCACCTCTTTATCATCTCTTTCTCGTAAAAAGCTGCAGCCGGAAAAATGCGCTATTTCGGCTTTCTGGGCTGTCCTGCCAGGGCACAAAACTCGACTCTTTGAGCGGGCGAAGTCGGCGGGTTGCGAAGCCCTAAGCCCAGGCTGGGGGAAGGACAAGAAACCCTGGTAACTGAGTTGGGCCCCTGAAGGAGGCTCTGGCCCGGAGGACCCTCAGCCATGAGGCTGAAAGCTAAGGAATGGACTGGCGGGCGGCAAAGCCACGGCTTTAGTCCTCCTGAGATTGCTTAATAAATTGAAGACTCATGTATTCAGAAAAAGAGAGATATAGAGTAAAGAGAGATTCAAAGACAAAGAAAATTTCTAAATGATTTACAGTGTGTTAAAAATATAGCAGACTAAAAATTAAAGTTCTTAAAAGTAAAAAAAAAAATAAAAAGGAAGAGAGGAGTTGGGTGTGGTAGTCACGCCTTAATCCCAGTGCCTAGAAGGCAGAGACAAACAGATCTCTGTGAGTTTAAGGTGTTGTGGGGAACACCTTTAATCCCAATGCCTGGGAGGCAGAGACAGGTGGATCTCTGAGAGTTCAAAGACAGCCTGGTCTACAGAGTTATTCCAGGACAAAGATACAGAGAATATAAAATAAAAGTAAAAATAAACAAAATAGAGGTTAAAATAAAGCCATACGAAAGATGGAAAATACACAGAGAATCTTGATACTCTATGCTATTATGCTCTCTTTGAATTGTTTGAATGCTGAGAAAAGAGCAAAAGCTGCTAAAAAGATATTTGTTTATAAATGCTGCTGAACTAATTCAACATAGATACTTTGGAAATGCCTTGACTTGCAATTTGGATCTAAGGACATGATACTTGGAAAGGAGTTTCTTGTTTTGTTTTCACAGAGGATGAGACCCTGTTCATTTCTTCTATCCGAATATGGTAAAGTGATGGACCACGCCCTCCTGAACGGTTGCTGTAAAACATCTTCAGAAAATTGCTTCACTCAACTGCCAACTGAGATGAAACTAGCACACAGGTTATACCATGAAAGACCTAATTAACGACGCCCCCATTCAGCAGGAAGCAGTTTAGAGAGAAAAACTGCGCCCCATGTTCCTAAATATGGTTTATAAATGTTCCTTTACATTTAAAGGGGGATATGATATAGGTATGAATAATTTGCATTAGTATAGATGTTGCTTCTTTTATTGATAGAGATTAGGTCAATTTGTTATATGTATCTGTATTTCTGATCTTGATTAAGGTATTGTGATTGTGTAGTTCACTTAAAATGTAATGTATATAGGCTGTTAATAATCATCTATAATAGTCAAATTTGTAGTCATGTTAGTTAAGATTTTCAGAGATGTGCACGAATATATTTCTGATAGGCATTCTTCATATCTTTCAAAGGCTAGAGAATATGGCATTTTAAATGTTTACCCCAATAACTTAGGGTTTTTCATGACAATGAGACACTCTGCTCTGGCAGCACCAATCTACTTTAGGAAGAAGATGGGCATCGAAGAGGATCCTTATGGAGTTTGATAGCCATTTGGGCAAGAAACTGCTCTTGCCTGAACTATTGCATAAACTGGACACAGAGAACCCGCAGAGAGAGGACTACTGAACTTGCCTAAGGGTGAGATGATCTTTCTCGGGGTTCCTGATTCATGAAAGAGTCTGCAAGACATTCTTCAGGACAAGCAGATAGTGACTGCCTTTGAAATTTCTGCTTTGTGGAATGGCTGCTGAAAACTATGGGCCTGTAGGCCGAAGATGGATGCCCCAACGGTACAGAGGAACTTTGGGTGACTGTACAGGCAGCGAGATGTCTCTGTCATTTCTAGAGTTTTGAAAATTGTTCAATTTTATTTGCTGTTCCAGTTAAAGCCTTTTCCTTTTTGTTTAAACAGAAAAAGGGAAAGTGATGTGGGAGTGTCATATATCAATCTGTTGATTTCATTGGCTAAGCAATAAATAAACTGCTTGGCCCCATTGGTTAGAACATAGGTGGGTGGAGTAAAAAGAAGAAAATGCTGGGCGGAAGAGGAAGTGAGGTCAGAAAGCATGCAGCTCTGCTCAGAGCCAGAAGCTCTCAGAGAGAGACACCATGCTCCTGTCTAAGCGGGCAGACGGGATAGCTCTGCTCCTGGAGGCCGAGGGATGAAACTCCCGACTCAAGATGAATGTAGG
>CADCXT010006680.1:0-92996 GCA_902806775.1 Microtus agrestis | reverse complement strand
GACATTTGATTATAAATGCTGCTGGATTAAACCAACCTATATATTTTTAAAAAATATGTTAACTTCAAAATTTAAATCAAAAGATGTTATTTGGTGAAGAGGTTTTGCTTTTCCTTCCACAGGAAATTAAAAGCTTAAGGTTCATTCTACTTTAAGAAAAATCAGATTTGATTGATGAAAATTCCCCAAAATATCTCTGATATATGCAGATTGTCAATCTTGATCAAATATCTCAGAGCACCTCTGTTGCAGTTCCCTCTGAATATTAAATCTAGAACTACTGCAAGGTGACTAGTTGAGATGATCCAATCCCAAAGACTACACTAGTCAGGATTTGACTATAATCCTAAATTTTCTCAGGGTCACTCAGAGATTACCAGTGTCCCCATCTGACAGGCAATAGCCTAGAAAACTGTACCCATATTTCCAAAAATTTGGATTATGAATGTTTGTATTTGTTTAGAATGTTGGTTAAAAGTTGTTATGGATAATGTTCAGAAAAAAATGAGATTAGAATCAGGGTTCTTGTTTGAGAAAAAAAAGAGAAAATGTTATGGGACAATGCTCTTGGACTTTGTAAGGTTTTGTCACTTGTATCGGTTTAATAAAATGCTGATTGGACAATAGCCAGGTAGGAAGTATAGATGGAGAGGCCAGACTAAAAGAATTCTGGGTATAGGAAAAGCAGAAAGTAGATGAGAATGCCTTACTGAGAAAGGGTACAAAGACATGTAGCTAATCACAGATAAAAATTAAGAGTAATTTAATTTGTAAAAGCTAGTTTTTAGAAATCCTATGCAACAAGCCCAAAACTCTTTAATTAATATAAGCCTTTGTGTGTTTATTTGGGACTGAAAGGCTGTGGAACTTCCATATACATGTTTTAAGTCTGTAGCTAGACTTTCCATATATTGAAAAACTGCTTTTTTTTCAGAAAAAGAGAGTTTGGCGAGTATTGTTTAAATTTTTCAGAGGTTTGAAATAGTACCATACTAGCCTTGAATTCATCATGAGTGCAGGCTGATGGCAAATTGTAGAAATCTCCTTCCCAAACCTTAGCCATTTTTCTCTTAATTTATTTTTTTAATAATTATGTTCTATTCAAAAGTTTAATTAATTCTCTTTTTTAAGTTTTATTTTTATATAGTCTTTGAATATTTTGCATGTATACAATGTATGTTTATCATAGTCACCTTTCACTCTTCAACTCATTTCTGAATTTACAATCACATCTCCCTCCTAACATCACAAGCTCCTTTTACATTTGCTATATGTTTATGAGTTACTGAGTCATGTTAGTCTTACACAAATGCTCATATGTGTAAGATCATCCACTGAGACATGCAGAACTTACTTTACATTCTCTTAAAGGAAAGTGATCTTATCTCTGCCTACAGCCACCAACTACCCCAAAAAATGTATCCCTAACTCCACCTTCTCCAAGGCTCAAAAAATTGGTACAGAAATGATGTAAAAGTCAGAAGATGTAAAAAAAGACTGTGAAATTTTTGTTTCTTGGTATGACATGGTTGCAACACACATGAACTTACAGTAGCTATGGTTACCTGCACACACCTGCAAAAGATGAGGTCATTTGAAACTTTCAACACGGAATTTAGAGGACTCCTGAGGCCCCATTTCCAGCTCAGGAGCTGTTAACAGTGATTTTATTTAAAGGCCACTTGGTACTTCTATTACATTTCAAAGATCATGCATTTTGTAAAATGTTTCTTAAAACACCCACTGGCACATGTATTTGTCAGTAATAAGTGATGAAAATATATTTTAATAGAAAATGATGAGGTTTGAAGCAATTATTAGAGAAATTATTTTTTACACTTTGACAAAATATAATACACGAAAATTCATTAATCAAAATGTCAAATCAAATTACCTACGAGATAGCATGTTACTTCTAGTTTACATATCAAATATTGTAAGTAAAATGCTTAAGTGCTTGGACAGAAAAGTTTATAGAAGCAGTAATCCCTATATTCATGAAAAGAAAAATGTGTAAGAAAATTGTATTACATGCATGTATTTGAAGGTCACTCACTAATTGAAATAAATGCATTTCTACTCATAGACCATAGTGTGTGAATGACCCCTAGAAAATAAAAGTCACATTTCCTTATGTTTCTCCCCTCCCCACTGGAAAAGTTACAGTTTTGTTTTATTTTAAATATGCAATAAATTTTATCTTAAAGATTACTTAAACATTTTGAGCATTCTACTTGTACATATTTAAATGTAAATTCACAGCGCATGCTTTTCTTGGTTAGCCAATAATGTAATTTTTTAAAGTATATTTCTTTTACTTTTTGAGATTATTTTAGTTGCATTTCTTTCTTTCCTTTTCTCTGTGTCTTACCCTATATCCATATTTTATTTTATTCAGAATAAAAGCATTTTTATTCACTAATTACTTTTGCATGCATATGTATATATTATATATTCTCTCTCTCTATATATATAATTATATATATAAATATATATATATTACATGGATTGTAGTAGGAGCTGTGGGCCTGCTTTTCATCCGACCTGGCTCCCCGCATGGCTACCTTTACACCAGAAATAACAACACACAAATTGTATTCATTTAAACACTGTTTGGCCCAATAGCTCTAGCCTCTTACCGGCTAATTCTCATATTTTGCCTAACCCATTTTTAGTAATCCATGTAGCACCAGTCTTACTGGGAAAGATTCAGCATGTCTGACCTGGCGACTTGCTTCATCGCTTCTGCCCAGGAGAGGGGAGCATGACCTCTGTCTGAGGTGTCTGACCTCACTTCTTCTTCCTCCCAGCATTCTGTTATGTTTACTCCACCTACCTAATTTTCTACCTATCGGGGCCAAGCAGTTTCTTTATTTTTTTAACCAATGCCCTTGCTCCATCAATAGGTGGGTTCCTTGTTTGGTAGATATGACTTTTTTGACTGGACTCTAAAGACTATTAATTTTGTTGATTTTCTATAATGGTCTCCATCTGTCTTGTAGACTAAACATTCATTTTACCAGTAGGTGACAGGTGACATGCAAACTTCCAAAAGATATAAACAAATCCAGAATTAACACTTTTGAGATGTAACAAGGACCAAAACAACATAATAACCTTTAGGGTACAGTAGCAATTCCCAAATATTGGTGTTAACTAACAGCTTTCTAATTGGACTTTAGTAATTATTCAATAACAGGAGGGAAAACATGCCTGATACTGAAAACTTAGCCACCTACTATTGTTAGTGAAGTCATTGATCGTGGAGAAGAACTTAAGCCACCACTCTACTAAACTAGTATAATCCCTAACTACATCCCAAATATTTTTCCTTATACTTATTATAAGTAATAATGTACTTTTTAATCATAAAACGTTAAGACTTGTTCTGTATAATCCAATTTAAAAAGGTAGGTTTATTATATATAATTTCTAATAATTTCTATTTTCACATTTTTTAAATAAATAGTTTCTAATATTTTTGAGATAGGGTATCACTATGTAGTCCTGGATAGTTTAGAATTTTCTACACAGAGAAAGCTAGCATTAACCTCATACTTTTTTTTTTTGCTTTTGCTTTCTGAATGCTGGAAAAAAGCTCTGCCACAGTATCCTCAACTGATGATTTTGTTATTGTCAGCTTTTGTGGTTTTTTTTATAAGAAAGGTGATAATAGAAGAATTCTCAGGGAGAACCAAGTATTTTGTAAAAGTATGGTGCCCAGAATAAATTAACGTATATGAAAGTATCTTATTTGATTAACATAATGAAAAACAAGTTTGTTAATATTAATTGATTTTTCATATCTACCCATTTATTGGAATAATATTAGAAAGGCAAAATTCAAGTTCTAATTAGTCAAGTGATAATACTTATAGGCAACATTTTATGAAACAGAGTCAAATCAGTATTCTATTCTTGGTGGATTCTTCTTTCTGAAACAGAAAAGACCACAGGAACTATGTAGTTTGTATTCAGATATGCTTAGAGTAAAACCAATATGTGTATTTTATATATGTCCACTGACTGAAAATGTCTTAGAATGCTGGAATTAGACATGCTATGATAGTTTTATGACAGTGTGAGTTATCTATAATACTCACTTTGAAAGCAGTGCTAAGAGGAAAGTTCACAGCACTAAGTGACTCCATAAAGGACATGAAGAAATTTTACACAAGTGACTTAACAGCACATCTGAAATCTCTAGAACAAGAAAAAGCAAACGCACTGGAAGGAATATATGTGAGGTGATAATCAAAGGGCTGAAATAAATCAAACAAAAACAAACACAATAATACAAAGAATCAATTAAACAAAGAGTTGGTTCCTTTTTAAAATTATTTTGTGTTTATTTTCAAAATCAAATATGTTAAAATACAGTTTGTGTTTTTCTTCTTTTTTTGAAGAAACAGAAGGTGGCTGATTTATTTGAAAAATGTTGAAGAGAACACAAATACCTGAAGTGATGCTAATTTTTTTAAAATTTATTTATTTATATATTAAAAATTTCCACCTCCTCCCATTTACATCCCACTCCCCCCACTCTCCCTCCCCCCTCCAGTCCTTGGGCAGCAGAGGAGAGGGTGCCTGAACTGGCCTTATCCCATAGCCACACTGATGAATATCTTGCCTATAACCATGGAACCATCATCTGGCAATGAATGTAGATAGAGATAGAGACCCATATTTGAGCACTGAACTGAGCTCCCAAGGTCCAAATGAAGAGCAGAAGGAAGGAGAACATGAGCAAGGAAGTCAGGACTGCGAGGGGTGCGTCCACCCAAGGAGACGGTGGGAATAATCTAAAGGGAGCTCTACAAGGCCAGTTGGACTGGGACTGAATGAGCATGTGATCAGACTGTACTCTCTGAAAATGGCTGACAATGGGGGCTGACTGAGAAGCCAATGATAATGGCACTGGGTTTTAATTCTACTGCATGTACTGGCTTTTTGGGGGTCTAGTCTGTTTGGATGCATACCTTCCTAGACCTGGATGGAGGGGGGAGGTTCTCAGACTTTCCACAAGAGTTTGTTATTTAACAAAATCAACAAGATAGACAAACCTTTATCCAAACTAACCAAAAGGCAGAGAAGGAATATACAAATTAACAAAATCAGAAGTGAAAAGGAAGACATAACAACAGATATAAAGTGAATCCAGAGAGTCATCAGGTAATATTTCAAAACCTGCACTCCAGGAAATTGGAAAATTTAAAGGAAATGAACAATTTCCTGGATAGGTGGCACATATCAAAATTAAACCAAGAATAGATAAACAATATAAATAGACCTATAAATCATAAGGAAATAGAAATAGTCATCAATATTCTAGCAAAAACAAAAACAAAAAGCAGGGCCAGATGGTTTCAGCATAGAAATCTACCAGAATTTCAAAGAAGAGCTAGTACCAATAATCTTCAAATTGTTCCACACAATATAAACAGAAGGGACATTGCCAATCTCTTTTTACAAGGAGACAGTTACCCTGGAACACAAACCACACAAAGAAACAACTGAGAAAGAGAATTTCAGGCCAATTTCCCTCATGAACATTGATGCAATAATACTCAATAACATACTGGCAAACTGAATCAAGAACACATCAAAATAAAAATCATTAAACATGATTGAATTGACCTCATTCCAGAGATGCAGGGATAGTTCAACATATGAAAATCTATGAATGTAGTTTACCATATAAATAAAATGAAAGAAAAACATAAAATAATCTCATTAGATACTTGAAAAGCATTCAAGAAAATCTAACAGCCTTTCATGATAAAGGCCTTGGAGAGATTAAGGATACAAGGAACATATCTAAACATAAAGAAAGCAATATGTAACAAGCTGACAGTCAACATCAAGTGAAAAGGAGAGACACTGAAAGGGATTCCACTAAAATCAGTAACAAAAAACGGCTGTTTCTATATACCTATTCAACATAGTACTTAAAGTTCTAGCTAGAGCAATAAGACAGCACAAGGAGATCAAAAAGATACAAATTGGAAAAAATCAAACTTTCGCTATTTGCAGATGATATGATAATTGAGTGACCCCAATAATTCGGTGAGTGAATTCCTACACCTGATAAACAGTTTCAGTAATGTGGCAGAAAACCAGATCAACTGAAAGAAAATCAGTAGTCCTCCTATATTTAAACAATAAAGGTGCTGAGAAAGAAATCAGAGAAATATCATGATTTACAATAGCCACTAATAACATAAAATATCTCAAGTTAACACTAACCAAAGAATTGAAAGACCAGTTCAAAAATCTTCAAGTCTTTGAAGAAAGAAATTGTGGAAGATATCCGAAAATGGAAAGATCTCTCATGCTCTTGGATAAGGAGAATCAACATAGTAAAAATGGCAATCCTATCAAAAGCAATCCCTTTGAAAATCCTAGCACAATTCTTCACAGACTCTTGAAAGAGTACTGCACAAATTCATATGGAAAACAATAAAACCCATAATTACCAAAACAATTCTCCACAATGAAGAAACTTCTGAAAGAATAATCATCCCTGAACTCAAGCTTTATTACAGAGCTACATTAATGAAAACAGCTTAAAAGTGGCAAAAAAGCAGACAGGTGGACCAATAGAATCTAATCTAAATCCCTGATATTGATCGACACACCTATGAACACCTGATTTTTGACCAAGAAGCTAAAATTACACAGTGGAATAAAGAAAGTATCTTCAAAAAAATGGTTCTGGAATAACTGGATATTAACATGTAAAAGAATGGAAATTGATCAATATCTATCTCCATGCACAAAACTTATGTACAAATAGATCAAAGACCTCAACATAAATCCAGTCACATTGACCTGCATTGAAGAAAAAGTGGGAAGTAGCTTTCAACTCAGGAGTACAGGAGATCGCTTCCTAAAAAAAATCAATAACATAGACATTGAAAGCAATAATTATTAATAAATGGGACCTTCTGAAATTGAGACAAATGACAGACTACTTACTCAATGAGAAAAGATCTTCACTAACCCCACATCAGACTGTACAAAATACATAAATAACTCAAAAAATTAGACATCAAATTACTAAATAATTCAATCAGAAAATGAAGTATAGATTTAAACAGAGAATTCTCAAAACAAGAATAGCAAAAGGTCAAAAGATACTTCAGAATTTGATCAACAGCTTTAGCCATCAGGAAATGCAAATAAATATGACTCTGAGATGCCATCTTATACTTGTCAGAAGTCCTAAGATCAAAACCACCAATGCTAGCTTATTCTGGACAAGATGTGGGGTAAGAAAAAGACTCCTTCATTGCTTGTTAGAGTCACTTTGAAAATAAGTATGTTGGTTTCTCAGGAAATTGGGAATCAATCTACCTCAGGACACAACAATAACACTTTTAGACATGTACTCAAAGAATTTAACTCATCCCTCAAGGACATTTGCTCAACTATTTTCATAACGGTATTATTCATAGTACCAATACTAGGAAATAACCTAGATAATCCTCAGCTAACGAATGGATAAAGAAATAGCTGAGCTGAGAAAGTGAGAGTTCAGTGACTCTGGACTGACAGCCATAAACCTGAATAGGACCAAGTTAGGCTCACTGAAGGTGGTGGACAGTTGTAAGCCTTTGATAGTCTGTGGAACCAATTGCAATGGTACCAGATTTATCTCTATTGCTTGAACTGGCTTCTTAGAGCACATTCTCTTTGGAGAGATACCTTGCTCAGCCTAGATATAGGGGGAGGGCATTGTCTTGCCTCAAAGTGAGGTATCATACTTTGTTGATTCACCATGTGAAGCCTTAGCTTTCTGAGGAGTAGATAGGGAGGTCAGATGGGAGATGGTGGAGAAATTGGGAGGAGGGGAAAGAGTGAGAATAGAGAAGCTATGTAAAATGAGAAAAGATCACATTAAAAATGCTTAATAAAATAAAAGGAAATAAAAGATATTGTAAGCTACCTATAATACTCATTTCACTAGCTTAATATTTAAAGTTTATTTTTATAATCTTAATATAAGTAATGTATATATATATATATGTTATATATAAGAGTTTTTATTGTCTAAATGATACATTTTATTGTTGAGATGTACAACTAAGTTCATTTATGTTTAAATTAGATACAAATAATAATAAACGCATACTCACATCGCACACATACACAAATAAACAAAATATGATTTTAAAATATTAAAATTTGTAATAATGCTATCAGAAGACTTTCTTCATCTTCACTACAGAATCTTCCTCTAATACCCAATTCAATGGAAAATTTATGTGCACCACTTCATAATTTTCATGGTATCTGTGCTCTGAGATGCTGTTTTATCTGGGACACAGTGGTTATTCCTGATCCTATAGGTGCCTCCTCTACTGACTTTGCCACCACTACTGCCTCACTGCTGATACCAGTCCACCTTAGCCTTTGAGTCCTGTGGCCACTGCCTCTGCTGTTTCTATGTAGGGAGTCAAATGTTATTTTAACTAAATCTCTATTTTTTATTTAATCAATAAGGACCTTGGCGCCAGATGCTAGGATGAAAACCTGTCAGGTCAATCAGGCACAGAAAGCAGCGAGTTGACCTTCCTCTTCTGCTGTCATCTCAGAAAATGACTTTTATCATATCCTATTTGAAATATAAACTTCTACAACTGGATGTCCCAACTTCTCCACTCTGCATCTCTCTTCACAACCTCCTGACTTTCCCTCACGCTCTAGGATAGCTTTCAGTTAACTAGTGGCTTGCTCTGCCTCTTCACCTATGGTTGATTTTATTTAAATAATGCAATATTGGGGGTCACAGTGTGATCAAATATTACTGAGACTTAGTATATTTGATTAAGTGACATTAATATTCAAAGGCAATGAAAATTATTTAGCTGACTAAAATATTTTAATAGTAATTAAAGATGCATTTTGCAAACAGAGACTGTCATGTATAAAGAACAAAATATGACAAGTAGAATTAAATTAATTTTACTATGAAAGGCAAGATTAATTTCAACCACAGCAGTAATTTCATACAGATAGTTTTGTATTCCTTAGTCTTTTTAGAAATACTTTTATATTGGGGTCCATTTTCTGAAAAACAGTTTCCAGAGCTGTGTCCCATGAGTGCCTAAGGTGGCTGTTTTACTCATATCATATTCTAAAATACTCTTACCAAATCACATAGCAGGACTCACAATAAATTTTGGGCTTGCTTGCTTTCTACTCAAATCTTTCTTTTGATTATTCTCAACAGATTCTTTTAATTTTATTACAAATAGGTAATAATAAAAATGGAAAACAGATATCTATCTAATATTTGAGCAGCAAATCCATGATGTGCTTATAGCCACCTGCTCTGAACTGAATAAAACAGACAGTGATTATTTTTCTGCACTATGTACTCTGTTATTCCCTGGAGGTATTTCTCATTGGGAATTAATAATGTAACATTTGATCATGTCAATATTAAAACATATTTTGAATGACTTTCATGGGTTTCTCTAATGCATAACTATGTTTACCTATATAGCAGTTCATATCTGAAACAGTCTTTGTTAACATCTATATCCTGAATTTTATATCAAAAAAGCAATAGTTGTTCGTGGACACTGCTTTTCTTTTAAAGATAAAGTAGAAAACATGGCTCACATTCATGAGAAAACAAATAGTTTTTATTATGTTGAAATTTAGACATTCTTAAGTGCATTTTCAAAGTTCTCTGGTCCCTTGAATAAGGATCAGTTTTAAAATAGTAAAGAAGCAGAGAATGGCCAACAGTGCATGGATACATTTCTATGTCAAACTTTAAAAAGCCTAGATACATTATACCAAAAAGTTCTCTGAACCTGATAAGAAAAGGGTTAGAGACAACATTATCCATTTTCTGAAACTGATAAGAACAAGGTTAGAGAAGACATTATCCATCAACATCACATAAGTATGTCCAGGAAATTGAACTTGTTTGTTTGATATGATGTGATAAATTTAATTTATCTAATGCTTCATTCATATATAATGTACCATACCAAAGTCCAAAATGTTAACTATTACAATCTTGGGAATAAACCCAAGAGATGCCCAATCATACTACAAAATCATTTGTTCAATTATGTTCAGAGCAGCACTATTTGTAATAGTCAGAACCTGGAAACAACCTAGGTGCCCCTCAATAGGAGAATGGATAAAGAAGGTGTGGCACATATACATTTTAGAGTTCTACTCAGCAGTAAAAAACAATGACATCTTGAATTTTCCATGCAAATGGATGGAAATAGAAAACACTTTACTGAGTGAGGTAACCCAGACCCAAAAAAATGAATATGGTATGTACTCTCTCATAAGCAGATTCTAGCCATAAATAAAAGACATTGAGCCTATAATTCGTGATCCTAGAGAAGCTAAATAAGAAGGTGAACCCAAAGAAAAACATAATTATCCTCCTGGATATTGGAAGTAGACAAGATTGCCAGACAGGGGTTGGGAGCATGGGTGTGGGGATGGGGTAGGGATAAGGGGTGATGGGAGGAGAAAAGGGAAAAGGGACGATGGGGAGAGCTTGAGTGAATGGGATGGTTGGAATGGAGGAGGGGTGAATGTGGGAGCAGGGAAGTAGATATCTTAATTAAGGGAGCCATTTTAGGGTTGGCAAGAGACTTGACTCTAGAGGGGTTCCCAGGTATCCATGGAGATGTTTCCAGCTTGTTCCTTGGGCAGTAGAAGAGAGGGTGCCTGAACGGGCCTTATCCTATAGCCACACTGATGAATATCTTGCATATCACCAGAGAACCTTCATCTGGCGATGGATGGAGATTGTTGTAGGAGGTGTGGGCCAGCTTTTCGTCCTACCTGGCTCCCGCACGGCTAGGTTTACACCAGAAATAACAACACACAAACTGTATTCTTTTAAACACTGCTTGGCCCACTAGCTCTAGCCCCTTATGGGCTAAATCTCATATTTTGCCTAACCCATTTCTAATAATCTGCATTGCACCACTAGGTGCGCTTACCGGGAAAGATTCAGCATGTCTGACCTGGAGGCTGGCTGCACTGCTTCTGCCCGGGAGAGGGGAGCATGGCCTTGAACTTGCTTCCTCTTCCTCCCAGCATTCTGATCTGTTTACTCCACCTATCTAAATTTTAACCTATCAGGGCCAAGGCAGTTTCTTTATTTAACCAATGACCTTCCTCCATCAGGAGATAGATACAGAGACCCACATTGGTGCCACCTGAGCTTCCAAGGTCAAATGAGGAGCAGAAGGAGAGAGAACGAGCAAGGAAGTCAGGACCACGAGGGGTGTGTCCACCCACTGAGACGGTGGGACTGATCTAATGGGAAATCACCAACGCAAGTTGGACCAGAACTGATAGAGCATGTGATCAAACCAGATTCTGAATGTGGCTGACGGTGGAGGCTGACTGAGAAGCCAAGGACAATGGTGCTGGGTTTGGATTCTACTGCATAGACGGGCTTTGTGGGAGCCTAGTCTGTTTGGATGCTCACCTTCCTAGACCTGGGGGAGTGGGGAGGACCTTGGACTTCCCATGGGGTAGGGAACCCTGACTGCTCCTTGGACTGGAGAGGGAGGGGGAGGGGAGTGAGGGCAGGGGAGAAAAGTATGAGGAGAGGAGGAGGTGAAAATTTTCAATAAATAAATTAATATATATATATATATATATATATATATATATTTATATAAAAGAAAATCACAACTTTTTCACCAAGCAGGGCTAGGAAGCAGGTTTAAAGTTATAAGGACAAAAAACAAAGCCAAAGGATGGGATGCTAGATTCCCATTTGAGGTTAACTTTCAACACACAAAAAAGTTTTATTGAATAATCATGATTGGTGAAAATGTTTTTATACTATTTAGTTATAATGTCTTTCTAAATTTTGATTGTGGTATGTAAAATACTCAGTTTCAAGTTGTCCACTTCTTTTGTTGAGTAAGTATCAAATCCTTATCATATCCGTCACTTTGAGATGGTAACCAGTGGCAAAGTGGGTGCTGTATATATCCAATTAGAGGAAAGAAGGATTTTCAACACTAGGACTTTTCCATCTGGTGTTGTGAATGTAAAATGTTTCCTGATTCTAATACAGCTGTACGTGCTCTACCAGGCATTTTGAATCTGTGTCCCTGAATATCAGTGGCTTCTTTGTGCCTGGCTTTAGAATCTGGAATGACTGTGCACAAATTGTCAATTTTATTAGAGCTATAGAAGGGCCAAGCAGATGCCATGCTTGCCTAGCCAAGCACACTTTCCAGGCCACCAAAATCCTGCAGCTGCAGCCATTGTGTGCCATTACCAATGACAATCTGTTGATCCAAGGTAAACATTTGCTACTTCAGTTATTTAGTGGGCAGCTATCCGCATAGGCCATGTTTCTTGGAGACACCAAGTCATGCATTTAAAGTCAATTCATTATTTGCTTCAAAAGTGTTTAATTTATAACTCATTTAGTTATTATTTTGTTTTTTTTTTACTATTTTGTGCTTTTGGCCTCTGCAAATCCTTTTGTGTAAAAATAGAAAATTAATTTTTATTTTGGTTAAAATATACAAGTTTCTCATCTGATTCTAATGTGCCTCAGAGTATACTGGCACATTATACTTAAAGTGAAGTTTTAGTAGTTGTTTTTTTTTTTTATTTTTTGCTTTGCTTGTGTGTATATCTTTTTGTTAGCTACAATTGTTGCAAAACTACTGATAGCAGTAGTTGACTAGCACCACAAAGAATAGATACAACTGAACAAGCATATTATATAATTTGGTAATGAATATAGATTCTCTACTATACATCAGTGTCAGTTTTGACAAGTACAGAAGCATTACCAAAAACTACCCTAATGTGAGTTTGTCTCAGGTATTTATTGAACCAAATGATATTAAGTATACTAGTATAGGAGAATATATCATTATAAATTTACATACATTACCATAGACATTTTATGTATTCATGAATACCATAACCTATTTCAAATAACCACTTTACTTAAATATACCTTTTAAACCCAGTGTTCATATTTATGGTACTCTGCACAGATAAATGACAGTAAGCAAAATATATAATGTCTGTCCTATCTCCTAAAGCTTAGATTTAATCCTAGCCTGCAATAACTAATAAGCAAATTTACAGAGAACCATGGCTCTGCATATGAACATGGATTTCCTAATGCTCCTAAAATGCTAGGGATTTATTTTTATTTTAATTTTTATGATATTTGCTTATATAATCTATAAAACTCTAATTACACTAGTCAGTCTCAGTTTTCCTAAAACTTAAAATCTAACATAACTGGAAGTCCTGATTCTATATTCATTTGTGAGACAGTTGGCCTTGAGTTCCTTGCCCATTCTATCTCTGCCTGATTGATCACAGAATGACAATTGTCTTCTGTCTGGTCAACAATCTGAGATATAAGAAAACAAAGTTGGATTGCTTTATATAGAATCCTAGTCATATGTTCTTTCTTGCCTTATGTATTCACTAAATGAGTACTTTATTTCAACCAATACTTAAAAAAGAAATTTGTTTTGTACACATGTGCAGGTATGAAATATTGAGATTCAAGTTTGAAACTTTTAACCTTTATATTTATAGTAAGAATATATATTAACTTATTTAAAAATTATGCTCTATTGTTTATAATGACAAAAAACAAAAATAGCAAAAAAAATAGGTCCAAGAATATGTGTCAACACTGACTTGTGTTACACACTACTCAGTTCCTTCCCACCATTCTGCAAGCACGTACTGTTCCTCTTTTGCATTTCCTGATCATCACTAATACATTCTGGACCAATGTCATAGTGACAGGTTCTTCAAAACTGTTTATTCTTGTTTATTTCAATGATTAGCTCTTTGAGGTAATAGTTTACTTGAGATACATTAAATCAGTCATCAAATACTTACAAGCAAAAGCTCTTGAATATACTCTTTGTTAAATTATTAAGTATCTACAAAGAAATAAGAGGGTGGCACAGAAGAAATTATTGTAATACTGATGAATCAGCCTAGTAAGTTAAGGTTAGCTAGCAACCTAAGCAAAGTGTTCTTTTTCTTATTTAAATAATGATCTTTTATTTATTTTACATACCAAGCAGCTTCCCCTCCTTATTCTCTTCCTGACTCCTATCACATCCACCCCCCCCCACTCCTCCTCCATCTCCTTCAGAAAAAGACAGGCTAATATAGGTTTGCACAAAGCATGTCGCATCAAGTTTAAGCAGAATAGATCTCCTCCCCTAATGTCGAGGCCAGGTAATCCAGCAGGAGGATCTGGTTAACAAAAGTCAGCTAAGTACAAGGGAGAAGGCCTGCTCTCACTACTAGAAGCCTTATTAAGAGACCAAGCTACACAATTGTTACACATGCAGAGGACCTAGGTTAGTCCCATTAGGCTCCCTATTAGTCCAGCGTCCATGAGCTCCCATGAGCTCAGGTCAACTGTGTCTGTGGGTTCCCCTAATCGTGACCAACCTGAGTGGTGCAATCATTCCTCCCTTTATTTTTTAAGATTCTCAGAGCTCAGAGCAGTGCTTGTTTGTGAATTTCAGCCCCTGCTTTTGGCAGTTAATGGATAGAGTATCTCTGACGGCAATTATGAAAGTCACCAATCTGCCTACAGTAGATGGCCATTTCAATCACTCTGTCATTTCCAGAAGTCTTAGTTGGGATCATCCTTGTGTCTTCCTGGTAATTTCGCTGGCACCAGGTTTCTGCCTAACCCAAATGGCACCCCATCAAGAGTTCCGCTTTGTTAGTCTGCGTATTTCTTCATCTTGCTTCCAACCTGCCAAAGTCTACAAATAAAGGGTTTTCAACAGTAATCATAATCACAACAGAAAGAAAATGGTCTAGAAACCATGTTTTCAGGTTCCAACATTTGAAAAATATGTCATTTAGTGATGTGACATTACAATAATTATTGGTAGAGGCCCTTCGTTTGTTTCCAAGCTGCCAAGACTCCCAAAATAATCACATAGAAACTATATTATTTGCAATACTGTTAGGTCAATAGCTTAAGAATATTGCTAGCTAGCTGTTACATCTAGAAATAACCCATTTTCGTTACTTAATATTTTACCATGAGGCTCGTACCCTACCTACAAGGTTCCAGCTGACAGTTCATGTCTTTCCCAACTCTGCCTTCTTTCTCCTAGCATTCAGTTTAGTTTTCCCAGCCTATCTCTATTCTGCCATGAGCAGGCCCAAGCTTGACTATTACAGATGATCATCTATTAACCTATATTTCCTAATTATTCATTAAATTTTTAAATGAACTGCACAAACACAATACAGTAATCAAGAGCAAAAGAAAAAGTATAAACACCAACCCAGCCACAAACAAAACAATCTGGTTGACAATTGTATCATAATTGCAAGTTATTTTAAGGCAATGATGGCACAAAGTTGTGAAAGTAACTAATAAATAACTGGTTTGACTTAAGCCCACACCATATGTTAGAACCCATACTCCACTTGGGAGGCCGAGAACCAGACTAGATATATCAAAAACCTGGGTAAGAGAAAATACCACTATTCTAAAAAGAAAAAAAAGAGTGGCAATAAAATGACACTTTGTGACATTCTTTTGTATTCAGAGATCTGTGTTTTGCTCAGCTACTAACAGAGAAGCATCCTCCTCATACAGCAGGTGGGAGCAAATACAGAGACCCACAGTGAGACATTATGAGGAGAGAGACCTTGGAACTCTCAGTGTTATATAAGTCTCCATTATATTCCTCCTCTCAGAGCTTAGGAAATCCTTCAGAACAAGAGGCAGGAAGTGTGTGTAATAGCCAGAGGCGATGGAGGACACCAATGAAACAAGACCATCTAAATAAATATGAACAAGTTCATATGAACTCATAGTAACTGAGGTAGCATTCACAAGACTTGTAGGAGTCTGCACCAGGTCTCCTTTTTATATATTAGGACTTAGAATTTAGTGTCTTTTTTTATGGGTTTTTTAGTGTGTTAATTAGTGGGGCTCTATTTGTTTTTTGCCTTCTCTTGGATTTTTTTTCCTCCTTTATGTCTTAGAAGCTCGTTCTTTTCCAAGGACAGAAAGGGAAGGGATCCAACCAGGGGTAACGTGGCAGGAAATTGGAGGGGAAGCAGAAAGGAAATCATGATCAGGACATGTTATGTGAGAAACAAATATTCTATTAGTAAAAGAGGATAATATAATGAAGAAAACCTTAAAAAAGACAGTCTGCTTCTGAGGAGCAAGGATGAAAGTGGAGAAGATAAGACTCATAGTGTTAGAGGATCAGTAGGAAGAAACAGAGTATGAGATCTGGAATTTGAGTGATATTAGGATGATTTCTCAAGGATCTGTGGAGAGTATATATGTAGTACTAGAATCCTTAACTTTAGTACCCCTGGATAGGAGACTATACCTCTCACTGTTGGTGAGGAGGTTCAGACCATGCATGAAGAGGCAAGGACATGATTTTTGCAGTAGTTTATCATAATGACCCACTAGGGTACACATCAAGTAAGATGGCAGTCTTACCCACAAGGTGACTAGTTTCTTGGTACCATTCAAATATGTCTAAATTTCTAAGTAAGCTCATTGCAAAGAGCTCTGAATTGTTGATAACTTTATAGCTCTTCCAAGAGTACAAGATGATGAAAAAGTTAAATGGAAAAATACGGTGAATGTCAGATATAGAGGGAAATGATCTACTGCATTTTTAAAGTATTGTAATTTCAGCCAGGTGGTGTTGGAGCATACCTTTAATCCCAGAACTCGAGAGGCAGAAGCAGGTGGATCTCTGAGTTCAAGACTAGCCTGGTCTTCATAACTAGTTCCAGGAGAGTCTCCAAAGGTACAGAGAAACCTTGTCTAGAAAAACCAAAAATAAATAAATAAACAATGATGCTGTTTAATCATAATGAGAAATAAGAGCCAACAAACCCATAGCAATAATACAATTATCAGAATATTGTTTTCTAAAATGAGAAATATTGTCAAGTTTCACATATGCTGCAGAAAAGTGAAAGCAGGCATTTCAAACTTGTAACAGGGCTGCACTATCATTGCAAATTCTGACTATTTGAAAATTTCAGGACACATATTATTCTGTTTATATTAAACAACCTGTCATCCTGATGCTTTTCTGAAAAATAACAGAGGAGATCTGTTTGGTATTTGCAGTTATCTCTGCATTTAAATCAGAATTCACTCATCCTACATGGGAGCCTGCATTGAAAATAAAAACAGATTTTTTAATGCTGTTCAGTATCTTTCAGTTTTAAGACATTTTTGATAATTTTCAGATTAGCAGATAGTTTCTGCCTTTTGACAATATGAAACCATGTGTGAATTATAGCATACAATATTTACTATTATTATTACCCAAAGAATTTACATGGAATAAGTTGTATGTTTTCATTTGAATTTTTGGATACATACTTTATGAGTTTTTAATGTCCTGATTTTGTGCTTCAATCAAAGGCGTTTGATAATTAGGTATGGTAGAAAGGCAAAGAATATGTTTTCAGGCATGTCACATATGCATGCTGTGATGTGATACCTGGGCAATAACAGAGATCAGAGAGACAGCCATGGTAAACTAAACAGCTGGCCAAAAAATGAAGGTGGCAAGTATTGGGATTGAGAGGTTCCTGAGAAGCTAAATTTAAATGAATGTTTTATATGAAGTAATCAACTGTTATAGCCACATTAAGTAACCTCAAGGAAAAGTAGTAAACAGTCAGTAGATAGATCTAAGACTATAGCTCTCTCTCTCTCTCTCTCTCTCTCTCTCTCTCTCTCCTCTCTCTATTATATATATATATATATATATATATATATATATATATATAAAGACTTATGGACTAGAACAAAGAATGTAGAAGAAAATGGCAACTAGAATGCTGTCTTGACTACAGAGTAAAGACATAGAGCCATGAATTTCCTGCTTATATTAAACTTAGAAACTGCCATTTTGTCCTGAACAAGGCAAAAATTTTTACTGAGAAAGCCATATAATGGTGAAACCCTGAAAGCTCTGTGGGTGGTCACCCTTCCCTGGGATCAAGTTTATTTTTGCCTTTCTCTCTTTCTTTCTTCATTCTTTTTGTTTGTTTCATTAGATGATGTCCTAACATACAACTCTCATAAAACTAGAAGGGCAAATAATCTCAACCAGTTGACATCACACACGGAGCTACATAATTTTGAATTTGTTCCACTTTGCTTCATTTTTTTTCTCATTATACTCACATTCCTCCCTTTTGGAAGAGCAATGGATATTAAATTTACTTAAATTTTGGAAGTATATACTTTACTATTTTATTTTAGAGGGATTTTCAATTAAGAGGTTGATTTACACCTCTAAAGATACTTCAGATGTTTAAAAAATATTGAGATTATGAAAGACTAAGGGGATTTTTAAAGTTATGCTAAATGTATTTTGTTTTAGGATAAGGCTTTGCAATTATGGAGACCATGGAGTACATACTAGTGAATTTACCCTAGGGCCCCCATATGACTGAGAATTTGCATAATTGTACAGCTTAAGTTAGTCTTTGCAAAGAGTCACTGAAAGTTTCTGTTTGACCCTGTTTAACTCTAAGATATGATTCAACTCTCTTTCCTAGTTCTTGAATCCTCTCCTAAGCCTTTAAAGCTGATGTGCTATATAGGGACAAGGTGTGGTCACCATAAGGAGTTTGATCCTGAAGGTTAGAGAAAATTCCTTTGCCTAGAATTTGATCTAGGAAAATCTCAAGTCCTTATGTTTTTTTCATTTTGCTCTAAAATTCTTGCCTCCTCTTTAAAAAAGCATCGCCAAAGAAATTGTTGTCCATTTCCTAGGACTCCTGAGATTAACTGAGCCCAATTTTGAGGCATTGCTTTGTTAAAGACCAGGTTTTGACCATTTACCTAACAAAGGATAAAAGTAGTCTGTAAGCTATAATTGCTTGTTTAATTTACTTTAGATCAGTCACACACATTGGCTCCTATATATGTTCTTTGACAACTTTAGGGTACTTGGGGACAGATAATTTTCTGTTGTTACTACTGGAAAGACAGGCAGAACTCTGGGAAAGCTATCCCAAAGATTTTTACATATCGACTAGGTTAAATTTTTCCTTTGTAAATTTTGTTCCTGGTCATCAAATTCAATAATTTCCTCATTTTTTTAAAATCTGTTTATCATTGCCTTTTGCAATGTCTGGGTCTCCTGTCCAGTGTTCTGCTCTAATGTCCTCATTGAGGATTCCAAGGTATGAAGTCTGTCCAGTAGAGATAATGTATCATCCTTAGACACAATCTTTATACCATGCATATTACCTTCCTGTAGAGACATTCTACCAATCAATCTGTCATACCCCTTTGACAGAGTCTGATTAATACATTCAAAAGTATAAATTCTCTCAAATAATGTTTCAGCACCCACTGCCATTGACTGGCTTATGTGTGCCAAATCACCTGTTTCCTTTTCCAAAGTGATAAATCTCCCTTTAAATAAATTATTATCATTCTCTACCATTTCCAAAGGTATCTCCGTTGACTGAGTTTTATTTGTTAAATTGGTCATATCCTTTTTCAGATTTCCAACCTCTTTCTTGAGAAGTGTGGATTCAGTCTGAAAAGACTGTATCATTTCTAAAACTGCCTCATTCTTAGCCCTATTGTCAAATCATATTTTCAGAAAAACATATTGAGGACAAGACTATCCCAATAATCAGAAATAGTGATTAAGAAGGGGCACCATATAAGCCTTGTAAAACCTTGCACATGCTGTAGGTAAAGAGGTTAATGAAACCTTGGATGGTTAGGTTGTCTAACATATTGCCCTTTTAAATTAGCAACTTATGATCTCTATTTCGGTTATTAAATCTTACCTGTGGTTTAATTAGCTGGATTAGGTGCAATAACCATTACCTGCCTCTGGATGTTGCAGGCCACCTATAAAACTAACCCAGTGGTGCATAGTGGTGCAAGTGAATTCATGTGGCCAGTCTGAAATCTGATTTTAGAGGAAAATGCTGACAGATAAATCACGGACTGTGTGCTCTGCAGATGTCTTTGCAGCAGTGGAATAGGCAAATGCAAACAAATTGTTAGAAAGCTGTGGAACAGCTATCATATACCAGGGAAGCCCACTTCTCACCCAGATTTTTGCAGTGAGCCCTGGTAGGAGGCAAATGGTAGGGTGCACAGGGACTTGAAGCTAATCTGAGGTATGTAAAAAGAAAATTTAAAGAACCGTGGCTGATCCTTAGCAAGAAAAGCTGCTGTGCGAGAGTCTATATTGAACTGATGGCTTCACACACAGACCAGGGCTACTGACTGAGGGCTTGTGCAAAGCCAGGTGCAGTCTCAGCTGGTGCCAGGCAGCCAAGTCAGGGGGTTCTAAAACAAACAAAATGTTGGGCTCCAGATGAAGGTGTAAGTCATGAAACACTCCAACACCAGTTTGGAATTATGATTAATAAAAGGGTTATTTATTTAAGGCGAAAAACTTACAGATCACTCTCCTAGACAATAGCCCTTTGCATGACCAGGAACAGAGCCTAGCAGCCAGAAGCAAGAGAGCAAGTGCATGGCTAGTGCTGCTTTTTAAAGCAAAAGACACCATGCCCAAGTAGGCTGGTATTTTAACGACTATTGGCTGAAGGAGCAGAATATGCTCCCACAGCAGGAAAAAGCATGTCTCTTGGAGCAGACTTTGAGGTTTTAAAAGGCTCTAGGCATTGCACCATTGTTTCATTTTTTTCTGTTTTTGGAAAGACAAGACCCATTAGGCCTCAGGTACCAGTTGTTGTTGTTTTCTTGTTACCATAGCTCTTTTCCATAATGGTTTTCGATTCTTATCCTAGTAAAACAATAAGCTTAAAACAAACCTTTTTTTCTATTAATGGATGTCATCATATTGTTTTATCACAGAAGAAAGAAAGTAACTAAGAGTTTGTCTTTATCTCAAAAGAGAACTTAGAATTTTTAAACAGTGTTGAGACAATGGGGAACTTTGAAGTTGCATTATAATATGGCAGTAGTTTTGGGGGACAAAGACTGGATTGTGGTGGCTTGAATGAGTTTTTCCCCCATATTCTTGTTTATTTACATTTTTGCTGTTTGTGGGCATTTAGGAGATATGAACTTGCTGGAGGAGGTGTGTCACTGGGAGTGAGCTTTTAGCAGGATTAAAGACCTCAATATCAGTCCGAACACACTGAACCTGATAGAAGAGAAAGTGGGAAGTACTCTACAACACGTGGGCACAGGAGACTACTTCCTACGTTTAACCCCAGCAGCACAGACAGTAAGGGCCTCATTGAATAAATGGGACCTCCTGAGACTGAGAAGCTTCTGTAAAGCAAAGGACACTGTCACTAAGACAGAAAGGCAACCCACTGACTGGGAGAAGATCTTCACCAACCCCTCAACTGACAAAGGTCTGATCTCCAAAATATATAAAGAACCCAAGAAACTAGACCGTAAAAGGCTAATCAACCCAATTAGAAAATGGGGCACTGAGCTAAACAGAGATCTCTCAACAGAAGAAGTTCAAATGTCCAAAAGACACCTAAAGTCATGCTCAACTTCCTTAGCGATCAGGGAAATGCAAATCAAGACAACTTTAAGATACCATCTTACACCTGTCAGAATGTCTAAAATCAAAAACACCAATGATAGCCTTTGCTGGAGAGGTTGTGGAGAAAGGGGTACACTCATCCATTGCTGGTGGGAATGCAAACTTGTGCAACCACTCTGGAAAGCAGTGTGGAGGTTTCTCAGGAAATTCGGGATCAACCTACCCATGGACCCAGCAATATCACTCTTGGGAATATACCCAAGAGATGCCGTATCATGCAACAAAAGTATATGCTCTACTATGTTCATAGAAGCATTGTTTGTAATAGCCAGAACCTAGAAACATCCTAGATGCCCTTCAATTGAAGAATGGATGAAGAAAGTATGGAATATACACATATTAGAGTACTACTCAGCAGTAAAAAACATGGACTTCTTGAAGTTTGCATGCAGATGGATGGAAATAGAAAACACTATCCTGACTGAGGTAAGCCAGAACCAAAAAGAGGAACATGGGATGTACTCACTCATATTTGGTTTCTAGCCATAAATAAAGGACATTGAGCCTATAATTCGGGTACTTAGAGAAGCTAAATAAGAAGGAGAACCCAAAGAAAAACATATAGTCATCCTCCTGAATATTAACCTTCATCAGGCGATGAAAGGAGACAGAGACAGAGACCCACATTGGAGCACCAGACTGAAATCTCAAGGTCCAAATCAGGACCAGAAGGAGAGAGAGCATGAGCAAGGAACTCAGGACCGCGAGGGGTGCACCCACACACTGAGACAATGGGGATGTTCTATCGGAAACTCACCAAGGCCAGCTAGCCTGGGTCTGAAAAAGCCTGGGTTAAAACCAGTCTCGCTGAACATAGCGGACAATGAGGACTACTGAGACCTCAAGAACAATGGCAATGAGTTTTTGATCCTACTGCACCTATTGGCTTTGTTTGGATGCTCACCTTACTAGACCTTGATAGAAGTGGGTGGTCCGTGGACTTCCCACAGGGCAGGGAACCCTGATTGCTCTTTGGGCTGACGAGGGAGGGGGACTTGATTGGGGGAGGGGGAGGGGAGGGGAGTCGGCGGTGGGGAAGAGACAGAAATCTTTAATTAAAAAAAAACTAAAAAAAAGACTCTTGCTATCTGTAATTTACTCTATTTGCTTTCTTTATGCATTATATTTATCTGCTGATATATTTTACCCATCATTATGTATTCTAAACTACTGGATCAAAAAAAAACACTTCCCATTATAAGTTGCCTTATATGGTGCTTTACCATGGCAATATAAAAGTAACAATAAATAAGTAATGAGTAAATTAAATTTCTACAACTTATGAAGATCTAGATATTTCTTTTTTGGTGTCCATGAATTTTAAGAAGTTATCTATCTATCTATCTATCTATCTATCTATCTATCTATCTCTCTATCTCTCTATCCTATCATCTATCTACCTATCTCTCCATCCATTCATTCATTAACCTTTTTGAAGTTTTTACCATAAAGGATGTATGTGTATCCTGTGCATGCCTGCTGACTGTAAAGGACACATTGAATGTGTAAACCCTATTGAAACCAGAATTATTGATGTTTGTGAGCCATTATGAAGTTACTGAAAACTAAACACGTATTATCTGCAACAGGGGCAGTGCTCTTATCCACTGAACCATTTCTATCCCTGTCAATTGTTTTAAAAGATATATTTAAATCACTAATCAAATGTAAATTTCTTCAACCTTTCATAGAGTCTTGAAGATTTTTTTGTTAAGAAATAGTGTTTCCAGTTGTGATTAATATGGTTACACTTTCAAAAATAATTGTAGAGAGTCATGGATTTAATCAACCGTTGACCTATAGTATTAGGAAAATAGTTTATTGAATTTTTATTATAATTTTTATTTTAATTCCAAAAATGAAAAAATATAAAATTAATAATATTATAGTCACAATATTTTATATATTATAATAAATATGGAGATACATTTAAAAGGGATGTGCATATGTCATATTTCAATATTACAATATTGTGTAATTTTGCATAAGGATTTTGAGCATTTTGGGCATTTGGTTATCTATAGTGAGAGAGGAAACTGAAACCAATCTTCACAAATATTTGTTAAAGACTATTCTTATAGCCTGTGTAGTGTGGATATGATGGTCCTCTCCATTTATAATTTAAAGTTATACCTTCCAATATGATTATTTTAATATAACAAACTTATAGTTATTGCTGTTGCTTTGAGACAGTTTCTGTGTTCTGTAACTTCCTCTGTAGACTAGGCTGGTCAGGAACTTAGTGAACTGCCTTTCTCTGCAATCTGAGCACTGGGATTAAAGGTGTGTACCGCCATCTCTGACTGTAAATATTACATTGCTATGGGATTAACTAAAGTAATGAAGTCATAAGGGTAAGACATTTTCTTACAGGGTTAATTTCCTTTTATGAAAAGATGAGAATACAAGAAAGACATTAGGGAAAGCTTAGTGAGCAGACCTTCAGAAGATGGCTGTCTACAAAAGTATATTTTTTCCATATAGTCGTACTGTGTATGCTTAACAAAGTGTCTGAAACTTAGTAAAGATTTTGCAGTATTCAATATTTTAAATGAATAATGTAATATGTTTTAAAATCTTGTGCTAGAAAGTAAGGTGAATTAAATAGAGAATCAAGAAGAATATAGTGTAATTTTTGATAGTTCATTGGATATGATGGCTTTAGGCATAAATAGAGCTACTGTGTTTAGAAAGTAAAGATATAAGTGTATTTTAAATTCAGCAAACACAGGCTTAATACATGACTTAATTTAACAAAAATGAGCTACTTGTTTTTGTCATTTTGTATTTTATATTCATATAATTTTACACACTATCTTTTTCTCTGTTTAAACACTGTTGTTCAAAATATACACATTCACTAATAAGCTTGTAATATGGAATAGTGTGTGTATGTGTGTGTGTTTGTGTGTTTGTGCATGCATGTGTGTAGATTTTTATAAGAATTTATTGTGGCAACAAAATAAATTGTACAGATACATTTTGTATTGATTTATGTTCATATTTTCTTCCCAAAGAATGTCTGCATGTAAAGGTCATAATATTTTATTTTATATTTGTGATTCTTTGACAAGGCATGTTGTTTGCAAAATAGGTACTGTTGTTTAGTGAGTCATAATTTTGACTCTTAAGATTTTTGCAAAGACAAGCAACAGATCTATGTGTGTATTTAATATGAGTTAAGAGAAACCATTCCCCTAATGTCTGTAGGTGCCTCATATAAATTCATCACTACATTATCATTAAGCAGTATGTTGAACAGAGCAAAATCCAGCTATTAGTCACTCTCACAGTGTTTGGGGCATAATATATATCATTTAGTTCCTTTAGAATAGATTTTAGTCTGAAAATTGCATATGCAAAACAAGAAAATCACAATTATTTCTAATACATTCTTATCTTCTAACTCTGTTTTATTTTACTTTGGAAAAGAAACATAAATATTATACATTACACTATTTAGTGTGCATATGAACATTAGAATTTTATGATTGTAGTTTAATTTAAAGAGTTTAACTTTAAAGGTGAAGTTTAAAGTTAAATATTCTTATTTTCATTGGTGTCTAGTACTTATAACCAAATATTATTTTTTCTGTTCAATCTTAATCAAGTGGAAGAATATAAATATAATTTGGGGATAGCATAAATATTTTTGGCAAGAATCTGAGGTAAATAAGCTGCTTTAACTTTTCCTCATTTTCTTTCCTTTAGCGTAGAAGTTCTCAGATTTTAGACACTTGGGAATTATTCAAAAACTGGTTCATATATATCCCAGCACTTATACTGTAGAGTAAGTTACTGATTAAGATCTGGAAGATAGATATAAAATCAATAATTGTCCAAGATCAGGTAGATCCAATACACAGGTAGACATGTTTTTTAAAAGAATACTATTTTCACTAATTAGATAACCCAGACCCAAAAAAGATAAATATGGTATATACTCACTCATAAATGGATTCTAGCCATAAATAAAGGACATTGAGCCAATAATTTGTGATACTAGAGAAGCTAAATAAGAAGGTGAACCCAAAGAAAAACATATAGTTATCATCCTAAATATTGGAAGTAGACAAGATTGCCAGGCAAAAGTGGGGAGCATGGGGGTGGGGTGGGATGTGGGAAAGAGGAGATGGGGAGAGAGAAGGGAGAAGGGGAGAATGAGGAGAGCTTGAGGAATGGGATGGTTGGAATGGAACAAGGGTGGATATGGGAGCAGGGAAGTAGATATCTTAATTAAGGTAGCCATTTTAGGGGTGGCAAGAAACTTGACTCTACAGGGGTTCCCAGGTGTCCAAGGAGATGTCCCCAGCTTGCTCCTTGGGCAGCAGAAGAGAGGGTGCCTGAACTGGCCTTATCCTATAGCCACACTGATGAATATCTTGCATATCACCAGAGAACCTTCATCTGGCGATGGATGGAGATAGAGACAGAGACCCACACTGGAGCTCTGGACTGAGCTCCCAAGTTCCAAATGATGAGCAGAAAGAAGGAGAACATGAGCGAGGAAGTCAGGACCGCGAAGGTTGTGTCCACCCACCAAGACGGTGGGAATGATCATCATACCTTCCGAAGAGCATGGAAAATCTTTCCATTTTCTGATATATTCTGCAATTTCCTTCTTCAAAGTCTTGAAGTTCTTGTAATACAGGTCTTATTTGTCTGATTAGAGTTACCCCAAGATATTATATATTATTTTTTGCTATTGTGAAGGGTATTGTCTCTCTGATTTATTTTCAGCCAAGTTATCATCTGTGAATAGGAGCAGTACTGATTTTTTTTGTGTTAATCTTATATCCTGCTACATTGTTGAAGGTGTTTATCAGCTATAGGAGTTCCAGGTAGAATTTTATGTCCTCTACAAATAGTGAAAGTTTGACTTCTTCCTTTTTATTTGCATCCTATTGATGTCTTTCTTTTTGTTCTAGCTAGAACTTCAAGTACTATATTGAATAGATATGGAGAAAGTGGACAGCCTTGTCTTGTTTCTGATTTCAGTGCTATTACTGTGATATTTTTCTCCATTTAGTTTGATATCGGCTGTTGGCTTGCTGTTAGTCACATTTACTATATATAGATATCTTCCTTGTATTCCTAATATCTACAAGACCTAATATCATGAATGGGTGTTGGATTTTGGATTTTGTTGAATGCTTTTCTCATATCTCATAATTTGATCATATGATTTTTTTAGCTTATTTATATGCTATATTACATTGATTGATTTTCATATTTTGAACCTTTCCTGCATCTCTGGGATGAAGTGTTCTTAGATTCGGTTTGTCAATATTTTACTAAGTATTTTTATATCTATGTCTATAAGTGAGATTGGTCTGTAATTCCCTTTCTTCTTTGAGTCTTTGTGTGGTTTTGGTATTAGGGTAGCTGTAGCCTTATACAAAGAGTTTGGCAATGTTCCTTCTCTTTCTATTATGTGGAGCACTTTGAGGAGTATAAATATTTGCTCTTTTTTTGAACTTCTAGTGGAATTCTGGACATAAACCATCTGACCCTGGGCTTTTTTTAGTCGGGAGATTTCTGATGACTGGTTCTATTTCTTTGAAGGTTATAGATTTATTTAAATTGTTCATCTTGTCTTGCTTAATTTTGATATCTGGTAGCTATACAGAAAATTGTCCATTTTCTTTATTTTTTAAATTGTTTGGAATTCAGGTTTTTGATGTATGACCTGATGATACTCAGTATTTCCTCTGTGTCTGTTCTTATGTTTCATTTTCTTTTCTGATGTTCTAATTTGCATAGTCTCCCTCTCTCCCTTTTGATTGGTTTGGAAAAAAGTTTTTGTCTCTCTTGTTGGTTTTCTCAAAGAACTAACTCTTTGTTTCATATCATCTTTGTATTGTTTTCTTTGTTTCCCTTTTATTGATTTCAGTCCTTAATTTGATTATTTTCTGGCATATACACCCCCAGGATGAGTTATTTTTCTTTTTTTCTAGAGCTTTCTGTTGTACTATAAAGTTGTAGTATGAGACTTTTCCAAATTTTTATGTAGGCACTTAGTGGTATGAAATGTCCTTTTAGCAGTGCTTCAAAGTGTCCCATAAGTTTGGGTATGTTGTACATTAATTTTCATTAAATTCTTGGAAGTCTTTAATTTCTTGATATTTCTTTGTTTAACCCAGTGCTGATTAATTTGATCATTATTTAATTTCCATGAGTTTGTAGACATACTGCAATCAATATTTTTGTTGATTCTAACTTTAAGCCACGATGATCCATAAAGAAATAGGTGTTTTTTTCCATGTTTTTTCTTTTTGTATTTGATGATATTTGTGTTGTTACCAAGTTTGTGGTTTAGTTTAGGAAGGTTTCATGAGTTGCTGAGAAGAATTTATACTCTTTTTTTTTGGGGTGGAATGTTCTATAGATATCTGTTAAAATCTTTTTAATAATAACATCTGCTAGTTCTTTTATTTCTCTGTTAAGTTTCTGTCTCGCAATTTTGCCCATTGGTGATAGTAGGATATTGAAGTCTCCCACTTTAAGTGTGTGGGATTTGATGTGTTATTTAAGCTTTAGTAATGTGAGTGCTCTTGTATTTGGGGCATGGATGTTCAGAATTAACATTTATCCTTCATGGATCTTTGTTGTGATAATTTTAAAATGCCTGTTTTCATCTCCTTTGATTAATTTCAGTTTAAATTCTATTTTGTTAGATATTAGGATAGCAACACCAGTTTGTTTCTTATGTCGATTTCATTGGAAAAATTTCCCAATTCTTTGCTCTGAGGAAACATTTGTCTTTGAAGTTGAAGTGTGTTTCTTGAATGCAGCAGAAGGACTGATACTATTTTTATATCCATTCTCTTAGTCTGTGTCTCTTCATAGGTGAATTGACACCATTCATATTAAAAGATATTAATGGCCAGTGATTGTTAATTCCTGTTATCTGTCAGTTTGGTGGTGGTGGTGGTATTGTGTGTGTGTGTGCACATGTGTGTGTGTGCACATGTGTGTGTGTTTCCCATCTTTGGGGTTTGCTGTAGTGGGATTTTCTACTGCCTATGATTTTGTACACATGGCCAATGTCCTTTGTTTGAAGTTTTCCTTCTAGTGCTTTCTGCAGGACTAGATTTGTGGATAGATATTGTTTTAATTTGGTTTTGTCGTGGAATATCTTGTTTTAAGCATTATGGTAACTGAAAACTTTTTGGGTATACCAGTTTGGACTAGCATCTGTGGTCTCTTAAAGTCTTCAGCATGTCTTTCAAAGATATTCTTGCTTTTAGAGTTTCTATTGAGAAGTTGGGTCTGACTCTATATGTTATTTGGTCCTTTTATTTGCATCTCTTAATATTCTTTCTTAATTTTATATTTTAAGCATTTTAATTATTATACGGGGAGGGGACATTGTTTTGGTCTAGCCTGTTTGGTGTTCTGTAAGCTCATGTACCTTCATAGGCATATCCTTCTTTAGGCTGGAAGAGTTTTCTTCTATAATTTTGATGAATATATTTTTTGTGCCATTTATCTGAAGTTTGTATCCTTTTTCTATCCCTATCATTTTTAGGTTTGATCTTTTCATGATGTCCCAGATTTCATGAGTGTTAAGGATTTGCTGGATATAGCATTTTCTTTGATCAATGAAAATATTTCCTTTTTTTTTTTGAGACAGGGTTTCTCTGTAGCTTTGGTGCCTGTCCCAGAACTAGCTCTTGTAGACCAGGCTGGCCTCGAACTCACAGAGATCCGCCTGCCTCTGCCTCCCAAGTGCCATCCTCTTCTGGTGGGAGTACAAATTTATACAGCTACTTTATAAATCAATATGTTGGTTTCTCAGAGAATTAGGAGTTGATCTACCTGAATATTCAGCTATACCACTATTTGTCATATACCTAAAGAGTACACCATTGTACCATAAGAACACTTGTTTAACAATGATAGTTTTGGCTTTATTCATAGGGACCCAGAAACTGGAAACACATAGATGTTTTTTAAATAAAAAAATGGATAAAGAGAACATGGTACATTTATTTAATGGCATATTACTCAAATGTTATAAAAGAAAAATTCATGAAATTTTTAAACAAATGATTATAACTATGAAAAAGAAAAACATCTTGAGTGACATAACCAAGACACATAAAAAGAAATATAAGAATTCACTTATAAGTGGATATTTGCTGTTAAGAAAATATTAGTCAAATACAATCCACATACCCAAAGAAATTAGTTAAAGAGGAGGGCTGGGAGGGGCATGGGGCTCCTTGTGTATGAGAAATAAAATCAATATACAAGTAGACTGGTGGTGGGTGGGGACAGGGTAGGATTGATCTGGTTTGTGGAGTAGAATAGAGGGAAAGAATTTGTGGAGAGACATCTGGAATTGGGAGGCATTTTGGAGGTTGTATGGAAAGCTAGTACAGTTGAAACTTCCTGGGATCTATCAAAATGACTGTAGTGAAAAATCCTAGTAATGGAGAATAGAGTATGAATTGACTATCAGAATATCATCCAGTTGTGGATATTTGCTTCATTTAGTTGCGTTCTTTTCCAAATAGGTCTTTGGTCTCTTTAAACAACCCAGGATGATTAGATAGATAGCTGGTCTCTGAAAAATGACAGTGTGACCCCATTGCTGAGGATACAATCTACACAACTCATTGAATGTGGAAAGGTCAAACTGGTGCCTCCATGAATTCTTTATCCCTATGTTCTAGTCTCTTTCATACAGGAAGGTATTGTGCAGGCTATGGAAAGAGAAACCCAGACAGAAATTCAGTCCCCAAACCCTCAACCTAGAATCTGTCTTTTCTGCAAGAAGTAATGGAGCAACTTATAGAAATGACAAACCAATGTCTGTTTTAACTTGAGTTCCATACCATGAAATGGAGTCCATGTCCTCCATTGTCTGAATCATCAGAAATCAGAAACTGGATATGGATAGTATAGAAATTTAGGGTAGAAGCAAACATGACTGGAAAAAGTCAACGAAATGTTTCCTAATTCATATTTTCAGACTGGTGTCTTATCTAGATTTCGACAGAGAAGCTTCCCATAACAGCAGGTGGGACAGTGACTAAAGTGGTAAGCAAGCAGTCTACTATGATCTATTCCAGGTCCTCTGAATATGTTATAGCTTTTAGTTGGGTATCTTTATGGAATTCATAAAAGTGAGAGCCAGTGTGTCTCTGACACTTCTGCCTATTCTTGGGACCCCTCCTTTCATTGGTTGCCTTGTCCAGGCTCTGTATGAGGGTTTATGCCTTGTCTTATTGTATCTTGTTTTGTCATGTTTAGTTGTTGTCCTTTGGAGTCCTGTTCCTGTTATGAAGGGAAAAGGCAGGGTAGTGAATCAAGGGGAGAAGGGCGTCATGTAGGTGCTATGAGGAGGGGACTGAGAGGAAACTGATGCCAGGATGTACTGTAGGAGACAAGAATATATTTTTGATAAAAATTAATAAAACCCAGACAAAAGAAAAGGATCTAATTTCTATATTCAAATTAGCTACACCTTGCATTTTCACCCATATTCTCTTGGCCTGGAGTCGTCTTTGGCTCCACATAAAGGCTGATTTATTCCACCTGAGCAATTTTTTATATGTTTCAATTATGAACTTATGTGTTCCAACTTATTCACAAATAAAATGTGTTTACTCTATGTTCTCTTCATTATTTAAGAATTTATTATAACTAAATGGATTAAGTAAAAATACAGTTCAATATATGCTGAGTTTTACACTTGCAAGTGGTTGATATTCACAATTATAGGAAGTTATATGTCAACTTCCAGGTTGCCAAGAATGCTTTTCCATGTGAATATGAACTTATGCATTAAGACTTTGAATAAACTGTAAGCCAAGAAAAAAGGTATAGGCTAAATTAAATACACTACAGTGCTTCATAAACATAAATGTTATGCATTTCACAGAAGAAAGGGCAATATTGGCTTTGAATAAAACATTGATGAAAGACTGAGCAGTCTAAAGATGAGTGTAACTGTTGTATTTTATGGCAGTCACTTACATTTTATAGTTGATAGAACTAGTGTGTATAGACTTTAGGTAAATTTTCTAAGAGATTCTTTAAAAATCCAGATTATAAACTCACTAGTTATTTTGAATCACCTTTGAATAATCATTATGCCAACAAAAATCACAAGTTTTATGACAAATGGACTATAAGCAAAAGTTGTCTAATGAAAAATTTTCATATTTGTACTTTGTGTAATATATACCCTTGTCTTCTGATTGAATGAATCAATTAGCAAACATCTAAAACATCTGCATCAAAGCTCAGCACTGGATTTCAGGAATGTACAGTTGCCGTATGAGATTCTTTCCATCGGCAGCCTAAGTAATCTGGAAAATAAAACCCTGAAATGGGTATGGTTTTATTAGGGATTTTAGTCTATGAATTTAGAAATAATATAAGTTATAACAGTCCTCTAATCCACTGGTTCTTCTTAACAAGCACAATGTGTTTAAGAGTTGAAATCCATAGTCATTTTTTTTTTGAGACAGGGTTTTTCTGTATCTTTAGAGTCTGTCCTGGAACTAGCTCTTGTAGACCAGGCTGGTCTTGAACTCACAGATATCCGGCTGCTTCTCATAGCCATTGTTTGAAAAAATAATATTTAATACACAAAGCTTGAATGAAAAACTTGAGATGGTTCATCTAGTCAAGTTCACAGGAATTAGAATTTTTTAAGAGACAAACCTCTGTGCATGATTTTGACTTATTTGCAGACAGATTTTAGGAAATACCAGTCCTGAATGTGGGTGGCAAACTCCATGTGTGGGGCCATAGATTGAATAATAATAATAACAAAATGTTAGTGCAGTGCAACACTTATCTCTCTGTTTGCTAAGTACAGTCGTACTGTAACAAGCTGCCTTAACTTTCATACATATTATCAAGTTATCTGGGATGGCACAGTTCTTTGCATCTTTACCATTAAACAGACACACACACACAGAGACACACACACACCCAGACACACACAACACACACACCTTTAGTAAAATGCATTTAGACTGTGACCATTTTTTTCACTTCATAAAAACTACATAATTCTAGAATTCCTTCCTTTCTTTAGTTTTAAAATCACTTATAATTTACTTATGGCCAAAGTTACTAATTTTAGCATCTAGTTCTGTAAGAAAAACATATATACCGGCAATTAAATATGTTGACTACCTCTTTTCAGGACCAGGCAACTTGTTCACACATTCCTGGAAAAGGGGAGTGAGGACTGAGGAAAGAAACAAACAAGAGATAGAAGATAAATTTGGGAGAGGTTTCCAGTGAATACTGTAACAAAAAAACCAAGGTTACTACTCATAGTTCTTATATTCCCCAATCAAAAGGGGAGGTAACAAGACTTCCAAAACACAAAAAACAAAAAAGTATAATTTTCCCCTTACATCTCAAAAGACCTGGTAGCCATGCCCTAAGTGGTTTTTGGAACAAAGTATCAAGTAGCAACACCTCTTTTCAAACATCCTGTTGTTCATCCTTGAGAAGGAAGAATAGGTTTGATCTTTAGTCAAGATGGAAACCCAATTTTAATGTTTCTTAGACAATTACTTCTGAAGCCTTCTGATATGACTTAGCGGTAGAGTTCTCATCCAAGGTCTTGTGTAAGGTCCTGATTCAAGCATCCATTCTTCAAATGTAGATTTCTATTTTTGCACATTTTTGTGTATGGGTTGCTTTATGTCTGTATAGGTACACACACACGTAGAGGGCAGAGGGCAACCTCAAGTGTGATATATCAGGCCACAGTTTTTATTGATTTTTTTACTTAATTTTTAACATTTTTTTTGACACAAGCTATTTCAGTAACGTAGACCTCACCACACAGAGTAGGATGGCTTGTAAGTCTGCAGGATCTGTCTGTCTCTGCCTTACCAGCACTAGGATAGCATCATCGTTTCCAGCTTGAAAAAAATGAAAAGAATAAAAACAGCTCCATATGATAACATGTTGACTACTTTATCAACTGAGTTATTTCCTTAACTCTATGTCTATATTTTTACCACAGCCATAACAAAAAATTATGTATGTATTTTATAAGAGACACAATTCAATGGCTAAGTACTTATGTTGTAAGTTTTCTATTGAATTGTATTCCTGATGAATCACATGAGGACCTTATCACTCATGTTCTAGATCAATAGAGATTTGGTGGTTTATTTAGTTATCATAAATTAATATAAGATGAGTGTGTTCATCCACAGCTGTAACTCCAGTTACACAGGATGCCAAGATAGAATGAAAACAAATTGAGAACAACCTTAGTAACTTAGTATGTTAATTAAAATAAAAAGTGAAAAAGGAGCCTGGGGCTATTAAAAGAAGCCTAGTATTTCTGGGAATACAAGCAAAAAAATATTATCCTTCCTTCTTTATTCATGGATTTGGTGAATGAATCAAAAATATTCAGTACATAGGGAAAATACAATTGTATTTAATGGCAAAGAAAACTGAATTCAATACAATTTCAGGAAATGGTTGAATTTAGATTATTACGTTTAGTAAGATAGCTCAGGGACAAAAAAATAAATACCATATTTTGTCTTTGTCTTTCACTGCTGATCCTTGCTTTGATCTTGTGTGTGTGTGTGCATAAGAATGGGTATAAGTCATAAAAATATAATGGGGGTCACTATTTGGGGAACTGTTTTAAAGAAGGGAGATGAGGAAAATAGAGCACATGAAAGAGAAGGACAGTATAGAAGGATACAGGCAGAGCTGTGTCCTATAGATGGGAGAAGAAAGGCTGGGAGGAATCCAAATCAAGTCATGAATCATGAATTAAGATGCCACAGTGACATTATTTACTTTGTGTACTGATTTTAAGATGAAACAAAATAAAACTAGTTTAAAAAAAAGTAATAAGAGTAGTAACAGAAGAAGGAGGAGGAAGAAAACAACATGCTTTTGATGTACTTCCACAGTAGGGTTATTCTGAGTAGTAATACACACACACACACACACACACATACACACAAAAACAACAAGAACAATAAAATCAATAAAGTGACTACAGTGTCCTTTCCATGACAAAACCTAAAATGGAGCATGTAAACTAACCAAATATACAAAATACCCAAACAATAAAGCAAGAATCATAAATAAATCATAAATAAATAAAATAAAATCATAGAATTAGAAAAAGTAGGTTTTAAAAACCAGAAATATTTCACTATTTCAATGGAAACAGTGACATTTTTTATTTCCACATTGGATTAATGCCCATTTAGCTGGCCTCTTTTCTCCATCATGGGATGTTTGTTAGTTTATAAAAGAGCAAATAATTTTTTCACTTGAAAACTACTGTGTGATTTACTTCCTCTTAAGTTTCACATATTTTCCCCCAAATATCAGTATTATCTGTATATTATCTCTATATCTAATGATTATGACAGGCTATTTTCATTTTAGCAACTGTTTTGAAACTGTCTAACTAATGTGATATTTAATGTTTAACTTTTTGTGTTCGACATGGGATTTATGGACCAGATATAAAACTGCAACCATGATGAAAATAAGACTCCTTTCCTCTACTGCCCAAGGACCTAGCTGGGGGCATCCCCGTGGACATCTGAGATCCCTTCTAGAGTCAAGTCTCTTACCAACCCTAAAATGGCTCCCTTAATTAAGATATCTTCTTCCCTGCTCCCATATCTGCCCTTTCTTCATCTCAAACATTCCACTCCCCCAAACTCTCCCCTATCCTTCCTTTCTCTCTCTCCCTCTCTCCTTCCCTCACCCCACCCCAAACCCCATGCTCCCAACTTTTGCCTGGTGATCTTTCTGCTTCCAATTTCCAGGAGGATCTATATATGTTTTTCTTTGGGTTCACCTTATTATTTAGCTTCTCTAGGACCGTGAACTATAGGCTTAATGTACTTTGTTTATGGCTAGATTCCACTAATGAGTGAGTACATACCATATTCATCTTTTTGGGTCTGGATTATCTCACTTAGGATAGTGTTTTCTATTTCCATCCATTTGCATGCAAAATTCACGATGTCTTTGTTTTTTTTTTATTTTTATTTTTCTATTCAATTGTTTACACTTCCTTCCCTCCTCCCAATCCTCTACTGCTCTCCCACACCCCCTCCTCTCTCTCTCCCCTACATCCAGGCCTAGGGTGCTGTGCATCCATATAGACTAGGGTCCCGAAAAGCCAAAACATGCCATAAAAACAAGTCTCAGTGCCTTTATCGATGGCTTCTCTGTCTGAATGAGCATGTGATTGAACCGGACTCTCTGATGTCATAGTTTTTTAATGATGAGTAGTAATCTAATGTGTATATGTACCACACTTTCTTTATGCATTCTTCCATTGAGGGGCATCTAGGTTGTTTCCAGGGTCTGGCTATTACAAATAATGCTGCTATGAACATAGTTGAACAAATGCTTTTGTAGTATGATTGGGCATCTCTTGGGAATATTCCCAAGAGTGATATTGTTGGATCTTGTGGTAGGTTGTCTCCCAATTTCCTGAGAAATTGCCACAATGATTTCCAAAGTGGTTGTATAAGTTTGCATTCCCACCAGCAATGGATGAATGTTCCCCTTATGCCACATCCTCTCCAGCATAGGTTATCATTGGTGTTTTTGATTTTAGAAATTCTGACAGGTGTAAGATGGTATCTTAAATTTGTTTTAATTTGCATTTCCCTGCTCTCTAAAGAGGTTGAGCATGACCTTAAGTGTCTTTTGGCCATTTGAACTTCTTCTGTTGAGAATTCGCTGTTCAGTTCAGTACCCGCTTTTTTAATTGGGTTATTTAGAATTTTAATGTTTAGTTTCTTAAGTTCTTTTTATATATTGGAGATCAGAGCCTTTGTCTGATGTGAGGTTGGTGAAAATCTTCTCCCATTCAGTAGGATGCCTTTTTGTCTTAATGACAGTTTTCTTTGTTTTACAGAAGCTTCTCAGTTTCAGGTGGTACCATTTATTCATTATTGTTCTTATTGTCTGTCCTACTGAGTTATACATAAGAGGTCTCTTGTGCCTGTGTGTTTCAGTCTACTTCCCACTTTTTCTTCTATCAGGCTCAGTGTCGTTGGATTTATATTGAGGTCTTTAATCCACTTGGGTGCCTGAACTATCCTTGTCTGGGAATCAGACAGATGACTATCTTGAATATCACCATAGAACCTTTGTTCAGTGATGGATGGAGATAGAGACAGAGACCCACCTCAGAGGACTGGACTGAGCTCCCAAGGTCCATTTGAAGAGCAGAAGGAGGGAGAAGATGAGCAAGGAATTCAGGACCATGAGGGGTTGGTCCACCCACTGAGACGGTGTGCCTGATCTAATGGGTGCTCACCAAAATCAGCTGGACTGGGAGTGAACAAGCATGTGATCAAACTGGACTCTCTGAATGTGGCTAACAGTGGGAGCTGACTGAGAAGCCAATGATTGGGATTTGTTTCTACTGCATGTACTGGCTTTTTGGGATCCTAGTCTGTTTGGATGCACACCTTCCTAGGCCTGGATGGAGGGGGAAGGGCCTTGGACTTCCCACAGGGCAGGGTACCTTGCTCTCTCTTAGGACTGGAGGAGGAGGGAAAAGGGGGAGTGGGGGAGCGGGAGGGAAATGGGAGGAGGGGAGGAAGTGGAATTTTTGAATGGTATTATTTACAAAGCAATAAATAAAAAAATAAAGAAAAAGAAATTAAGATGCCTGGAAATAAAATTTAATTCAGAAGTTAGGGGTGTTGAAATAGCAGCGGCGGGGATGCATCCCCAACACCCCAGCCGCTCCCATGGCTAGCTTTACCCGAAATAATTACACGGTCACTGTATTCTTTTAAGCACTGCTTGGCCCATTAGCTTCAACCTCTTAACCCATTTCTAATCATCTATGTAGCACCATGAGGTGCGCTTACCGGGAAGATTCTAGCCTACGTACATCTTGGTTCTGGGCTTCATCGAGAGTGCCTCAGAGAGCAGAGCTATCCTGTCTGCCCGCGAGACAGGAGCATGGTGTCTCTCTCTGAGGCGTCTGGCTCTGAGCGGAGCTGCATGCTTTCTGACCTCACTTCCTCTTCCTCTCAGCATTTTCTTCTGTTTACTCCACCCACCTATGTTCTAACCAATCGGGACCAAGCAGTTTATTTATTGCCTATCCAATGAAATCAACAGATTGATATGACACTCCCACATCATAGGGGATTCGATTTTAAATTGCCCACTTTTTTTTTTTTTTGATGCAACACTCAAGAGTTCCTGATGGGTCTCAGTCCACTTAAAAGAGGATGGACTGGGTCCAAAGAAAAGTAAGTGTGCTATTAGCCTGTTCCCCAACGTCCCTTAATCCCAGAGACAATCAGACACATCAGGGAGTCAAGTCAGCATGAACTCATTTACTATTGAGAAATGAGCATCTTTTGAAGCAAAAAAACCTCACAGGGTCATAAAGGCAATGTTGAAACAGAGCCAGCCAGTCATTTTAAATGTCACCCTATCACACATTCAGGTACCCTGCACTTACTGTATTGTCTATGAGCTGTTCATGAGCTGACATCACCTCATCTGCTTTCTGTGTCCAATCTAGTCTTAGTGTAAACAACTTGGGATCCACTCATCTAACTTCCTCTTGGCACCATCTTTACTACCCATGTGTCTCGCAGATTTCTCCTTTTTGTTTTAAAAGTAGGTCCACTTCATTTTGAGGTCCTAGCTTATGGTTTCTCCTATGAGGTTCACCTGTTTGGCACCTTTTTTCTCAAGGTTTGCCTAGAATATAGAGAAAGTTCTTAGCGCTGAGCTTAGCATAATGGGAGAGGAGAGTCATGGAGTTGGTTTTCCTAAGTTTTAGCCTTTATGAGTCTAACCAACCTACTTAATATGCAGGCCTCAAAAATACAGATCAGGGTAAATATTATGAGAGATCCCAGTAATGTTGAAATTAGCATGCTTAATCAGGGGAACCAGTAAAACCATTGTTTATACCAATTAGTATTTAAATCCTTTTTTCTTTCTTCAGTTCCTGTTTGGATCCCATCAAGATGTTGAGTGACTATACCAGTGTGGTAAGCATAAAAACAGCATTCTTCTCCATATGCCAGGTATAAGTCTCCTTGCTGTAAAAATAGAAGATCTAATCCTTGCTGGTTTTGTAGCAAGACTTGTACTAGGGAGTCAAGGGCCTTTTGTAAATGTCTATTAGAAGTCTCTATTTTATCTAGGTTGGTGTCTATCTGAATCTGTAGCTCCTAGAACCCTTTGTGATGCAGCATAATGGAAGCTGCTCCTATGCTGGCCCTGGTAGCTTCCTACCCCAAAAGGGTGGTTATAGCTAGGGCTGTCTGAGATTTCCTCCATATGTGGGCATGGGAACAGATCAACATCTCCTCATTTGAATGATAAAATACATGAGAAAGCAGTGTTGCCATGGTGCAAGTATAATTCCGATGTTGCATTAAATCTGCAGAGATACAATTGGTCAACCCAGTCTGTCAGCAAAGTCAAAAAGTGCCATATTCTTTAGGCACCATTATTTACCCTGGGTTTAGTTTGATAACATGGTGTCTGTCCCAATAGGGTTCAGATACACCATTGACCAAAACACAAGTCATGTTTGTCACATCCAATGGAAAGTTTACACTGACTACACATGGGATTTGTAGAAAGTTTGGGAAGCAGGACCCATTGGACAACAATGGGCCCCTTGTGTTTGATCCAGGAGCCTGTCCCAGTGACTTCACATTCCCCTTGGGCAAAATAAAAGGTCTCTGCCTCACCACAGTTGCAAATGGCTGTGACAGTTTGATTGCTTCCAGGGCATACATAAAACTAAGTATCTCTTAAGGCTTCATTCTTTAGAACATGGCAGCAGCCCAGACGTTGGGGATTTGACAAGTGCAGTAAGTTGCATTCTCATAGAACCCCACACTTGGGCCACCCTTTATGAAAGGGGATCCAGTTCCTGATGTCCCCAGATCCTCTGGCCAGGTCACAAAGTTTGAAGTAGAGATCGAGCCATCAAGTCTGAGGGATTATATCATTCGAGGTACTGTTGAGGATCTCTGGATCTCTGCATTGCCAGTGTTGATCATTGCCCAGGTTATGGGGATGGTGTGTGTTCCTTTGAGCCACAGCTGGAACCAGGAGGATCAGGATGACCAACAGCTGGTGTATTGACACCTGCAATTGTTAGGGAATGTAAGAGCTTCTCAAGGGCTGGATATCCTTGCAGTTGGTTAGCAGTTATCTATTTGGCTCTCTCTTTTTTAAAAAAAATGAGTTGTGACAATTAAAGCCATTTTTTTCCTCCTTGTTGGTCAGTTTGTCTTTGGGTATCTTCCTATATAGAGGAAAAGAGTGAGTACTTAAGTATTCTAGACAGAACCCAAACTGAGACTGTTTCTCTATGGGGAATACACATCCAAACCAGAGACCCATGATAATTAGTGATTCTGGCCTTCTCCATTATTGTGTCATAGGGTCCTTCCATCTAACTTTGACTTGGAGCCTGGGGTTCGATTGGCCCCAGTGTTTTTGAAATCTAGATTCAGCTGCCCCATTGGAAAACTTTAAAATATTAATAGTGAACAAAGCCATTTGTAGCTGAATATGGGGGCTAAATTCCCCCTCTTTTTTTTAAATGTTGTTCTTTAAGATATTAATGATTTCTTTCTATAATTGTATGGCCTTGAGTGTTATAAGAAATCCCTGTAATATGTTTAATATGCCATTTATCAAAAAAGTCTGACATTGCCTTGCTAATAAACAAGGTCCATTATCAGTCTTAACCTGCACTGGCTGGCCCAAGGTGGCAAAGCACTGGAGGAAGTATGTTTTTGAATGCTTAATCTTTTACTATGTTTGTACTGTGGCCCAAAAAGCTCACAAAAAAGTACCTATAGCAACAAAAACATATTTGAGGTAACCAAAAGTTTTTGCCAAAAAGTATTGTGTCTGAGGCCTCTAAGGTTTAACCCCTGTGTTTGCAAAGGAGGCACCTTTAGAAAGGGTTGACATGTTTTACAAGTGCATACTGTCTGTTTTGTAGTCCTTCACAGGGATCTGGGGGAACCTCTGTTGTAGAACTCTCTGATTGGTATGGGTCAAGTCATGTAGTTGAGTGGCCTCCTGTAAGGTCAATGCTTGTGGGCCAATATGTAGTCAATCAGTGTTGAAATAGCAGCGGCGGGGCTGCATCCCCAACACCCCGGCCGCTTGCATGGCTAGCTTTACCCAAAATAATTACACGGACACTATATTCTTTTAAGCACTGCTTGGCCCATTAGCTTCAACCTATTAACCCATTTCTAATCATCTAAGAAGCACCATGAGGTGCACTTACCAGGAAGATTCTAGCCTACATCCATCTTGGTTTGGAGCTTCATCCCTCTGCCTCAGAAAGCAGAGCTATCCCATCTGCCTGCTAGACAGGAGCATGGTGTCTCTCTCTGAGGCGTCTGGCTCTGAGCAAAGCTGCATGTTTTCTGCCCTCACTTCCTCTTCCTCTCAGCATTTTCTTCTGTTTACTCCACCCACCTATGTTCTAACCAATCGGGACCAAGCAGTTTATTTATTGCTTATCCAATGAAATCAACAGATTGATATATGACACTCCCACATCACTTCCCCTTTTTCTGTTTAAACAAACAGGAAAGGCTTTAACTTTAACATAGCAAATACAATATTACCTAAGCAATAAAAAGTGAGCAATTTTCAAAACTCTAGAAATGACAGAGACATCTCGCTGCCTGTGCAGTCACCCAAAGTTCCTCTGTAGCGTTGGGGCATCCATCTTCGGCCTACAGGCCCATAGTTTTCAGCAGACATTCCACAAAGCAGGAAATTTCAAAGGCAGTCACTATCTGCTTGTCCTGAAGAATGTCTTGCAGACTCTTTCATGAATCAGGAACCCCGAAAGATCATCTCACCTTTAGGCAAGTTCAGTAGTCCTCTCTCTGAGGGTTCTCTGTGTCCAGTTTATGCAATAGTTCAGGCAAGAGCAGTTTCTTGCCCAAATGGCTATCAAACTCCATAAGGATCCTCTTCGATGCCCATCTTCCTCTTGAAGCAAATTAGTGCTGCCAGGAGCAGAGTGTCTCATTGTCATGAAAAGTCCTAAGTTATTAAAATATTTTAATAGCATATTCCATAGTCTTTGAAAGATATGAAGAATGCCTATCAGAAATATATCCGTGCACATCTAGAAAATCTAACATGACTACAAACTTGACTATTGTAGATGATTATAAACAGCCTATATGCATTACATTTTTAAGTGAACTACACAATCACAATACCTTAATCAAGATCAGAAATACAGATACATATAACAAAATTGACCTTAAATTTAAATCACTAAAGCAAAATCCATATCAATGCAAATTATTCATATCTCTATCATATCCCCCTTTAAATGTAAAGGAACATTTATAAACCATATTTGGGAACATGGGCACAGTTTTTTCTCTCTGAACTGCTTCCTGCTGAATGGGGGCGTCGTTAATTAGGTCTTTCATTGTATAACCTGTGTTCTAGTTTCATCTCAGTTGGCAGTTGAGCGAAGCAATTTTCTGAAGATGTTCACAGCAACCCTTCAGGAGGGCGTGGTCCATCATACCTTATTCGGATAGAAGAAATGAACAGGGTCTCATCCTCTGTGAAAACAAAACAAGAAACTCCTTTCCAAAGTATCATGTCCTTAGATCCAAATTGCAAAGTCAAGGCATTTCCAAAATAACTATGTTGAATTAGTTCAGCAGCGTTTATAAACAAATATCTTTTAGTAGCTTTTGCTCCTTCCTCAGCATTCAAACAATTCAAAGAGAGCATAATAGCATACAGTATCAAGATTCTCTGTGTATTTTCCATCTTTGTATGCTTTATTTTAACTTCTATTTCATTTATTTTTACTTTTATTTTATATTCTCTGTATCTTTGTCCTGGAATAACTTTGTAGACCAGGCTGTCCTTGAACTCTCAGAGATCCTTCTGTCTCTGCCTCCCAGGCATTGGGATTAAAGGTGTATGCTACCACACCTTGAACTCACAGAGATCTGTTTGTCTCTGCCTTCTAGGCACTGGGATTAAAGGCCTGTGCTACCCACACCTCTCAGATATCCTTCTGTCTCTGCCTCCCAGGCATTGGGATTAAAGGTGTATGCTACCACACCTTGAACTCACAGAGATCTGTTTGTCTCTGCCTTCTAGGCACTGGGATTAAAGGCGTGTACTACCACACACAACTTCTCTTTTTCTTACTTTTTTTTACTTTAAAAACTTTAACTTTTAGTCAGCATATATTTTCAAAACTGTAAATAATTTAAAATTTTTCTTTGTCTTTGATGCTCTCTTTACTGTATCTCTCTCTATTTTTCTGACCACATGAGTCTTTAATTTACCAAGCAATCTCAGTAGGACTAAAGCCGTGGCTTTGCCAGCTAGATCCAGTCCATTCCTTAGCTTTCCAGCCTCATGGCTGAGGTACTGGCCAGAGCCACCTACAGTGCCACAACTCTACAGTGTTTTAAGGTCCCTGCCAGCAAACGAGCTTCCGCAACCTGTGCTTGCAAACCGCATGAACCGCCAGCGTAAAAGAGTCAGAATTTTTCCTGGCAGGACAGCCCAGAAAGCCGGCAGTTTTAAACAACACAACTTTTTTCCTACTAAAGCTGAAAAGAAACAAGCATTCAGTCAGCTTTTATCAACACCATTTAAATATTTCATGGCAGGACCTCTTAAGAGCCACAGGGTTTTGCAGCTGAAGCTGAGTCAGGAAGCCTCTCTTAGATGAGAGCTCTTGCTTGCCTCTAGCAAGCAGAGCAGACCCGAGAAACTGCTGCTACCAAGAAAACATGCTTTACTCTTTCCCAAGCCTTTTCAGGCTTTTAGTGGATTCAGTTAGCCCCACGTTGGGCGCCATCTGTTGAAATAGCAGCAGCGGGGCTGCATCCCCAACATCCCGGCCGCTTGCATGGCTAGCTTTACCCAAAATAATTACACGGACACTATATTCTTTTAAGCACTGCTTGGCCCATTAGCTTCAACCTATTAACCCATTTCTAATCATCTAAGTAGCACCATGAGGTGCGCTTACCAGGAAGATTCTAGCCTACATCCATCTTGGTTTGGAGCTTCATCCCTCTGCCTCAGAAAGCAGAGCTATCCCATCTGCCTGCTAGACAGGAGCATGGTGTCTCTCTCTGAGGCGTCTGGCTCTGAGCAGAGCTGCATGTTTTCTGCCCTCACTTCCTCTTCCTCTCAGCATTTTCTTCTGTTTACTCCACCCACCTATGTTCTAACCAATCAGGACCAAGCAGTTTATTTATTGCTTATCCAATGAAATCAACAGATTGATATATGACACTCCCACATCAAATCAGCACAGTTGTTTCCCATGGATAGTAATCTGGGGCGTTTTTGGTGTCCTCACAGATGTTAGAAATGAATGGAAGTCCCTTATCTCTCCAATAGGCCTCTGACGATAATCATAAGGGGAGAAATGGGGTTATTGTTCAGCTTAGCATGTTCTTGGGGAATGTGGAGAAGTAAATTAATCTTTATATAAGCTATCAGAATACAAATTAAAGAGCCCTTGAATATCCCAAAGGACCATAATTATAGCAAGCATCTCCTTCTATTGTGTCAACCCATGACAAGGCTGAAATCTTTGGCAGCTTGGGGCTTCTTGTTGATCCTTGAAGGTTGTGGGCATTCCCTCTTAAAGTGCACCTCCTGTCCACATTTAAAACAGGTTCCTCTCCCTGAGACCTCGAAGTCCCTTGACACTGGGCCACTAATGCCAAAGTGATACCCTTAGTCATCGCTGATGTTTGAGCTTGTAGGGTCAGTGTCAGTAATTGAAATGATGCAGTTGTGTCCCCACATCCTGGGGGGTTACTACCCATCGACTTAGGGAACTTTTCCTCAGTCCTGCGCAGGCTGTGCAGTGGTCTGCGTTCATTCCCTCCCAAACTAACAACTCACAAACTGATCCTGGAAGTGTCCTGCCAGTAGCTTACAATGAACACTCTGCTGGACTTGGTCTATAAAGTCTGTTAAAGGCTCACCAGGTTTCTGCCTCACTCTAGCTATAGGGGACTCGGTGTTGACATGTTTCTAGCTGCTAGGAACAATTTGTGGCTCATACTTCTACATAGGTTCCTGTTTTCAACTAGCTTTTGATCTTGCAAAGTTACTTGAACTCAGTGTCTTAACCAGCTCCTGATCAAGCAAGGTTCTTAAAACTTTCCCATGTCTTTATATTAGGATAAAGAGTTGAAAGCCTTAACATTAATTCTAGTACTTGGCTTCTTCTCTCATTCTATACTCATTTACTGATGAGTATAATTTCAATAAAAATCCAAAGTGTAGTGAGTGTTTATTTAGAGATTGATCAATATTTTCTTATGGTCCCATGAGGTTTACCTTTATGACATTTCTCTTAAAATTAGCATTTCTTGGTCATGCTTTCTTCAATGGCATAGAAATAAGTCGTTGTGCAAGGTATAAACATATTTACAGAGGAATTTAAATCATTTTAGAGAAAATCTGGGCTATAAAGAGAAAATTAATTCTCATCTCATTCATGTAACAGAGAACATTTCCAAAGTAGACCTGCTGTGTATTTGTATAGAAGGTGGTTTTCATGCAATCTGACTGTCAGTAGAGACTAAATCATATGACTTTTGATTGTTTATTTCAGTTGGTGTTCTTGGTGAACATTTTATACTTTGGAACAATAATTATTTCAGTTTCATAGAGAAAGGGATTACAGGGCAAGTTTGACTCAGCATAGGCTTTGAAAAGCTTATTTTCCAGTATATATCTAAAAGAATATTTTAGAAAAAAATGAGAAATTATTGATCAGAACATAATTATTTTTATTAATATTAGGATGGTACTTCTAAAACCATAAATAATCAGTTGTTAATATCAAGGACAGAAGACAGTCTGTGAATTTTATAATAAATAAAATACTAAAATGAAAAAGACAGCCTAAGAATATTTTTGAAGGTTCTAGGGATGATTGTTACAAGACAAAAAATGCTCTGTTTACCCAAACAACTCTTAATCTTTTGAAATGTCTCTCAATCTCTTGTAGAAGTAAAATGAGTACACACTCCCAGATAAATATTATATAAAATCGGTCTTTAAATACAATGTGTGATATACTGTAAATAATCCTAAAAATTATATTCTCTGGAAATTCAGATTGTTTAGATAAATAAATCATAAAAAGAATATTTGCAATGTTACAGAAAGAATTATCACCTTCTGACCTTTTTTATCCTGTTTATTTTCTAAAGCAAGAAGAATGAAAAAGACTTTTACCTTTATATCATTTCACCCTGAAGGTGAACATATAGTTATCAGAAAATACTGAATGTGTATAGATCTGAAGTGTGAATCAAATCATAAAACTCTAGGTGCAACCCCAAAGTAAAAAGAAGTGAAACGTTTGTCATAATATATCTCACAGAAATTTCGGAAGTTTGTTTTTTTTTTTACTAAACTGAACTAAAAAATCTTTCAGTTTATAGAACAATCTACTTCTGTGAGGAGAATTTAATTAAGATATAGAATGATAGCATCATTTTATTGTTCTTAAATTCTCTCTACCATTTGTGATACTTATTCTGTAGTGATTGGGTGTGTGTGTGTGTGTTTCTGCATGTGTGGAGGTACCCATGAAGGGCAGAAAAGTGCATCAAAACTATTGCAGTTGGAGTTATAGTTAGCTTTAAGTTGTCAGACCCTAAGGGCTAATAATCAAACTATTGTCCTCTTTAATAATAGAAAGTGCTCTTAATCACTGATACATTTATTCATTTCCCAGCATCAATTCATAGAAACACACACACACACACACACATATATCCATATCTGCTCTATCTATCTATCTATCTATCTATCTATCTATCTATCTATCTATCATCTATCATCTATCTACTTATTTACATATATGTATATCTATATTCCTTATGATACAAACATATATGTATATGTATACATACAAATACATATATATAAAATATTTTAAAATTAAATTAGAGATTTTTCATTCAAATATATTATATTTAAAATTTATTTCCTGAATTTATATGGGTAATATTTTTGGAATAAAAGTAAGAGTACTAACAATGTTCACACATACTACTGATTTTTACTTAATTATATAGAATTAGTAGCATTTATATAGATTAATATTGTATAAATATCATGGTAATAAACCTTTTAAATGACGTTTTAGAGTAACTGGGTTATAGATAATAATTAAAACAACGATTCTAGTCATTTCCATGTATTCAGTACAGTGAGACAAAAGATATTCACATTGTATAACTAAAATCAGAATTATTGTTTTTTAGTTGACTGGCTTTTATTTATTTGATTCATTATTTTTAGTATATATGCAACAATAGCATAAAATACACATGTTAAAGAGTTAAGATATAATTTTATCAAATATATATGCACATCATATAACTGCATTTCTATCAATATTCATGATTTTATGGCATTCAAAATTTCTAAAACTAAAGAACACATTCAGGACTTCATTTTATTTCTGTTGGTCATAATGGTAATATATGTGAACTTTATTTTTCTAAGTGGTAATGATAATGTGAAATAATGGGCTATAAGACTGCTTTGAAAGAAAAACTATGTGTAGTTATTTGATGCTTCATAATTTTATATTGACTTGTCTCCATACATGTTCTATCTACTATGGAGTTATTAATTGATTGACATGTTTACAGATGATACATATTTCAGATATTATTGACAAACCATATTATTGACTGAGCTAAATGAATGAAAAGAAGGAACAACCTGCCTTTTTTGCAGGTATGTTTTCAATTATTCTTATGTAGTATGACCTGTTAGCAAGGATGTGGATTCTTCACACTGAACAAAGCACAAGGGAATATTTTAGACAGAATTGTAATCTCTAGCACAAAATGTCTCATAATAACTGTTCAGTGGTGGCACATGCTTTTAATGCCAGTACTTTTAAGGTAGAGGCAGGCAGATTTCTGTGAATTTAAGGCCAGCTTTATTGGTAGGGTTGATTTGAGGACAGCAAGGGCTGCTATACAGACAAATCCTGCCTCAAAGAAAAAAAATATGCCTAATGACTTTGGGAGGGGAGAATTTGTTTTAACTTACTGTTTTAATTGTGCTTCTCCATTCTGTTTTGAATTTGTTCATTCTGGAACCCAATCGGAAAGGCGATATATTGAGAACACTTAGAAGGATAGGTTAATCACTTCATGAAAACAGTAAATACAGCAAGGAGGTAGGGGATGATATAACTCACCCAAGACATTGTCCCACTGACGCATTTCCTCCAGCTATGCCTTAACTCATTCTAGTATTAACCACTTTATAAACACATCATATAACAAATCAATTAAGGGAATACTTTTCAACATTCTCTCATTTCTTTAAATAATTATTGCAAACAATTTTTTAATGTATGTGCCAATGAAAGAATATTTTATATTCAAAGTATAACACAAGGCCTGACTAATGAGCTTCATTGTGAAAGATGTTACACAATCTTTTCAAGTATTAGAACAAAATAAAGTCATTATATTTATTTAAAAAATGCCTATGTGGGGTTCACCAATTAAGCAGGGAAATCAAGTATTTATGTTTCAGGAACTACCCTGTAATTAAGTTAAATTCATTAGAGGTTGGTTGAATCTATTATATTCCAAAAATCTCATTTAGTACCCTTGATAATGTTAAGTGAGTTTAGTAGTGAACTGTGATTACAAGGCAACAAAGGTAGCCTAGTCAATTTCAGCTTTTAATTTGTAGCATTCCATTTATGTATAGTTATGCCATTCTAGTTAACCCATCTATAGACTTCTGATACATATGTGGTTTCTTCAAATTATTCTATTCAACACATTTTACTGTAAATAAATTTCAAATTTCTTCAACTCATTTTGGAAATGTTGAAGTTCTTAAAATTGCTACCAGAGATATAGTAAAATTGAATATACAAATATTTCATTTTAGAGTGATAAAATTACCTAACACTTTTCTATTTTTAGTGAATAAACTACTTTTAAAATATTTGTTTATTTACTAATATGCTGATATTTCTTTTATTTATTTAGCATATTACTATATGATGAAGTGGTCCTCCTACTTGTGTAACAGGAATGGAAATCAAAGAGTCATTCTTAGAATATAGCATCTTTACTTACTCAGCAACTGGTCTTCTCATTTTTACAGAAGAAAATAAAATTTTGCATTATATTCAAGAAAAATGAAAATGAGACCTAAATGAAAACATTAACAGAAAAATTGTGGTTCATGTTATTATAGGAGAAATTTTTGAATGATGAGAAGATATACCCATGCATGTTGCTTCTATTGTGCTAAACAAAACCAATGAAGGATATAATAATTTAAAAGTTTGCCAGACTCAAAAGCTCCCAAAAATATTTGTAATGAATGACCATAAAGGGAAAATAATTTAAAGGACTGAAAATGAATATAGCAGTTTATTTAATTGTTGAGTACACAGAAGAAAACTTTTTAAAAAGTCATAAGAGCACACATAGAATGTGAGTAGTAGTTGTTTATGATGACTTCAAATTAAGCAGATCTTTTAAAAACTCAATGTACAATACATTTTTAAGTCTGAGAAAACTATACCCAAAAAGGCATCATTCCAATATTAAATTAAGAATCCTTGGAATCTGGAAGTGTTGATGTTTTTAACCTTCCTTTGCCCAGATAAAGCCTTGATCTGATAATGAACAACAACTTTCCTGAATCCTCCTGTCTGACATTTCAAAGATGAATAATGTGCATTGCATGTGATGAAGCTTTTCATCCTAACATTTGGTTGATTGAAATTGTGTTATAATTAACTTGAAGATGGCCCAGGTTACATGATGATATCCTACTTGGAACAAACTAGAGCAAACCAAAGAACAAGGAAATCAAACCTGTTGTTCGTAATGTTTTATTTCTCTGGTGCATACATTATGTTATAAAAACATAACAAAGTAAATTAATCACCAGTACAAAGACCAGCTGCTTTTTGGTTGAAGAAGTTAAATCATGAAAAACTGAATGTTGCGGGAGGTCCTTCCGCCCCTCCAACCAATAGCTGCTGAGATACCAGCCCATTGGGGCATAGTTTCTCTCCCTTTAAAAGAAGCGGCTATTTCCTTCCACTCTCTCTTCACTTCCTGTTCCGCTGGGGACTAGACTCCCTTCCTGGTTATGCAGAGGGCTGTTGTCTGGGACAGTGATCTGTAAGTTTTTTCCCCTTTAAATAAATACCACCCTATTAATCATAACTCCAAACTGGTGTGGCATTGTTCGTGACATACGCCTTCATCTGGTGCCCAACTGAAAACTATGGGCCTGTAGGCTGAAGATGGATGCCCCAACGGTACAGAGGAACTTTGGGTGACTGTACAGGCAGCGAGACGTCTCTGTCATTTCTAGAGTTTGAAAGTTGCTTTTTTCTTGTTTGCTTAGGTAATATTGTATCTTTCTGGAGTCTTTGATGGAGTTAAGAATAGTTAGTTATAGTTATACTTTTCCTTAGTTATGATAAAGATTATTGTAATTTTTACTTGATAACTGTTTTGTTATATCTAATTTTGCTATGTTAAAGTTCAAGCCTTTCCTTTTTGTTTAAACAGAAAAAGGGGAAATGATGGAGGAAGATCATTGGCTAAGAAAGGAACTGGCTTGGCCCATTTTATTGGTTAGAACATAGGTGGGTGGAGTAAACAGAATAGAATGCTTGGAGGAAGAGGAAGTGAGCTCAGAGGCCATGCTCCTGTTTGCCGGGCAGACACACGCCATGAAGCAAGTTGCCAGGTCAGACATGCTGAATCTTTCCCAGTAAGACCAGTGCTTCACAGTTTATTAGAGATGGGTTGATTGGGATATCAGAATTAGCCAGTAAGGGCTAGAGCTAATGGGCCAAGCAGTGATTAAAAGAATACAGTGTCCGTCTAATTATTTCGGGGCATAAGCTAGCCATGTGGGCGGCCGGGTGCCGGGGACGCAGCCCAGCCACTCTTTCTTATTACAACTGAAGAAAGAGATTTATAATACAGGACTTGCTTCATGTACAAAACTTTTGTAGGTTAAGATATGTCTTCTGTAGTACCCTTGTTCTTTACTAAGACACCTTTGCAAGTGGAACTTACTGTATAAATATAAATTTATTTGAAGGGAAATTTACACTTTATTTTAAGCAATTAAGGGGAGGTAAAGTGTTTTGTTTGTATCTTCTGGTTCTTAGCTGCCTTTAGCAAAAGTGTTTCCCTTTCTGAAATGGCAAATTTTAATTAGGCATTCACTGGTACTTCTTAATCTGTACATCTTCTACATGACATTGTAGTACTGCTTCTGTCATAACTAAAGTTACCATTATTTATTATATGAGACTTTAATTGCATCGTTTTCCATATTCTGATACAGTTCTTATGAAATGGCGATCATTTTATTAAAAATGTTTTATGTGAAATGCAAACCATATTGCTACAGCCATTTAAAACCCTACATTTGTTTTCTATTCTTTTATAAGGAACTGGCTGAATGTTAATATTATTCTCATAACTCTCTGCAGCTCTTATTCCCCTTCAAAATTCCATGATACCCTTCTTTCTTCTTCTATGACTCTTAAATTCACTGCCAAAAAACAAAAATCTCTTTATTCTAATGACTGTCATGCTGTGTAGGATACATAATTTGTCCGATTTATTTACATAGATATAATTCATTAAGTGCTGATATTTCAGCTTAATGTTTATTTTATTATCACTACTAGATTACCAGTAGCAGCTTGATTGCAGGACACTAGCAGTCCAGATTAATCTTTCCTGAAGCCATGGAAGTAACTATAGAACTATAGATACCACTCTGGTAATCCGAATAGGACACTGTAAAGTCTATTTTGTTGCTTCTATATGTCTGAGAAATAGTCATGTTTTCATCTTGGTATCTTCAACATAAAGAATGAAGATAAAAATATAGTAAATTTAAAACTAATAATTCATATTTCCAGTTTAGATAATATTCCTTCATTATTAGCATAGCTACATGCATAAGTTAGTGGAAATGATCCAAAATTAAATGTAGCATGGAAGATGAATGAAATAAAAGGGAAAATGTGAAATGTCAAGTTTGTGCTTTATTTTCACTCTCAATTCAGATATTTTCAAGCACACATGAAAAGGTAGTGCCTTTGCATAGACGTTATATCTCTGTGCATTTACTTGTGTTTCATAATAGACAACTTTAAACTAATTATAGATAATTATCTTAACATTAGATTTTAGTAGGGATTAAAAAATAAACTTTCATTGCTTTTTTGTAATATCTAGCAAATAGAGTTTCTCATTAATAGTTGTTAGATGACTGACCTGAAGAATAGTTAATAGAAATTCTTCCTTTTATTATTGCTTCAGATAGAAGAAGAAAAAAACACCACCCTCAGGAGGAATCATGGCATCTTTAATTGTTCCTAGAGATGTTCTTTTTTTTTATAATCCCCATGCCTATGTCTTCTATCCATGTGTGACCTTTTTCCTCTCCCTCTGTCCCTCCCTCTCACTTCTCTTTTTATTTTAATGAGTATTTTATACAGTGGGTTGTTCCTGCTCCAACGAATCATAGACTATATAACAAAAATTCCAATGTCAGGTAAGGGACAAATCCTTATCAGTTGTTGGTCTGTTTTTTTTTGGGGGGGTTTCGAGACAGGGTTTCTCTGTAGCTTTGGCGCCTGTCCCGGAACTAGCCTTGAACTCCCAGAGATCCACCTCCTTCTGCCTCCCGAGTGCTGGGATTAAAGGCTTGCGTCACCACCACCTGGCCTTGGTCTAGAGTTTCAAAGAGGCTACAAAACATTGTAGGTTATTGTCATTGTTATTGGTTGCCTCTTAGAAATTCATAGACTTCATCACAGGATTTAAAGAATAACACTAGTACTGAATTAGAAGCCCTTTTCTGGAGCTCTCAAAAATGAGACCATTTGAGTCACCCTACTTCTCTGTAATGTCTACAAAACAAAGCAGTGTGCAGCTAAGCACAATATTCCCAGCATTGCAATAGTGGCTCTTACAAGTGAGAGGAAACCACAAATGTTTAATGTGAACCATAGATAACTCTACTGGAGGAAACCTATACCTAACACAGTAAAAATAGTCATAATGTATTGCTATAAATGTGGTAGACTATAGGAAAAACCTACTATTACTACTTTGCTAAATTAATACAATCTCCATTGCCTTCTAAATGCTTAACCCTTTTACACATGGATTATTTCAGCTATTACTGCTTATCAATGGGTCCTTTTGCAGAATCTATAAACAAAATCAACAACTGGTCAAAACAGATAGAATAATAAATTTAGGATGCCCAGTCTCAAATGGGACATCTATAACTCAACCACTATACCTCAGGTTTAGAGAAAACCATAGAAAGTGGAACAGAAAGATTGTAAGAGTTTGAGGACCAGAAAGATGGCTGAGAGACAGTATCTGATGATAGAGGGACAATAATCACAATTCTTCTGAGACAAGTACTCAATTCTAACTGTTCTTTGTAAGTACATTGAACACTTACATTGTAAGTACATAAATGTAGTTGGATTAAGTAGGCTATATATATATGTATATATATATGTGTGTATATAAATACACATATGTTGTTTATTATTTATTTATGTATTACACAATAGTATTTATAAAAGAGGTCATGAATTTGAAATGAGACAAGATGAAAAATATGAGGAAGTTGGAGAGGTAGTGTGACATAAATATAGTACATTCATGTATGAAGTTCTAAACATTTTCAAAAAGGAACAAAGTATAAAAATAAGTGTATATTTAATATTATATAAAGATCATTACAGATAAGCTTCTAGAAGCTTATATAATTTAGCTCTTAGTTTTATGATTTCTATTCAAAGTACAAAATAACATCTATTATAGCTCCTTATGTTGAGTGGCTAAAAGTAGAAACCAGACCTGTGTCTCTTCATCATAAATTAAGTTATGTATATATTAAATATTAATGTTAGTCCTATAGGCTAATATAAATTTACATAAATTTATTATAATTGTGTTAAATGACAATAAAATAACTATTCTCATTAAAAGACAAGACAGGTTTGCTGACCATCATGGTTATTCTAAACCTATGAAACATAATGAATGCTAAAATATTAAATTCTCATCCAGGTTATCATGGTAACATAATTTATAGAGTAAATGCATAATAATCCTTAAGACTTCAGAAGTAATTTATGACCAATATTCTCACAGAGGAGGATAATTCAATCTCAATTATCTCAGTTTAGTTCAAATCATTGAATGGCTCTGTTTAATAATAATTGAATAATAGTGAAATAATTCTTTCTTTTATTTTTAGATAAAGTTAATAAAATATTTATGGCATATTTCAACTAAAATTTGAATATATGTCTTCTTTCTTCATTCATTTTTTTTCATAAGAGGTTACTCTCTCCTAAAAACAGTTAATTTTATAGAAATAATGTTTGAAAATATTAAGTTTATTATTTTGGTTCTGTAGATTAAATTAATGCGTTAATTTCATTCTTGTGTTTTCTCCAAAAGAGTTAAAAGCAGATTTGTGGAAATCTTTCCATTATAAATTGTCATCACAATACTCATTTCCAGAGTTTATTAATATATGAAAATAAGTAATCATTTCTATAATTTGCTATTTTAGAATACAAGAAATTGTTGTTCAAATATTTTATATGACAAAGTCTATGTATAAAATATATTACAAACATTATTAATTAAACATATCTTGTCCTGATTCTACTAGAATTGGTTTATAGAATAATTTATATATTCATACGTTTTAGGAAATGAGAAAAATTTACCAGTATTAACAATATAAGGAAACTCATTCAAGCTGCAGTTTCATTTTAATATGGTATCTTCTTTATATCATGGATTGGGTACCCATGTAGAGAATACAGATAAAACATGTCATATCTGACAAGAAAGATATATTGTTTTACATATCAAAGCAAAAAAGTCACTTGAAGAGAATATTGATAATCTTGCAAATTTGATCAGAATTATTTGATGGGCAGCCAGCTTCTTTAGAAGCTGTACTAAGATTATTTCTCTTTTTCTTAGGCAATCAGCTCTCATGTCATGACACAGAGATTTTGTTTGGAATCATCAGCATATTTTAGGCATATTTCTGGCTAACACTTTTAACTTTAATCAACCTGTTTTTTTTTTCATCTACATTTTGCCTCAGGCTTATTACCTTCTTATCTGTATCTTACATTCACTGCTTTCCTACATCTGCTGGCTAGTGTCTGGCTTCTTACCACAGGCATGTTCCTCATTCTCTCCTCCTTTAATTCCTCCCCTTTTCTTTCTGGGCCTTGATTTCTCCTCCAATTTACTGTTTCTACCTGGAATCCCTATCCCCCCTCTCTCTTTGCTGAACTACTGACCATTCAGCTCTTTATCACATTGATCAGGTGTCTTAGGCCAGGTTAAGGTGAAACAGGTGGAACTCAGTTACATAGTTAAATGCACACAGAATAAACAAATATTGCAAATCTTTACACACTTTAAGCATAAAGTATTGTAACAAATCTTTACCTAGCTGAATAATATTCCACAACAAGAAGTCAATGATGGATAATCTACATATTTTAGGTCATCTTTCATATGAAAAGAAACTGAAGCTTACATAAGTTATTGTGTTGTGAATTGCAAGAAATATAGAGCTAAATAAATCTATTTCTCTATTAGTCTGTTTAGGTGAAAAATAAATAGTTGTTAATAAAAATATAATTAAAATTGCCAGGTTGGGTAAATCCTACACATATAGATGGTGATGATACATTTCATGGTGATGGAGGGTAGAAAGGCTGCATCCAACATAAAAACAATCTTTTTAATTAAAAATAGAATTTCTTGAGATGTGTAAGAGTCTGGTACAAACAAAATTAATGTTCTCAACAGGAAATTCGATAAGACTTTGTATTTATTGAATTTTTATTCCTTTAATTAAATTGGCCCTTAAGGAAAATTGAGTATTTATTTATTTTTATTAATTTAAAAATAATACCAATCAAAATTCACACTTTCTCCTCTCCTCCCACTTTCCTCTCACTCCCCCACCCCTTTCCCCAATCCTTTCCAGTCCTAAAAGAGGGCAAGCCCCCCTGCACTGTGGGAAGTCCAACCCCATCAAAGATCCAAGAAAGGAAATATTATTTGAGTAAATAGGAAGTCCCATCAGGCAACTTCCAAAACATGCAACAAATGACAGAGACAACTAGATACCTGGGCAATCACCCAAGTCTCATTTGTAGCATTGAAGTAACCAACTTTGGCTAAGGCCTAGATTAACTGAAAGACCATTTTCAAAGGCAAGAATTTTTTTTTTTAAATGTCCTACCCTGTTTTGACAAGATTTGACAGTCCTGTTTATTTTTGCATACTATATATCTTGTCAGTAGTTGAGGCATGGGCATTTCTTTGCCCAAAGGCCAGTTTTTTTCCAAGAAGAAAACAAGCTCCAATTGGAGTGTTTTGGTGCTCAACATTCTTTCAGGAATAGATCCATGTTGCCAGGAGCAATTGTGTTTCACTTTAACAGAACTCTGAGTTATTTAACTGCCATTTTCTACAGCTCTTGGAAGTGGTTGAAAATTATCTATCCATGCAGAATATAATCTCTATGTATCTAAAGAACCTGATTCGTCTAATTATAAGTATGACAAACAAAAATGACTATTGATCTATAATTGACCAGGTGATCCAGGAGTTATGGCAGTCAGATGCTTAAAATAAATCCCCCACTAACTCAGAATCGAGAAATAGATAGGCATTTATTAAGGAGTAAACTCACAAATCAGAATTCTCTGCTTGGCCTGTTGAATCACATAATCCAAACAGGGCAACCAGTGGGAACGGAGCAAGGGGAGAGAGAAGAAGGGGCGCACACACATTTGGCTTTCCCATAAATACTATAAAAAGCCAAGCCCCAGTAGGTGGGTGAGTGCAAGCTATAATGCTTCCTACAGAAAAAAGCTATTTGTAAAATTTAAATAGCATTTTTAAAGGGATCATTAGCTATAAAATTAGCAAAATACAGTTGCACAAATTGCAACAATGATCATCTGGGAAAAGATTATTATTCTGGACTTTGAATTGAGCAAATATAATTGTCCAACAATCAATCTTAAAATTATCAATTAATCTATTGATTAGTATAAGAAACATTGATCATAGTAAATACTCTGTTAAACTATCTTCTAGATTTTATCCGGCTCTTTTGTATTAAACAAGCTACTGCTTTAAATTAAGAGTTTAATATCTTAACTGGCAAAAACTGGGAAGGTGCAGTTATAAAAGGTATTTTGTTTTTTCATAAAGCTGCTGTAGAATAAGTTTTGCACTAGATATACACTTGCCATAGCGTAATCATAATTAATATACTCCACTTGCTGAATATTATATACTTTGCCAATTGATCTATAATTTACCTGCTTGAGTACCTATCTGGCAGCTTCCACAAGTTCTTTATTGGAAATTGGCTCATTGCTCCCTTCAAGAATTTTATTTTCTAGCTCAAGGTCTCCCGTAATATTATACCTAAGGCTTTAGCCATTGTATATCTAATTAAAAGTTTGTAAGCTATCTTCCTCTTAAGTTACAAGTCTGCCTGCCTGATTGGAACATTAAAAAGTAGGCACATTTAACTAATGATGCTGGCCTAATTAGACATTAACATGTAGAAGAATGAAAATAGATCAATATTTATCTCTATGCACAAAACTCAAGTCCAAATAAATCAAAGACTTCAACTTAAAACTAACAATACTAAACCTCATAGAAGAAAAATTAGAAGTACACTTTGGCACATCTCAAACACAGCCTCAGTGGAGCAAACATTAAGAGAAACAATTAATAAATAAGATCTCCTGAACTGAGAAGCTTCTGTATAGCAAACGATATAACAATATCAGCCTATAGAATTGGAAAATAACTTTACTAACCACTTAATCCATTCCAAAAACATGTGTAGAACTCAGGAAATTAGTCATCAAAAGAACAAATAATCCACTAAAAATATATGTTACAGTCCTAAACTCTCAAAAGATGAATTTAAAAATGACTCAAAGACACTTAAAAAATGTTCATGTGTAATATCCTTTAGCCCTTAGAGAAATGCAGATTAAAACACTGAGATCCAATCTCATCCCTGTAGGAATGACCAAGATTAAAAATTATTGCTCACAACTTGTGCTTAAGAGAATGTGGGGTAAATAAAAAAACTCCACTGCTGGAAATGCAAACTGGCACAGCCACTTTTGGTTAATTTTTAAAATTAGGCAACCATCTACCTTAAAACTCAGTAATACCACTTTTGGGCCCAAATTCAAAAGATGCTCAACCATACCATAAGGACACGTGCTCAGCTATGTTCACAGCAGAATTACTTTGTCATAGACAGACTCTGGAAACAAGCCAAAATGTACCTCTTTTACACATATGATGAATGAGAGATATCATGCTTTTGAATAGCCATAAATATCATAAAATATTCTGGAGTAACTCTAACCACACAAACGGAAAAACTTGTATGGTAAGAACTTTAAATCTTTTAAGAAAGAAATTTAAGAGATCTCCTATTTTCTCCTATTTTGGAGAAAATGGAAAGATCTCCTATTTTTTGGGAAAGAGGAATCAACAAAGCAAAATCAACAATCTTACTGAAATCGATCCACAGATTTAATGCAAATGCTCATTAAAATTATAGCAAAATTCTTCATAGACCTCGAAAGAACAATCCCCAACTTTATAAGAAGAAATAAAAACTAGGATAACTTGAACAATCTTAAAATCCGATACAACCAAGGAACCTTTGAATGCACTGCATTCTCTGACTTTAAAACTTATCTATATAGCCACAGTATTGAAATCAATCCACCTTGGATATAAATTTACATGCATACAAACAGATTATTGAAAACAAGAAAAACTGTGAAATGAAAAAGCATATTTACCCGCTTATTCATTTTTTTAAATATTTATTTATTTACTTATTATGTATACAATATTCTGTTTGTGTGCATGCCTGCAGGCCAGAAGAGGGCACCAGACTTCATTTCAGATGGTTGTGAGCCACCATGTGGTTGCTGGGAATTGAACTCAGGACCTTTGGAAGAGCAGTCAGTGCTCTTAAGCACTGAGCCATCTCTCCAGCCCCCGCTTATTCATTTTTTAATTGTCCTGAAGTTTTAGTTCCCTGAGGCTAGTTCCGTTTTCTGCAAACCTGCCTGTCAGCTTCTGATTGAAGCGGGTACGACACAGGCTCTCTTGGCCTGTCAGCCAGCCTGCTATTCCCAAACTCTGGTAGGTTTAGCTTTGTGGCTTTTACCACCCTTACTCCCCTTGTTTTGAGAGTCTCCTCGAGTCTATGACTAAACAGATTCTATTTAGCGAATGTTTGCCCCATGGTATAATTGTTTACCTTGTGTCACCGTGTCAAAATCTGTGAATCTGTCTCAAGGTCAGGTTCCCTGTGGTGATTCTAGCTGACCTGGTGCTTTGCTGCTGGCCAAGGGTAGCTCAAGTGAGTGGACAGGCCTGTCCTCCCTTGTGCAGTGACATTTCTCAGATCTCCACAGTATTTTTCAGGTCCCCCTGTACGGGCCCCATTTGTCCTGACCAGCAGAACAAGAATAGAACCAAATTCGCCCTGAAGGGAAGAGGGATGAAGGGGCAAGAGACACAAGAAATGGACAGCAAGACTGATTTTCTGATCAGGCTGCCAACTCTATTTATACTCGGGACCTGGTATATAGAAAACAGGTGAGGGGAGGGAAGGATGCTGAATTGTCAGGTATGTGGGAATGTCAAGTCTTTGGCTGAAAGAAAGAGATAATAACTAACAAAGGAAAGGCTAATTGCTTCCGAAGCCTGGGGCCTGCAGCTCTCACAGGGAGATAAGACACTGGGTTAATTTCCTAGGCCCAGAACTTTCCTGCAGAGGTGACAGAGGTGAATATCTTACTTAACTTGTGAACTTTAGATGGCTATAATCAAAATACAGGTCTGTGCTTCCGGCAGTTGAAACTACTCAAAACCATGAAATTATTTTTGCTATTTCATAACGATAATTTTGTTACAGTGAAAAAGTATAATATAAATAATTGTCTGCTATAAAACCCTTTGAAAGTGCTGTTCAACACCCAAAGGGTTAAGGACTAATAGGTTGAAAACTACTGAAATAGAAGATAATTGTTTGATTAATCAGTGTTCAGAAAATTTGTATGTTCAATTTTATATTTTCCCCAATAATCATATGAACTTGTTTTCCATGTTTGCTGGTAAGATTTTGTATAGAATGATATTTAGTAATGTTATACTATAAACAGAATATTTAAAGTACTCACACCCAAAAAGGAAAAATTGTTTAAGTATGTAATGAAAGCATACTTTATACAACATATTTATATAAAAACTTTGTGAGGCTGAAGAGAGATGTCTAAAACATTAATAGCAAAGAGTTAGACACATACATAATTTTTTTAAATAAAATTTTTGAAATAATCATGTTGAATAATTCAACATTTACAATACAAATACAATTAAGAATTCCAAAAATTAGAAACCTGTCTCAAAAAACAACAAAGAAAAGATTTCCAAAATTAAGATAATCTAAAAATTTAATAGCAAAAATATACATAGTTTAAGCACCACAGAAATTTCTTTCCACAAAATCAAAAAAATTAAAAGTTTTAGTATTAAAGAAATGGATTTATAAGCAATTTTGAGATTTATTTCTGCTATAAATTATTTTTTCTTTTAATCAAACCTAGGACATTGTGAATACTAGGGAAGCAATCTTTCACTAAATTTAATGTTTACAATTCTTAAGATTGCCCCACACCCAACTAAAGCTGTTAATGGAGAAAAAAAAATAAAATAAAATGAAAAAAAACAATAAAAAAATTCTTAAGATCTGACAAGTAAAGTAAAAATGATCATTTTATATGCTAAAATTATCTTTGATACCATTACATACACTCCAATATTAAATATTGAAATATACACATCACCAAAAGGATTAACAAAACAGGAAAACATTTTCACTGACCATGGTATTGATTCAAACCAGTGAAAATTCAACATTACTTTGGATGAAGAAACAGTCATCCTGAGGCTATCATATGTTGATTTTCATGCTCAAAAAAATGCCTACAAAAAAACTTAAGTCATCATTTTTGCAATAAACAATGAAACAAATCTGTACCCATTTTAGTAAGAAAACTAATATATTTTAAGAAAAAAGATATATATATATATATATATATATACTCTTTATATTTCAGAATATATATTCCTTATATATCAGAATGAAATATAGTCAGAAAAAATGCATTTCTGAATGATACTAAAATGTATTTGTAGGAGAAAGGAAAGTTGAAGAGATCTTAGATAACGGTAACTAACTTTTCTCATACAAAATAAATATGTCCTGGAAATTCATCAGCAAAGTCCTTAGGACAGAGACCCTGAAAAATAGTGACAAGCAAGAAAGACAGAAGGCAAAATCTGAAAATGTTTATGGCCTAGATTTTATGATGATTTCATTGATCATGTTTTGTACAGTAAAAATTTATACACACACAGGCACACATACACACACCTTAATAGAGTCATTTAATTATATAATTTTTTTATCCCAAAATTTCACCTATCCCCTTTCAGAGTCATAATTATCTAAGAACACACAAACAATGTTGTCATTAGGTCATGGTTACCAGGAACACCAAATTCTGCTCAATGAGATTCTGTGAATTAAAGGCTAGTCCTCTGTATTCTTATTTTATAACAAGAATCATTACTTCTACATCTGAGTCATCTGCTTTGTAAATATATGAACTACTTTATTCATGTACTTATAACCACAAGTTGCCCCAAGGTATAGGAATGAATCTTTCAAAAATAGTCTCTCTACATGAATGAATTATGTTAGATATCTATCTATATATATTTATATAACTATGTATAATAAGGTTGTAAGTTAATAAATCTTATATATTTTATTATTTTTATTCATCAATAAACAACTGTGCCGCAAATGAGGACTATTACCTCAAAATGTAAACAATGTATATGTATCTTGATCAGAGATAAAAATGTATAATGCAATATGGTAAATATATGCTAAAATTGTATTAATATACAAAAATATTTTAAGCAGAGGTAGAAGCATGCATGTATACAATATGTCAAAATAACTTCCTAGATATATAAATATTTTCGGTGAAAATAGGAACACATTCTATATAATTTAAGTTTGTATCAATATACAAGGTATACCAATGTAAATAGCCTATAAATAATAGCTCACATGTATTCACTCTATTACTCACTATTATTATTAGTGTGAATAAGCTCACACTAATCTATCATCCCATCCAATTTCCCCCTTTTTCTTCAAATAGATCCCTGAGCCTACATAATTTCCCTCCCAATCCCTAACTCTATACCAATTATAATCAAACTCTAAATGATGTTCCTAACCCTGAGGACAAACTTTGTTGGGAGAGGGGCCATAGTCTTCCAGAATTACTTCCAGATGTCATGTGGGTGATGTACTTTCCATGGGATACTGTGAAAGTCAAAAGATGGTTAAGTTGCAAGATTACTGTTTGGTAAAATTGCAAGTAGTCTCTGAGTATTTGTTAGGGTTTTCCTGAGGTTCCTATTTGGGATTCAAGCCAGAACATTGCAAAAAAAGTGTGCAACATTTTAGCTAACTAAGTTGAAACCAGCTTGATGAACTGGCACCCAAAACCAGTTCTTAAAGTAGCACTCTCTGCATCATAACATCCTATCAACCAGGTGGAGTTGTTATTGTGGGGTACCATCTCCCTAGGAACTTCAAAGATTACATCAGGTAAATTCATTGTTCACTGTGGAAAATTGAAACATTATTTATATAGATATATACAGACATATATATTCAATGAAAGGTATGATGGAGACAAAAATGGGTTTGAAGAAAAGTAAATATTTTTCTAAATTCTTTCTTCTTTCTGTACCATACCAGATGGCTCTTAAAATGAGACAGAAACTTTAAATTTTTCTTTTAATCACATGCTTGGATTGATAGAAGGGCAGAGATGTTGTCCAACTCCAAAGCAGGCTCTATATATTTATATGTGTGTGTGTAATTCTGTATATATTTACATGTATGTTTTGATCCCTGTCCTTACAAGTCATATTCCTTTACCTTGATGATTTTTATTGGATAGTTATTTTTCCTTCTGTCAGCATCCAAACATACAGGGGCTCTTGAATTTTGGAAATTATATATTTTCCTGTAAAGACAAGAGCAGAACCCTGTCCCTACCCTTATAAGCTTTACTTACCACCTGTGTGTTTGTTACCCCTGTAGATGTGCTGTAATTTCTTGTTCTCAAGAGGCTTCTTTTTTGCAAACTGAATCTTTATTAATATTGGTACAATCCATAAGTTTTCTTCTCTTGTGGAAAGAAGAGCACAACCCCTTCCCTGACATAGCACATCTACTGGCTTCCATCATGAGGTCAACATTGAAGTACACTGGATGATTTAATTCAGAAGACTTTCTATTATCCAACATCTCTCTGATGCTGTTTTCCCATTCTCATTAGAAAATGCAAGGTTAATTAAGCATTATGTAATCATTTCTGGAGATACTTTCTGTCCCTTTCTGATTTTTTTATCATGTACTTTATAGTTTGATTTGATCTTTTTGCAAATATCTGACCTGTAGTATTATTCTATGGTATACCTGTAATATGTTTTATATTATAATAAGCAAAAAAACTGTTTCATTTTCATAGAGACATGTGCTGGAATATTATCTGTTTTTACTTGTGCAGGTATACCGATGATGGCCATAACTTCTAATATATGTGATTACTGAATCAGCTTTTTCTGAGCTCAAATAAGTTGCCCACTGACAACCTGAATAAGTGCCAATGGTGTGGTGTACATTCTTTGAATTTTCCAAATTCTACAAAATGGAACACATCCATCTGCCAGATTTTATTCCTTTGAGTACCCTTTGAGTTAGTTCCTCCAGGTAGTAATGTTTATTTATGAAAGAGCAAGTAGGACATCTGTTTATAATCTCCTTAGCTTGTTGCCATGTAATATAAAGCTCTTTCTTTAAACTTTGCTATTGACATGATGTTTCTTATGGAATTCTGAGGCCTTCAACACATTCCCAATCAATAATCGTTCAATTTGCACATTACCTTGTGCTAGAGGACATGACAGACCCATATGGGATTTGATGTGTTTTATGTATATGGGACAAAGCCTATTTCTGATTCTATCTTGAACCTGTATAAATACTAAAGTCAATTCTGTATCATCTGGTATAAATTCAGCAGTTACAATATGCAAAACAACTCTTTCTGCATATTATGAATCAGTAACTATATGGAGAGGTTTTGTAAAATCCCTTAGTACCATGAGAATAATATATAACTCTGCCTTCTGCACAGAATTATAAGGGCTTTGTTCTACTATACTTAATTCTTCTGATTTGTTACCTCCCTTTCCTGATTTATTTGCATCAGGCTTCAGTTATTAGAGGACCACATACAAATCAGGGAAGAATCCAAGTTCTCTTTACAATGCTAAGTTTATCACTTTTGGGATGATTGGTATGAATTTCTCCCCCAAAATTAGCACAATGTCTTTGTCATGGTCCATTGTTTTTCCATATTTTTTTTTTATTTTATCAGTAGCAAAAGTCAGTATAATCTCTGCTGGTTCTATAACTGCTAATTTGCCAAATCTCAATTTACATTTTATAATTAATTCAGAGACTTTTTCATATATTTTACTTGGTTTCTGTATTAAAAATATTCATTTTAAGATAATATAAACACTCTGCATTAAAATCCCTGTAGAAGGAATTCTGGAAAACAATATGACTAGAATACAATTAAGATTTGGATTCACCCTATCCATATGTACCTCCAGTAATTTCTCCTCAAAAATTGTCAATTCCTTTTCTGCATCTGCTGTTAATTCTCTGGGGTATTCAAGTCTTTTTCACCATCTAAAGTTTTATTTAAATGAAATATTAGATCAGCTGTTATCCCAATAGCTGATCATAGACGGGAAAGGTTTTATAAGAAACTTTGGAAGTCATTAAGACTCTGCAATTGGTCTCTCCTAATTTGTGCCTTTTGTGTTCTAATTTTCTGTAAATATAATTTATAACCTAGGTAATTAATGTAATCTCCTCTCTGTATTTTTTCAGGAGTAATAAATATGTAATTTGAATCAGATAACAAACTGTCTTTATCATCTCCCAAAGACAGGCAGAATGAAAGTCATAAGTTACGATAGCTTGCTTATTTTCTTTTAGATTATTCATTCCTATAGGCATCCATCTACCTTCTTTCGATCCTTTCGTGCCTTTAGAACTTGAAGTTTTGACAGAGTAGATTACAGGGTAGGAAGCTAAAACCCTGGGTAAGTCATCTCTGACAGCTACTGGTGATATTCAGTCCAGTTCCTTTTGCCTTCTTTCTCTGTTCATCCTCTGCAATAATTTCCTCAATCATTTCAAATCTTTTTACTATTGCCGTTGTTACTATTGAGTCCAGTGATTACACTGAGGTACATAACCTCTGATTCTCATTTTTTTACATGTGATTCCAAGGTCTGAAGTTTTTTCTTTAAAAATAACACCTCATTCTTGGACATTATTTGGATTGCATGCAGATTATCATCCTGAAGAGATACTCTATCTGCTAACCTATCATAAGTTTTTAACAAATTTTGATTGTCAAATTCAACAGTACAAATTCTTTTAGATTCTTTTTCAGCATCCTTAAACATGGATTCAATTTTGTCTGTTAAATTATGTTACCCTTTTCAATTGTATTTTTTTTTCAGGTAACTTTTGATTTTTGATGGTATTAATCCTTCACCTAACTGTTCATTATTAATCTGTAAAGACTGTATCATTCCAAAAGTGTCTCATTTATGACTCTGTTATCAAATCATTTTTGTCAGAATATAATATGAAGAAAAAACTGAGTGCCAATATCCAATAAATGGATGTATCACCATAACCAGATAAGCCTTGCATAATACAATCCATAGTATTAGCAAAAATGTTACTAAAAGTGCCAATGTTAATGCAATCTGCCATTATGATTTATTAATTACCTGTTCTGGCATTCAGTAAATTGTTTTAGGTGTAATAATTTTTATTGTCCAGCAGATGTCATGACTGCAGAATCGGGACTAGCAACAATACTTCTTATCAGGACAAAAAACGCTCCTGAGCTGCTTTAGTTTTGTGCCTTAGTACTGGGGAAATACTGAGAAATATGCTTTTCTTGACAAATTAAAAGCAATTAATTCAATTCCATACACAGAACAAGAATCCCAGAACTCATGGACAAGTTGACTCATGGCAAGGAATGTAGCAACGGGGGTGAAGATGTTTGTGAACTTGGGAAGTTTCTATGTTGCCACATGCAGTTAACTCTGCTGTGGTGGGGGTTTTACAAAAAAACTGCTTAGGTAAAAGCAAGTCAAGTGGACCAGGTTGAAAGTGTTTTTGGACTGTGGACTGGTTTGGCCTTTAGGTTATCCACCCAGTAGGTATGAAATCCAAATTCATGTAAGGTGCCAGATAAAGAAGCATATTTAATAGAAATCCCACACTAGGTCAGAATTGAGTATATTAGAGAGTTATTTATTCATAGGTAGACTCACAGATCACAATTGTCTGCCATAATGGGGAACAGCAGCTGAAAATGAGGCTAGACACATGCTTTACATTGGCATAAATAGTATAAGAGGCCACACCATAGTGGGTGGGTAACTGAAGGGCTATTGGTCATAGGAATTCCTACAGCACTTACATATTGATTTAACCCATTATATTAATCTGTGTATTGCCTCGAGGCTGTGGCTAACCGGGTAAAATTCTGGCATCTGTCTCCGGTGGGACTACATGGCTTCTCCCCAATTCCTCCTTCTTTTTCCCAGCATTCAGTTCAGTTTTCCCGACCTAGCTCTGCACTATCTTATCAGGTCAATTGTATTCACAGAATACAGTGGGGGAATCCCAAATGACAAACATGTAAAGACTTATATCTAACTGAATATGTTTCTAATAATCCGTTTAGACATTCAATATACAACATCTTTTACCCTCATAGATATAACAATTCACTTTGATATTTGGCTTTTCATTTTATTGTGCAAGTCCTTTATAGAACTATGAATAAAGACAATATTATCCTTTTGTAAAGGAAAATATTTAAGTGCTAATTGAGGAACTTATTCAAACTTAAGTTTTTAGTATAATATATTTAATAGGATTTGAAAATATGCCTCATTTATTCACGAATAAAACTACAATATTTAGGATTTCTTATTACAAAAGCTAATAAGAATAATGAGGAAAACATTTTTGTAAAGAAATAAATGTTGCTTGAATAAGAAAAAATTCAAAAACAACCTGAAACAATGAAGATTTATAACACAGCAGGAAATACTAAAATGATAAATGAGTCAGTTTAGGCAACATTTACCTAGCTCACATTAAGGTTCATATTCATCAATAACAATGAGTAAATTTAAGATAATCTATTAACTCATAGCAATAGTTTATGTGTGAAAGCTAAGCAAAACATATTTTACATTTAAAAATAATTAAATGTTCTAATAGAATTTTCTCTGTCAAATTTACATTTGAATTGATAATCTTCAGGGCTGAATTCAATTCATTTAGTGTCTTTGTGTATGTTTTGTGTTATTCAATGAATAATCTCTGCTTATTTTATAAATTTAGAGAATATGAAGTCCTTTTCACATTGAAAATATGAATTTTAGTTTATCTAGTATAAATTAAAGCCTCCAACTACTTAATTGTGTTTTTAAATCCATTTCAAATTTGATTACCCACCAATTTGATAGTCAACCTTAATACTACACAGCATACACAATAACAGAGTAGGCTTTCCAGACACATTTTATTAGGTGAATGTTACGTGGAGTTTTTCAATAAGAAAATAAAGAGGATCAAGTTCCAGATTTTAATATAATTTTATATATTACCTAGTATCAAATACTCTCTGTGTCTCAAAATTATTTTATGCTACTTCATCATTGTGCCTCATTCTTCAGTCTTTCGTTGCAGCTGTTGACAATGTGTTAAGCAATTTCTCTGAGCCTTGTATCACTTTTATTTTATACCTTTTAATAGTTTATTACTGTTGTGTATAAATGATATGGAAGAAGGGACATATCACAGAGTTCATAAAGAAGAAGAAATTATGGAACTTCTTTCCCTCTATTTTCATGTCATTTGTAGGGATTGAATTCAGGTAGTCTGATTCGTGCAGTGAATGATGTTACCTGCTTAGTCCCTTCTTTAGTGTTTTCCATTTATGTTCTTTGATGAGTCATCCACTATATATACTATAGAGTTCAAATAACTGCATAAATTGGTGAAGCAGAGATCGCCCCCTCTCTCTGTCTCTTTCTCTCTCTATCTCTCACACAATAGTACTTATTAAACTGTTTTATTTACTATCCTTGTTTTGTGTAAAAAAATATTGTTCATTGGTGATCTTCATTTCTTCATGTGTGTTTGTGTATGTGTCTAAGAAATTTCCACTCTGAGGTATAGAGATATATACACTGGCCATACAGATGAAATTTTGCTGATAATAAATCATAAATTATTTTATTTTAAGGTATTTTGATAGTTGTACATTAGCATCCATTAAAGAAACAGGAAATTTACCAGCTAACAAGGTAGTTGTATATGCTCTTTTTTGCATAAATATTTAAGATTCTTGACCCAGAATATCAAGGATGCTTAATGGGGCCATAGATACACATCAAGATTGCCAATAAGTAGATATTAGAACTTTTTTTGAGAAGATAGATAATAGTTACTAATTCGTATATACTCCATGGAATACCATGCTTAAAAGTTAAGGAAACTATGGAACGTCTTATATTCTTTGCCATCATTACATGGCTTGTAGAGTCTGTGCTTTTCAATTTTATTTGCTATATTATTTTATTTGAAATGTTGCAATATTGAGCTTCAAAAAATTGAAAATCAATGAACGTTGCCTTGGAATTGGCATAGAATTTCTAATAATTATTGAAATAAATTTTAATTTATTTTCAATTCCAAGGGGTGATTACTGTATTATTGTTGCTCATTTCAAATTTTGCAGGGTGTCCTAACTTTTTATTTATTTCTGAAAAAATAATATATTACAGAAAGCTATTTCCTTCTTATAATTTTACAAAGTATAAAATCTACACACTTCCAACAAATAATAAGTATTTTATAATGGAGCATTATATTTCCAAGTAGAAAAAGTTTAAACTTCCTGTAGTGATAAATTAATATTCATTAATTGGAAATGTCCAAGGGACATATGAATAAGGTTAATACTAAAAAATAATGTATTCCATAAACATGAATAAAAATATTGATGAGGAAAGACTTTGAATAGGGGTCATACCGCAAATGTTTTAAGTTTCCTGCCTTTTGCATATGTGATACCACTTTACATACTGCAAACTTTAGAGCAGCCAAAGATTATGTGCAAGAGTGAGGGTTCTGTGCTAATACTTTCCCTACAGGCAAAGAAAGATTATAAAAGACAAAATGTAAGGAAGGAGAGAAGGATATAAATATTGACAATTTAGACCTTCTCAGAATAAGAAGAGAGAGATAAGTAATAACATGGCTTTAACATTTCTCTGAGGACATAATCAATTAAAATAAAGAAAGAATGAAGAAAAAGAAAGTAAATTTTTCATTTCTTACTTCATATAAAATTGAAGTTATGAGATGTAGATTTTACTTGTATATATTTTTCTAATTTGTCAAATGGTTTGCATTTTTATACTTCTTAATTAAATTTATTTTATAAAAACTATCTTTTTTATTTTACATACTTGTCCAAATTCCCACTCTTTCGCTTCCTCCCCTTCTTCCCACATTTTCCCCATTCCAAAGACGGTAAAGCTTCCCAATTAGAGTCAACATAGTTTGAGACATCACTTTAAGGCAGGGTTGATGTCTTCCCTCATATCTAGGCCGAGCAAGGTATCACTTCAAAAAGAATATATTCCAAAACACCAGTACAAGCAAAAGGAGTAAATACTGCAAGTGGTCCCACAGACTGCCCAAGCCACACAGCTGTCAACTATATTAAGTGGACCTAATTTGGACCTATGCAGGTTCCCCTGTTATCAGTCCAAAGTCAGTGAGCTATAACTAGCTCAGGTCATCTCTTTCTGTGGGTATCTCCATTATGGTCATGACCTCTTTGCTCAGATTATCACTCCTCCCTGTCTTTGACTGCTCTCTGTAAGCTCAGTGAAGTGTTTGCCTGTGGATCTTTGCATCTGCTTCCATCAGTTGCTGGATGAAGTCTCAATGATGACAATTAAGATAGTCATCAATCTGATTACGCGGGAAGGCCAGTTCAGACACCCTCTCCACTAATTCTTAGGTTCTTAGCTGGGGACATTCTTGTGGATTCTTGAGAATTTCTCTTAGCCATCAGGGAACTGCAAATCAGAACGATTCTAAGATACCATTTTACACCATTCATAAGGGCTAAGATAAAAAACAGCAAAGATAATTTAGGCTGGAGAGGATGTGGAATAAGGGACATAGTCCTCCATTGCTGGGGGGGGAGTTAAAAACTTGTATAGCTAATTTGGAAATAAGTATGGCAGTTCCTCAGAAAATTGGGACTCAATCATCCTCAAGACACAGCAATACCACACTTGGGCAAATATCCAAAAGATGCAGACTAATACCACAAACACATTTGCTCATCTCTTTTTATAACAATATTATTTCTAATAGCCAGAACCGGCAAACAACTAGATGCCTCTCTACTGAAGAATAGATAAAGAAAATGTGGTACATTTACACAATTTAAAGTTCAGTGGTTGAAATACCAGTGACATCTTGCAATTTGCATAAAAATGCATGACACTAGAAAAAAAAACACATTATCAGTGAGGTAACCCAGACCCTGGAAGGCAAACATGATATGAACTCACTTATAAGTAGATATTAGATATAAAGCAAAGGATAACCAGCCTATAGTTCATGACCCCAGAGAATATGGGTAACAACGATAACCCGAAAAGAGATAGTCAAAGAAACCTCTTAAAAGGAGAATTAGATAAGATCTTCTGAGTAAAACAGTAGTGTGTGGGGTGTGAGAAGGAAGTGTAAAAAGGGAGGATAACATGAGGGAATGGGATGGTTGAGAAGAGGGAATGAAAGAGAGTGAGATCAAGAAAGGAGCTTTCTTGATTGAGGAAGCCGTTAAAAGACTAGAAAAAAATGTATATTCTTTTTAAAAGAATAATTACTTTTATTTATTGGTTACTTGGTATATGTTGGATATAGTCCTCATACTTTGATACACTGTCACCTTCAACTCCATTTCACCTAAAATACATCATCATTGTTATTCTCAGTAAAGAAGACAAAATGTGAATCAACTCACCCTTTAAAACAAGTTGTGATATACAATATTAAATTAGTATAAATAATCCACATCTAACAATCTTGTAATAAAAATGTAATTCCAATATAAATTTGGTTAAATTTTGTTTCATGTAACTGAAACCACTAATCCTTGGAGTTTATTGAATTACTTTTACTTTCTTCTTTTATGAAAAACATAGATAATTTTTGTTACATAATGTATCTTTATTATGGTTTCTTCTCTTTTTTACCCAGTTCTTCCCTACATCTCATACATTCAAATACATTCTCTTTCTGTCTCTCCTTAGAATGTAAACAGAATTTCAAGTGATAATAACAGATATAATATAATGTAATAAAATAGAAAAATACCTATTACATCAGAATTAGACAAACAAAAGGAAAAATGACAAGAGAATGAAGAAGAGTCACTTGTTCACACATGAGAATACCATAGAAATATTAAGCTGGAAGCCATAACATACATACTTATATGTATATTACATATATGTGTGAAGTGGTATATTACATATATGTATGACAGTGCTATTGATAGGTCTTGAGGGAGATTGATTCCTAATTTTCTGAGCAAATGCCATATGGATTTCCAAAGTGACTGTAAAAGTTTGCACTCCCATCAGCAAAGGAGAAGTGTTCCCCTTACTTTACATTCTCTCCAGCAAAAGCTATCATTGATATTTTGCGCTTTATCATTCTAAATGATATAAGATGGTATCTCACCGTCTTTTCTTTTCTTTTCTTTTCCCTGATGGTTAAAGATGTTGAGCAATTCCTAAAGTGGTTCTTTTGCTATTTAGAATCTTCTGTTGCAAATTCTCTGTTTAGATCTGTACTCCATTATTAAATCTGATTATTTGCTATTTTAATGCCTAATTTCTTGAGTTTTTTTTTATATATTTTGAAGATCAGCTAAAGATGATGCTAAAAAGAAATCCCACACTAGCTCATAATTGTGAATAATAAAAGGATATTTATTTAGATGTAGACTCTCAGATCACAGTCCTCTGCTCCAATAGGAACAGCAACCAAATCCCACAGCCAGAAAAGAGGGAGATCTCATGCTTTACCACAAGAGGCCACACAGAAGTGAGCAGATAACTTAAAGGCTACTTGTTGTAGGAATTTCTACAGCACCTCCCTCTTTTGTTTAAATAAGAGAGCTCTAAACCTAATATAAAATTATATACAATAAGAACAAATAGCAGGTATAAAAACTAGAAATACAGTCAGTAAAAACAATATCAAGTAAGAAATGCGATAAATATTTTAATAATTATCCTATCCTAAGGAGTTTAATGTATTATTGTAAATAACTTGGCCATGTCATGAGAAGAATGTAACTACAACTCTCTAGTCTTCAGCCCCAACAATCAACTGAGAATGGAAAATAATATTACTTCAGTAAAGAGTAAGTGAAATCAAGCAACTTCCAAAATGTGCAACAAATGACAGAGACAACTGGCTACCTGGGCAATCACCCAAAGTCTCATTTGCAAAGTTAGAACAACCAACTTTATCTAAGGCATAGAGTATCCAACAGACTATTTTCAGAAGCAGGAAATTTTTCAAAACCATCCTACACTGTCTTGGTAAGGTTTGACATTTTTTTCTTGTATCCTGCTTGTCTACTTTAACAAAATGTTGCATCATTTTTCTTATGGCAACATAAAAAATGCCTAATAACCCCACATATTGGGGGTGGAAGAACAAGAAAAAAGAAAAAGGAGAGAAAGAAAGGAAGAAAGAAGGAAGAAAAAGAATGAAAGAAAGAAAGAAAGAAAGAAAGAAAGGAAGAAAGAAGGAAGAAAAAGAAAGAAAGAAAGAAAGAAAGAAAGAAAGAAAGAAAGAAAGAAAGAAAGAAAGAAAGAAAGAAAGAAAGAAATTGATGTACTATCAGTTTGTTTGGAGTATGAGAAACAATGAATATATTGTGGTTATTTGTAGAAGGAGAAACAAGTAAATCACTCAATTTCCCCTGCTATAGTAAAGATGGAGTCACAACCATGGGAAATCATACCAAATCAGCTGTTTACATCTTATGGAAAGTTGGGGAGACACTGGGCCTTATTAGAATCCCATGGAAGCCTCATGAGTCTCAGGAGCTTTCTGAGTGCCTACAGGAACATTTTTAGACTTAATCTCATGAGGGCCTCATTTATGTGAACACAGCTGCTAAGTCAAGACAAGGATGTTCAAGTATAGCCAGAGGAATAAGGTAAACTTTACCCAACCCCCCTTTTTGTCTCAAGTTCCTTCTATGCTCTGCTCTCTGATGTTCCTAGACCAATTGAGATTGTGACAGTTTTATATTTTTCTTTTTTTGACTTATTTGTGAATATTGGATCTTGTCTGAGATTTTGCCCATTTTGATCAAATACCAGGGCAAAAGCAATTTAAAGGACAAAGAGTTTATTCTGGCATGTTGCTCAAGATGCAACTCACCATAGCTGGGAAACCAAGTCACCAGGGCATTGAAGCAAATGTTCACATTTCAATGACTGTCAATGAGTAGAGAACAATCAATCTAGCAACTGATCAACTCTTGTTATCCATTCACACAGTCTAGGATGCCATCCTGATGGAATGGTCTCATCTTGAGTTAAGTTGACTTTCCTCACATATAGTAAAGAAATAATGATAACCATTTGTATACATGCCCCATTTTCAATTGAGCAAGATACTATCTGGTAGGAACAAAACAATGATCATCGCAGGTTACTATATCAAAAACTTTATAAATTACAGTAATTCTCATATTACAACCAATTTAACAAGGCATGAATCTCTACATTAACTATACCATTCACTGGAGAAAGAAGTTCCCTTCCACTGTACCTGACAATAATAGCAATATGTGGGCACAAATACAGATAGTTAGAAGGCAGTTTCAGGACCACATTAGAACTGTGAATGAAAGTGACAACAAAGTAATCCCAATTGAGTCCCAGGCTGTTATAACAGCACATTTCTGAGAAGAAACCAACTATGCATGTCTTAGATTTGTGAGTAGCAGTCTGGTCATTCTACATAGAGAAAGGTTTATATGGACTACAAAACCCATTAAAGAGCTCAGTCCTTCTCTCAGTGTGAAACACGTGAATTAGATACAGTGAACGGTGAGCAAAGTGTTAGTTGAATGATTTAAATAACATGAACACCATTGATATTACCTTCCTCTCACATCCACCTGAATTTCTAAGAATAACATATTTTATAGAATATTATTATTCTCAAAATTTTTGAGTGCTTTGTAACTACAAAAAATCAAGCAACAGAAATAGCACTAATTATTTTTAGAATTGCAGTAATCTATCTTGAAGTAATGACTTCTAATTTGTTTACTACAGGTGAATATTTAGCAAAGATGAATGTAAACTGAGTATATATTTATAAACATTTAATTATAGTGTTTGCCTCACTTGGTTGGGAACATTGAAAATATAAGGATAAGAAAAAAATACAGTTTTTTGGTTCTCAGTGGTCAAAATGTTCACAGACAATTATACCAAAATAAAATTATATAAGTCATTTATATAGAGAGTTATTCGGATATAGCTATATATTTTACACCATATAAGTGTGAAGATTGGGACATAAGATCACAATTTAATGTTGATCTTTTATTAAAGTCTATATAATGCAAGTTAAGGCAAGATGTCTTAGAATCTCTTTCAGCATTCCAGTAGAGGACCTGGTATTCAGACTCAACCTTCATTGATATAAGAGAATGTATCTACAAGGAAAAAAAAACTCCACTTCATAAATTAGCCATTGGACAACCAAGCAGTACTTCTCTAAATATAATTTCAAGAGCCATAATATCATTTTATGTGGTAAAACAGATATAACTTCAAAATATTAATGTAAGAATATGGCAAAGTGCTAAATATATAGCATATACTTCATGGTTTGGTATAGTTGCTTATTTATATCTACATGTATATACATAAAAATATCACATACCCATACACACAAACACTCACATAAACACATAAATACACACACAAACACACACATAAATATTCACACACATACACACTGAACTAATATAAAGCCTGATTCCTGACGTTTCCCAGACTAGCTGTGTCCAACAGTCCTGAGTAGTGAATAAAATTTCAAAAATTTTATTGTGTCATCTTTCTTTTCTTTTTCTTTCTTTCTTTTTTTTTGATTTTTTTAAGACAGGTTTCTCTGTAGTTTTTGGTGCCTGTCCTGGAACTAGCTCTTGTAGACCAGGCTGGCCTCGAACTCACAGAGATCCGCCTGCCTCTGCCTCCCAAGTGCTGGGATTAAAGGCGTGTACCACCACCACCCGTTGTGTCATCTTTTTAATTACTTATTTCTCTTAGCCAAATTTAACTTGAAGAATATGTAAATATTTAATAAATATAGAAGGAGAGTAACAGAAAAAAATCAGAGAAGTAAAAAATTATTTAAGTCAATCTGGAGTTTATTTTGCAATGTTTATTTTAATCATGGGCAAATAAAAATATTGCACTTAAACACATAAGCTGCTTTGGCAAGTTGTCTATAAGTGAGGAATTTCATAATAAATAGCTACCACATAAAAAGAACCTATAGAAACGTAATGGTGATGAATAAAAGTAATAAAATAATAAAAATGAACCAAAAGGAAAGAAAGAAGATTTCATACTGGAATATTTCATGTGTTATGCAGAAAGCCCTTATCAAAACAAATAATTTTCCCTAATTTGGTATTTCAACATGTGTCACAAGATTGCTTGAATTTCTAATTTTTTTGCCCTCAACCCTGCAAGTGAGGGAATTTCAGGTATACATTACCATGCCTCGCCAAAACTGGTTTTCTGAAGTGATGATTTTCTAAATTATGATATAAGTGAAAATATCACCTGACTTAAGGAAAATGGAGTGTAAAAAATATACCAACAAAATGTTTATTAACATAAACATATACTAGATTAACCAACACTTCAAAAACAATTGTAGCTGGGTGGTGGCACATGCCTTTAATCCCAGCACTCAGGAGGTCGAGGTAGGCAGATCTCTGTAAATTTGAAATCAGTCTGTTCTACATAGTGAGTTCCAGGACAGTCAGAGCTGTTACACAGAGAGACCTGGTCTTGAAAAGAAAGAAAGAAAAAAAAAAGAAATTGAATTTTAAATTAAGATTTGTTTATAAAAGCATTAAAGTTATCATAATTATAATTCTTTAAGTAAAAATGGCCCCTATAGGCTCATATATTTGACTGTCCGTTTCGTAGTTGGTGTACTGTTTAGGATGAAACAAAAGAGGTGTGTTACTGGCTTTGAGGTTTCTAAAGCTCACACCATCACTACCTCTATTCTGTGGATAAGATGTTCACTCTACAACCTCTGTATGGTGTGCTATTCAGGCGAGGATCCACACTAACTCCCGTCATTGGGCCCCTGCGTCTATCATTAATGAAAAAACTGTGAGGAGTTCCTCAAACAAAAGATATAATGATATAATTTTGGCACCAATAACTCCATCTCCAGATAAGAAGAAAGGGCTTTTTCCCAACCCAGTATTCACCTTTTAGTCTGGCCTATGGTATGTCCTCCTTCCTAAGTGCCTACTCCACATAAAGTTACGTGTGCTGCCTGCCAAAAATTAGGGCAGTGTAAAAGGGATCAAAATCTAAACTTTTAACATATGCATTAAACCCAAACACTTTACAGCATGTGTCAAACTTTTCTCAACATCTATAAGCAGTTACAAATATCATTTGATCAATTTCAGTAGGAGTACAATGAGGGCGCTCTCCACATGGCCTAAAACAGGGTGCCCGGTGATCTGCTTACTTTAATCCTGCTAGATGCCTTTTATTTGAGGAGCTCCAAGGAGGGGCGACTTATGGCAGGATAATCCCCCAACCTAAGGCAGAGCCCTGGGAACCCTAGGACGCCTAAGGGGGAAAGAAAAAAGGCCTGGTCCCCACTCGACCTAGGAGTCATCGAGCACCCCTCTGTCCCCAGGAGAGGTGGATTGCTTCACCACTCGAGAGGAGGGTCTCTCCTTGTCTCAGTCCCTTCTCCTTTGGTCTGACACCATGGATGACTCTGACTGGTGCTCTCCATGTGATAGCTGCCTGCCTTTGTATGGGAGGGGGGAGGGGATCTGTTGGGAGCCATTTCCCCCTAGAGATCATTGCAGGAACCATCGCCCTGGGGAGACTGCGGGGAACCCCACACCCATGGTTGTGCTGGGAATGGTCCTGTTGCCCCACACCCAGTTGAAGCTGTTAATGGAGAAAAATAAAATAAAATAAAAAAAAAAATTAAAAAAAAAAGATGTTCACTCTAAGCTATTGTTCATCAGCCCTACTTCCTCAATGTTGAAAACTCACTCTCCTGAAACTGTGAGCTGGTCCCCAATTAAAGTTTTTTTTTCATAAGTTGCCTCGATTATGAAGTCTTAATAGCAGTAGAATAGTAAGTGAAAGAAGACATTAGCCTAGTTTATTATTATTCCTAGTTTCGTCAGGACTTTTAGCATGAGGAAATGTAGAAATTCATCAAAAGCTTTTCCTTATCTTTTCAATGATATATACTGTCCTTAATAACATTAATGTGCACTGTGGACGCTTACTGAATTGTATATATTGAAGTCCTTTTACATCCCTGGAAAGCAAGAAACTTGTCTATTATGTTTTTAAATTAAATTTGTAAGCATTATATTAAAGAATCTTGTGCTGGTATTAGTCTAGGGAATATTTATTTTGTTTGTTTTTCATATTTTGAGACAATGTTTTACTATGTAGCTCTGGGTGATCTGGAAAGCCCTTTTTAGAGCAGACATGCTTAGGAAAATTGGAAATTTACCTCCATCAACTTTCTTAGTGTTAGGATTATTTGAGTGTGCCACAATATCCAGTCAATTGTCCTTTTTAATTTCTGTTTTATTGACCTATGGTATAAGTGCAGTACTGGCCTTATACAATGAGTTTTGAAATATTTATTCCCATTGATTTTAATTTGAGAATAATTTGAGAATTCTTATTGTTTATTTTTCAAAAGCCTAATGGATATATGTGTGTGTGTGTGCATACATGTATTTTTTATAGTTTATTGGTTCCTATCATTATTGATATGGTTAGGTTTTTTATATTCCTTTGATTCAATTTGGGTATATCATACATTCTTAGAGGAATTATCATTAGCTTTTGAGTTTTTTTCTGTTTCAGAATGTAAATATCCAAAGAAATTCCTAAATAACTTATTTTGAGATTTCAATATTTGTTGTAATAACCTTGATTTTCATTTCTAGTTTTACCAGTTTAGATATTCTTTTGTTCCCTTTGGATACCTTGGCTATGGTTTTTGGATACCTTGGCTATGGTTTTGTGTATTTGATTTTTGAAGAAACAACTCTGTTCCTTTATTTATTGTTTATTTTACTTCCATTTTATTTTTTCTCTTTTTTGAACTTATTTTCTTTTACTAATTTTGAGATTGGCTTGCACTTGTTTATTTAAGACCTATTTTGTTTTTCATTTAATATCTCTTTCTCTCTGTGCATCCTTGTTTGTTTCTCTGTCAGTTCCTTCTCCCATCTCTTCCTATGTGTTTGTATAAATATGTGAGTGAATTTGTGTAAACTTATTAGGATATCTGTGTGTAAGTTAGTGTATATGTCACTTATATGAATGAATGTGTGACTTGTGTGAGTATATATATATATATATATATATATATATATATGTATATGTGTGTGTGTGTGTGTGTAAGTGTGAGAGAGAGAGAGTTTAAGTGTGTATGCACATGTTTTAGGAGTAAAATTAAGTTCAACAACAAGTACAACAATAACTCAACTATCAGACAATTTCTGATTTTCTACCAAAGGCAATCTATAAATTCAATGCAATCCCCATTAAAATCCCAACAAAATTCTTCACAGACCTTGAGAGAACAATAATCAACTTTATATGGAAAAAAAAAAACAAGATAGCCAAAACAATCCTATACAATAAAAGTACCTCCGGAGGCATTACCATCCCTGACTTCAAACTCTATACAGAGGTACAGTAATGAAAACAGCTTGGTATTTTATTGATTTAGACGTTTTCTCTCTCTTTCAATTAATTTGACGAAGGGTTAATTAATCATGCTAACTTTTTTCAAAGAAAAATAAAGCTTATTCCATTTATTTTTGTATTGTTTTTGTTTGTTTCTATTAAATTTATATTCATCATCACTTTGACTAATTTTTTTTTGCCATCTCCACATTTGGTGTTTTCTTTCCTCTTTTGGTTCTAGGACTTTAAGGCATGCCACTAAGTTCCCAATATAAGACCCCCTTCACTCTTTTTCATAACCTTAAGTTATGAATTTGCCTCTTAGAACTACCTTTATGTCCAAAATGTTTGAGCACATTGTGATTTAGGGTATGCTGTATTTTCATTTGCATTCAATACTAAAATATTTAGACATATGCCTGGAAGTGAAGATTTTTTATGTTGGTTGCACTAAGGCAGCAAATTATATGTAAAGACAAGGATAAGTGATTAGAAAGTTCTTGGATCCCTCTAAAAAGAGTTGGAATCTCCAGTGAGAGGAAGTTGAAGTGCCAAGAGGGTCACTTGTCAGCAAGTTGTTACCAGAGTGAGAATGAGAATGTAGAGATCATCGTAAAAGAGCAAGAAGGGCTTAATTCAACGACCTACGTAAATGTCAGGTATGGAAGCTGACAGAAGGGAAAGGATATGAGCTACAAAAGGGTGCTGATAATAGCCAGAAAAGATAAAAGGTTTTGTAGAGTCTCTGATAAACAGATGTAGGATTGTAGCACATGTGCTACAAATGTTTTGCTAAAGGCTTGGTGATAAAAGTATTTTATTTTTAATTAATGGAAAGTAGTTCATATAATTATTATTTGCATGACATATCTTTTGTACTTAAATAATTATTTGTAAAAATATTTTTCTACTTTAGAGTTTGGTAAATTATGTATCATTTGATAAAATAATAACCTCTGGTATTCATCTTGAAAGGTAAAATTTTTCCAGAGCTTCTATTATTTTACTCTTTAGTTTAAATCTTCAACTGCCAATTTAGTCAAACAATCCCATAATATTTATATTTTAATTTCTAAATTTATTTAAACTCTTTTTAGTCAGTATACAAATATCTGTTTTCCTTAATGAGTGTACAGCTATAATATAGTCAAGATTCTGCACTAACAGCAGATAATGTATGTCAAGTCTTAAATTTTATAACATTTTTTCAGCTAATGAGATTAAAACTAGGACATTTTTGATATTTAAGTCTGTTCAGTGTTTTTCCATTTCTCAAGCTTTTTCTCTCATTATATCTGCATATGTTCAAATTTTTAACGTATCAACAGTGAGAGAATAAACACATGCAGATATAGTGACTTATTCAATTTAAAAAATTATTCCTTTTATTAACATTTTTCCAAGAAAAATAAATGTTGCAACCTTTAAAATCACCTTTAGTCCAAGACTGATTGAAAAGACATTTATATATGCATACATATATTTTATTTTTTTGCTTTATATTGAAGAGTAAAATGCTAATGTTTTTCCTCTTACATTTTATAAAAATAATTTGTGGGATGATATTATTTCTAGCACTTACAGTCTTATACTTTTATACCTATGATATTTGGCAGTATTTACTTCCTTTAGCATCTTCATTTAATATAACCAGTATCACCTTTCTTCGGTAGGGAACACATTTCTTATATTTTGTCAATTGAATTGTCTGATTAGTATCTAGTAGCATGAAAAAATATTTTGCTGAAAAATGGGCAGGTTGAAAAACATTTGTCATGCTATCATAAAAATAAACTGTAAACAATTTAATTAATTCACATAGATTCATATCTCTGATTTTTATTTAATGTATGTAAATTATTTATAATAAGTAATTTCAGCATCTTCTTGATTATTTTTGTCTTGAGATTTGAAGACGGCCTGTTACCATGAGCATTGTTAAAAAAAAAAAACTGACCAGATAAGTAAAATTATATTTCAGAGAATTTTCTATAGTTTCATATGCTTTAGCTGGTTTGCTTCTAGAGCAAGGATTTAGAGATAATATTTTTTTTTTTACTAGAAGATGCTTTTTTTCCAGTCACATTTCCTTGGGATGTTTTAGAGGTTATAATTCAGCTTCTTTGCAACTTGATTGCATTTTAAAGATCATTTCTCACCCCTGGACTGTAAGTAGAAGGGCACATACAATGTACATTTCACAGTTCTGGCTAAGAAAATACAGTTTTCCCATGGCAGTCAGTTATAATGATATATTACTATATGCTATCATCAACACCCATCTTCTAAAGGCTTTAGGTAACCTAGTGAAAATCACCTCATGTCCTCTCAATGAGGAAATCAAAGCTAGAGTCATAATTAACATTATCTCGGAATGCAAAGTTCTTGGGTGAATGGATAAAGTAGAATAGAAGTATAAATATAAGCTGAGGATCACATCCCACTGCCAAGTAAAAATAATGAAGTTATAACACTGATTAAAGTAGTTGAGTAGTATCTTTCATGACAAGAGGTCAGAGGTTAGAATACAATGATTAAGTAATAAAATCTACCACACATGCTCACAGTGTCTGTATATGCACATGCACAAGCATGCACATGTTTGTGTGTGTGTGTGTGTGTGTGTGTGTTGTCCTTCTCCATTTCTTTAATTAAGATTTGAAAGTGAATGGTATAGTAATACAGTTTACACCATGTAATCGTGAGATAATCCAATGGAATAAACAATTGCAAAACAGGAATGGGGTAATGCCCTTTTCTCATCATAGGCCTAATTCCAGTAGTTTAGTTCACACATGTCAGGTGATTCTATGACCGCAGCCTCGTCTCACACTATCTCCACAATTAAAGGACTAACTTGAACACAGCAGCTCATGTTCTAGCCATATATTACAGTATGATTCTAGTCAGGGATGACAAAATGTGAAGGTTTAGAGATAACATAAGTAATTGAGTCATTTATTTATTCAAAGATAATGAGGAATTTTAGAAGAATATGAATGGAGCATGAAAGATTTCTAGAATATCAAAGAACAACAGATCTATGTAGAATGCAACTTGAAAAAGGACATAAATTTCTAAATAAAGGCACTGAGAATATTTTCAATGAAACCACAGAAAAAGAGCATGAAATAATCCTTTTCATTACGGCCTCAAAAAACCTTGGAATAAGATATTTCAAAAAGTAGAGGACCTGTACAATGAAAGTTTTATAATACCAAATGAAGGTTTTGAAGAAAAAAACAATAAAAAATGAAAAGGCTTTCTATATTTCCAAATGGATAGGACTGATATTGTGGAAACAGACATTCTATCCCAATACCAATCTATGGATTAAAGCCAACGCCAATCAAATTTTGAGTGACATTCATCTTAACACTAGAAAAAAACCTTGAAATTTTATAGAAACACATGAAACATTGAGTTACCAAAGCAGTCTTGAGTATAAAAATGCTATTGGAAGTATCACTACAATTAATTCCATGTTGTGCTTTGAGTCTTAGCAATAAAATAATCTCCCACTGACATGACACAAACACGCAAATCAATGAAACATAACAAAAAAACCCATAAATGTCCATATAACAACAGACACTAGTTTTTTTTGTTTTATTTTTTTTAATTTTTTTTTAAACAAAGAGAAAAAGACAACACCAGAGATAGATATCTTCAACAAATAATGAGGGAAAATCTGGACATTGACAGTTATAATATTGGGCTTGGAATTTTTTGTTGTTGTTGTTTTGTTTTTTGAGACAGGGAAGCTAAGCAGGATTGGGCCTGGTTAGTACTTGGTTGGACTTGGAATTTTTATCAGCAGCCATTGGTCAGAGACCTCAACATAAAATACAAAACTCTGAAACTGCCTGAGGAAAAAGTAGAGAGAATATTTCAAGATATAAACTCACAGGCAAGAACTTTGTAGATAAGAAGACTCTAGAAGCACAAGAAAAACAGATAACAATCTATAAATGGGATCTCATGAATTTCAAATTTTTCACAGCCAAAATAAATGTGTTGCAACAGCTACATAAGAAGACAAAATATTTTGGAACATACAGAGAGTTGTTATCTAGAAATTATAAGAAAATTTTAAAAGTAAAATATTCATTAATCAAAAAACCCAAAACTATTTTTCTAAGTGAGCCATGGACCTGATAAAATTTCTTAAAATATTAAATAAAATGGTTAATATATATGTTTTAATTTTATAGCATCTTTATCCATCATGGAAATGATAATTAAAACTACACAGAGATTTAATCTCATCACAGTCAAGAAAATAAGTTGTAAAAAATACTGGTAGAATGTGACAAGGGGAAACACTCATATACTTCTGCCAAGAATGTACATTAGTGCAGCTACTATGAAAATAAAAGTGGAGGTTTTTCTTTCCCCTTCTCTTTTGTTTCATAAGCAATTTCTGCTTTCATAGTAGAAAAAATTCCATCCTTATTTAGCAAATTTGAAAATACCTTAAAAGCTACTCACTTGACACGAAGATCTTAGACTTGATAGTTATTCTTTACATATTGCATTATCAGACATTCACTGACAGCAGATGAGAGATTTATGCTTGGTGAGTTACATTTTAAATACATTTAATTACAGGAAAATGACTTTTAGTTCATCCGAAGACTAAGCATACTTGGGAAATCAGGGAAACTGATGGAAGAGGAGGAGATAAAATGCAAACTGTCATAGAGTAGCATCTTGGGAAATCAAGGAGAGATGAAATTAAAAACTGCTCAAGTCTGTACAAGAACTATAAGATCTTGCCCTTGATTGGAGAGCCTGTTTCTAAATTAAATTAATAAAAATAGAATTTCTGTAAGGATTTCTAAAATCAGAGAGGAAAAAACAGAAGTTATAAACATATTTTATGCTTCCTCTGACATACTATAGCATATCTTTCTATTAAAGTCATCTTTGTATGTTTGTTGCCTGATAACATTACGATTCAGCAGTGAAGAGTGATGGGAATAGATATCAAAAGCTGGTCCAAAATAAGTAGAATTGAATAGAAGAGGAAAATCAATTTATAAATGTTGAAAAATTAACATGGAACACAAATGTGAGAAGACATTAATTGATAAAAGAACAATTGAAGATCCCTTCATGAAGATGCACTGCAGAAGAGTACTCAAGAGTGGAGAGAAATTATATGACCAGTGATTCTTAAATTCCTAATGCTGTGAACCTTTAATAGAATTCCTATTTTACTTATGACACCCTATTTCAAACCGTAAGATTATTTTGTTGCTACTTCATAACAAATTGTGATACTGTTATGAATCATATTGCAAATATCTGTTATGCAGGATATCTGATGCACAACACAAAGAGTAGCAACACACATGTTGAAAACCTCTGATACAGACTGAAGTGAGTGTCTTCATTTCCTCATGAAACAAGAGTAAGTTTAATGCATGATGAAATAATACCTTAAAATTATCATCTCAATCCATATATACAATTTATCAAGATCTACTACTGTTTTGAAGAGATGCAATCTTTGTCCTTGTTTCTGAGTATTGAATTTTACCACATTATTTGCTCTGACAAGTTTTTAGTATATCACATATAAAAACCTTGAGAGCTTGGAATTGTGGCATATACCTCAGTGCCATCACTCAAGAGGCAGAGTAAGGTGAAGCTTTATCAGTCAGAAGCCAGCCTATTTTTTTAGCATGAGTTCCAGGACAATGAGACAATTAAGACTGTCTAAAGAGAGTACACCTATAACTAACTAACTACCTAAATAACTAGTTAGCTAGATGAATAAATAAATAGAATTGATAAATATGTGTACCTACTCATAGATGAACTTTAGTGTCATGATATTGTCATGCAGATACATTTGACAAACCTATACATGTTCAAGAGCCACATGTGACATGATTGAATTACATTTTTCCCCATCAAGGATAAGTTAGACAACATTAAGAGAATTTCTTAGACAACTCTAGAAATCATAAAGTTCAATATGTATGTGTAGATGGAGGTTGTTTGTTTGTTCCTGGTCACCCAAATCCAAAATAATTACACAGGAATTATATTAATTGAAACACTGATGATCCAATAGCTTACACATATTTCTAGCTACCTCTTACATCTTAAATTAGGCCATTTGTATTATTTCATATTTTACCATGAGGCAAGTGGTTTACTGGTAAAATTCACAGGTATCCATCTCCTTCAGCGGCTACATGGCATCTGCCTAACTCTGCCTTCTTTCCTCCTCTATCTTCTTGGAATTCCTACTGTATGCTACTCTGACCTTCCATAGGCCTCAGTAGCTTTATTCATTAACCAATAAAAACAAAACATGTATACAAAAGGTCTTCCCTCACCATTTCCCCTTTTCTACACATATAAAAGGACATATTTTAACTTTAACATAGCAAGATTACTTACAAAATAGTTATCAAGCAAAAATTATAGTTACAATATTTAGTACATTTACATTTGGCAAATTAAGGAAAATACTTATAGTCTCCATTAACTATATGGTAAAAAGAAACAGTGTTATCACACAATATAACTCATTCTAATTTACAAAATAAAGAGGTTTGATTGTTTTGATAGTTCTGAAAATCAGTGATCATAAAACCTGCATTTTCTCAGCTTTTAAGAGTTTCATGCTTCTCCATTCATGGCAGAAAAACAGAAGGAAGAAGAGGTACATTCAAAGAACAAACATGAAAAAACAAAAGGAGGGGAAAACAAGGGGTCTAAACTCATCATAACTCTCACCCTGTGAGAACCAATCTATTTCAGAAAGAACTAAGTCATGGGCAGAGATGAACAACAAATTCTGAACTAGCACATCTCTCAATATCACTTAACTGGAAACTATATTTTAGTGTGATTTAATTAAGCTCAAACTGTAGTACGGAGCGGCCGGGCTCCGTTCCCAGCACCCAGCCGCCCGCGTGGCTAGCTTTACCCAAAATAATTACACGGAAACTGTATTCTTTTAAACACTGCCTGGCCCGTTATCTATAGCCTCTTATGGGCTAGCTCTTACATATTAATCTAACCCATTTCTATTATTCTGTGTGGCCCACGAGCTGGCTTACCAGGGAAGATCTTAACCTGCGTCTGCCTGGCATGGGGACATAATGGCGACTCCTCGACTCAGCCTCTCTCTCCCAGAATCCTATTCTGTCTTCTCCGCCTACCTAACTTTCTGTCCTATGAGAGCCTAGGCAGTTCTTTATTAGTTAACCAATGAAAGCAACAGATAAGATACAAGACCCACCTCCATCATCAAACCATAGTAAGTAGATACCACAAATTATCTGGGCCATAATGTATAAAAGGTTCAGTAATAGTGTGTAAGGGATGTGTAAGGTAAAACACTGATTGAATATTTTCTACTGTAGAACTGATTTTATTTAATTTTTAAGTGGATTTCTCATAGTACAGTCTAGATTAACTAAAATGCCACCATTTAGGTATAACATTTGACAAGTTTGATACATGAATGACTGAAGAAAATATTTTTTATAATAAATCTTCTCTCTAATGTATGATACAAAAAATGATCTACTTTCTTTCAGTATTTGATTAACTAACCTGCCAAACAATTTTACATAAATACACTGAAATATTATTCATTCTTTTGTGTTAACATCTTTTATTTGGAATAGTTTTAAAAGACTTACTCTATGTTTACTTATGTGTATTTGCATGCATGTGTGTGTGTGTGTGTACAACTAAGATCCTCTGCAACTACACTTTTAATAGAAAATGATACCTAAGAGTTCATGTAGTAATAGACTTTACTTGCTGATTTCATGTAGAATTATCCCCAAATTAAAAACCTTTCTAACAAAACTTTCAATAATATTGCATGCAGATATTTCTGCTAATATATTTTTCAATTAATTACTTTTGGACTTTATGTCATTTTGTCCATTCTTGTGTCTGCTTTGAATTTTCAACTGACCTGTGGGTAAGCATAAAACTGCATAATACTGAATTCACTCAAAATATGAAAGCACTTTCACAGAACAAAGCGGTATGACAGGGATGCCACAGACACAAGAATGAGCAAAATAAACTCCTATTTCCATTGATCTTAAAATGCTACAAGTATAGTCAAGAAGGACCTGTCTTATGTTAAGGAGTTACCATCTCATTAAGGAAATAGAACAAAATTATGTTTGAAACAACTAAACACATTTAAGTATTAATATCTGTATTCTTTGGTTTTCTATGACCATTCTTTCACTATTAACTTACTATGAAGCAAAGCTACATCACTGGAACTTTTAAATTTATGTGAACCACTATGTTTCACATGGATCATTCTGTTTCCAGCAGTTTTCCATTTTATAACTATGCCTGAGGTATAATGATTTATTATAATTATCCCTCATTTTTTTAAATTGAGAGTAAACAAAATTACCCAATTAAAAAATTGAAGTAATGAAATAGAACCACATTCTTCACATTTCCGTGATATGCTGTGAAATTTTTAAGTTTATTTAATATATTTTTAAAGTTTATATAATACATCTCAATGTTCTTTAGCTGAAAATAAACTAAAACGAGATAAAAACAATAAATCAAATGATCTAAATGTTCACATTTTTTATGACTACACAAATTTATATTTAGAGCCTTGGTCTTTCCAGTAGCCTTCATACCTCAACTTCTGTTCACATCAATCTACTTTCACTGTCTTTAAGTTGAAGTCCTCTCATAAAATATGGCACAAATTATGTCATTTCTCTCCTCAAAACTCTAAAATCTCTCACTTTCACTGTTTCCTACACCATACAGCCCTCTACTGCCATTTATCTCTTCTTTATATCCTACTTTTCCTGGCTCCAGGGCCACTGTTTTCTATGTTAAAACTCAAATAATGCTCGGCATAGTTTCACATATCAGTTCAACTACATTCCTTTCTCTCTAGTTCTCTTGCAACTCTTCTGGATTCAGACTTAAAGGTCAGTCTCTTCCCTCCAACCTACATAAACTTAAAATCACTTTCTATCTTTCAATACACATTCCTTTATCACTATCATAATTTGCTTCACAGTAAGGATCATCTCATACTGCTTCATTATCATCATCATAATCATTATTCACATCTATTATATTGGGACAGAATCTGACTGTACAGCTTGTGGTTGTCCTCAATGAAGGCCTCAGATTGCCAGCATCTGCTTCCCAAGTGCTGGAAATGAAGCTACTGTCACCACTCTGGTCTTTAATATTATTAGAGTTTGTGTTCAATATATATGATTTCAATAGAAAATAAGCAGTTCAAAAATTTAAGAGTTTATTTTATTTTTCACCTACTTACTACAGTTAAAATACAGACTAGCATACGACATCTTTAAAATAGTTACTGTTGAGATGACTCAGCAGGTAAAGTTCCTTGCCATAAAGCTTGAAGAATTAAGCCTAATCACCATGGAAACACAAGATGGAAAGAGAGAACACACTCCTGCCAGTTGTCCTCTGACTAAATATAATCTTGTATTTAAACACACTTAAAATAAAAATTAAAAACTATATATCCAGGGACTAGAGAGATGGCTTAGTTTAAAACAGTGCTAGCTTCTCTATCAGAGGACTGTGGGTGAATATCCAGCACCCTTATGGTGGCTCACAGCTATCTGTATGTCTATAACTTCAGTGCCAGAGAATCCATTTCCCACTGTGGGCTGTAAGTATAACAATTATACATGTGACACGAGATGTATAATATAAACAAAGCACCCATATAGTTATAACTCATTAATTAACTAAGTAATTAATTACATGAAAGAAACTACCACACCTCACACTTTTAAAAAATATGTATAGAGGTATATTTATCAACATTTTATATAATTGAATAAATAAGAGACTCTCTCCAAAACAAAATGGTCTGTCCTTATCGCTCACTTGATGACAAATACAGCATTGATTCTTTTTATATATTATATTTAATTAAAATTGCTTTCAATATTTTCTTTCATATCTTTGTCACTTTGCACCAGTTACTAGGCATTTAAAGGATTATGAAAAACTTTTGGGCCTCTGGATTTTCTGACCTATGCATTTTTTATTTAATTTAAGATACCATTTGAAACAATGAGTTTTATAATGACATAGTCATACATCTTTATTATTTTTTCTATTTTTTTTGTTTTTGTTTTTAGTAAGAGTCAGATTGTATATCCCTGGCTGTCCTTTAACTCACCGAAATCTAGCTGCCTTTACCTCCAAAATTCTGGGGTTAAATGTGTGCACCATTCTGCTTAGTCATACTTTTATTTCATTCATCCTCTTCACCACTGTCCTCTCTTATAACCTTGCCTTCCTCTGCCAAGTCACTCCCCCCACAAGAGTAATCTATATTGTTTACAAGACCCTCTTGTTACTTTAATTTATATAAATAATTCTTTTTAATAACCAGGTTCTGTAACATTTTAAAATCATTGTGTCAGGCTATTTTTTTATTTGTTTGTTTTTTTTCTTTCATTTTGTGTTAAAACTTTCTACCTTCTGTGGAGGGGGCAATTAATCATGTCATCGTTGTTGGCTGAGGACACACTATTTGGCTTCATGTAAAAAAAAAAACTTGTTTTCAATTTACATTTTTCTGCTGGTTTGGAATTCCTTGCACCTTCTGTGTATGCATGTTGACCACTTTAAAGGGAGTAAGGATGGTTCCAATTCACTAGTGTGATTCAAAGATGAAAGTATTAGCTACTATTGATTTCTTCTAGCCAGAGATTACAGTAGTTAATTTGTTACTATAGCACATAATGAAACATTTTGCTAGCAGATATTTCTATGATCCAGTGGAATAGGAAAGTAACTAGCAGAAAACATTATCAAGAACCTTTTCCCCTTAATTCAGCCAAGAATCTCTAGCAAGTTTTCCTAAATGACTTGACTTGATGAGATCTGATTATTTTCCAAGATGTGGCACATCTGTAGTCCTTGCCATCTGCTCAATAAGATAAAGATTAATGCTGATTTATTAACATTGAGGCAAGTACTCATGTAAAATCTTATGATTTCTTTCCTATTCTTAGATTTAAATACCCAGCCCTTTGTATATATGTTCCATCCTTCTTCCTACTCAAGAAAGATCCTAAGAAAGCTGTGATGTACAGGTTAATTTAAGGTTAATATTTCCAATAGACTTAATAGAAGAGCCTAGAAAATAATTTAGTTTCTATAGTTACTTTAGGACTCTATAAGTAGGGTTAAAATATTCTATTTATTCTTTAAAGAATCATCATTATATCCTTCAACAGAAAATTAATTATGTAACAGAAATAACTAAAGATGCAAATAAGCTATTCTGAATACAACTAAATAAAAGTTATAGTAATATATCCACTAATTAATAAAGTTTGATATCTTTGAAGAATTTTATACATGCACACTAAGTGAAAAAACTGAATAAAGGCTATATGTGACAAAGTGAAATGAACACAATGAATGGGGAAAAATTAAGCAATTTGAATCAAGTTAGAAATGTAGCAAAATTATCTGCCTTATATTGTAGTAGTCAATGTAATATATCAGATCTTAAAATATAAAACCAAAAGATAGAGATAAAGGTTTAAAAGAAGAAAAGATTAATATAAAGTTTAGTTATTTACAGATGATATAATCCTATAGATTTGAGAACTTAAATACTCCCCTGGAAAATATTGTTCTAATAAACACTTTTAATGATTAGACAAGACAAAAATTAACATTCAAGCTCGTAGTCTTCTTGTGTACAAAAAGGCAACATTCTAAAAAATGTTCAAAAAAACAATTCACAATTGCTTAATAAAAAAATAAAATCCTTTGTAATATACTAACTAAAGAATTTAAAGCTTCTGTGAAGTTTTAAGTTGCTGAAGAAAGATATTGAAGAAGACACTAGAAGGTAAAAAAAGAATACTTCTTTTTTTCGATGGGTTAGAAGAATTAATATTATGAAAATGGCTATATTACCAAAGGCATTCTACAAATTAAACAAAATTCACATTATAATTCTAATAACACTATATAAAGATATTAGAGAAAGAATTTTAAAATTCATATGGAAATACAAAAAAACTCAAATAGTCAAGTAAATCTTAAAAAAAAATTACTAGTTGGCTGATAACGTGCCTGAATATAATGTATACTGCAGGATACAGAAGCAAAAATTACAAAATTATAGCATATTAATCACTGTAACAGAATAGAAGGTCCATAATTAAAACAATATGATAATCCCTTTTTATATTTTTGACAAATATGCTAAAGGCTTACATTATACAAAGAGATAGCTCCTTTAACAGGTTGTCTTAGAAATGTCATCTATTTGCCTCTGCTTCAATTGTGCTGGTATTACAGATACATACCAACACTCACGGTTCTTCGTTTCCTTTTAATGTGGTTTAAATAGAACTCTTTTGTTCTATTTAATTTTATTTATTTGTTTATTTTGACTTCTACGTTCTTGTTTTGTAATGATTTAAATGTTATATGCATATGTTTTCTTTAAAAAAACCGCAAAATACACATGTAAAACCAGTAGAAACTGGTACATATTCAGTAAATTGAAATGTAATTTCCACTCTTCTCATTAAAAATTATATTTCTGTTTACAAAACCAAGTCAAATAAAACAAAACACAGTTTTAAATAAAAATCATAAAGTTTCATGGAGGAAGTATCACTATTAATTGTTGGTCAAGGATAATTCAAAAGTCACCAAATCAATCCAGGCTATCAACATTGTTTGGCTTTTATTCCAGAATAATTAATAATGTGATACTTTCCAGTCTCACCAGTAATACTTTATTTAACCAAACTTTGATGAAAACAAAGATACCACATATAAGTGACAAATTAATGACCTATAGGTCTAAACAAAAAGGACAACAAGGAATCATTAGGCATTTGCATAGATCCAATCCTTTACATTTTTCCTGTAATTAAGTTGTTCAAACTGTATCCTTTAGTATTCTACAAGCAGCATTAATATGTGTGACATACAAATTAATATCATTAAAATATCCTGAAGAGAATATCTATACATGCACACAAACAGTTTTCATATTTTGTTGAATTTATAATTATATGTATTAGTTGTAAACATAAGTGTATGTCCAGGGAAGACAGAATATTGCATTATTCTCATGGATCTGGTGTTATAGGTGACTATGATGAGCCAGAAAACAAAGAGCTGAAATTCAATTGCAGGTCCACTGAAAGAGCACTATATACTCTGAACAATGTACCCATCTCTTACACTCCAGGAAAAGTACATTTACTGCACTTAAAAGATTATCAATGTTCTACTATTTGATTTTATATTTTATACTAATGTAAAATATTTAAATATATGATGTCAAAATAGATTCAAACATCTCCCATAACATTATTTTTGTGTTGTAGTAAGAGGCTCCTTGTTGGTTCTTGGCCACCTGGCTATCTTAGACCCAAAATAGTCACACAGAAACCATAATAATTAAATCACGATTTGGTCCATTTATTCTAACTTTTTATTGGCTAACTTTTATATTAATTTAACACATTTCCATCAATCTGTATGTCATCATGAGATAGTAGCCAACCAGCAAAGTTTCAGCACATCTCTGGCAGTAGCTCCATGGTGTCTCTCTAATTCTGGCCCCTCTTTTTTCCCCAGCATACAGCCTAGCTTTTCCTGCCTAGTTCTGTTCTTCCCTGTCGTAGGCTCAAAGCAGTTCTTTATTCATTAACCAGAAAAAGTAACATGTTGTAGGAATTCCTACTGCCAAGAGCCATTAAATTACATGCCCCCTTCAGCGTGGCCTCTTCTACTATTTATGCCA
>CADCXT010006675.1:0-30080 GCA_902806775.1 Microtus agrestis | reverse complement strand
CTACATGTAACCCCAGCAGCACAGACAGTAAGGGCCTCATTGAATAAATGGGACCTCCTGAGACTGAGAAGCTTCTGTAAAGCAAAGGACACTGTCGCTAAGACAGAAAGGCAACCCACTGACTGGGAGAAAATCTTCACCAACCCCGCAACTGACAAAGGTCTGATCTCCAAAATAAATAAAGAACTCAAGAAACTAGACCGTAAAAGGCTAATCAACCCAATTATAAAATGGGACACTGAGCTGAACAGAGATCTCTCAACAGAAGAAGTTCAAATGGCTGAAAGACATGCTCAACTTCCTTAGCGATCAGGGAAATGCAAATCAAGACAACTTTAAGATACCATCTTACACCTGTCAGAATGGCTAAAATAAAAAACACCAATGATAGCCTTTGCTGGAGAGGTTGTGGAGAAAGGGGTACACTCACCCATTGCTGGTGGGAATGCAAACTTGTGCAACCACTTTGGAAAGCAGTGTGGCAGTTTCTCAGGAAATTCGGGATCAACCTACCCCTGGACCCAGCAATACCACTCTTGGGAATATACCCAAGAGAGGCCTTATCATACAACAAAAGTGTATGCTCTACTATGTTCATAGCAGCATTGTTTGTAATAGCCTGAACCTGGAAATAACCTAGATGCCCTTCAATGGAAGAATGGATGAAGAAAGTATGGAATATATACATATTAGAGTACTACTCAGCAGTAAAAAACAAGGACTTCTTGAAGTTTGCATGCAAATGGATGGAAATAGAAAACACTATCCTGAGTGAGGTAAGCCAGACCCCAAAAAGAGGAACATGGGATGTACTCACTCATATTTGGTTTCTAGCCATAAATAAAGGAGATTGAGCCTATAATTCGGGTTCTTAGAGAAGCTAAATAAGAAGGAGAACCCAAAGAAAAACATATAGGCATCCTCCTGAATATTAACCTTCATCAGGCGATGAAAGGAGACAGAGACAGAGACCCACATTGGAGCACCGGACTGAAATCTCAAGGTCCAAATCAGGAGCAGAAGGAGAGAGAGCACGAGCAAGGAACTCAGGACTGCGAGGGTGCACCCACACACTGAAACAATGGGGAAGTTCTATCAGGAACTCACCAAGGCCAGCTGGCCTGGGTCTGAAAAAGCCTGGGATAAAACCGGTCTTGCTGAACATAGTGGACAAGGAGGACTACTGAGAACTCAAGAACAATGGCAATGGGTTTTTGATCCTACTGCACGTATTGGCTTTGTGGGAGCCTAGGCAGTTTGGATGCTCACCTTACTAGACCTGGGTGGAGGTGGGTGGTCCTTGGACTTCCCACAGGACAGGGAACCCTGATTGCTCTTTGGGCTGATGAAGGAGGGGGATTTAATTGGGGAAGGGGAGGGAAGGGGAGGCTGTGGTGGGGAAGAGACAGAAATCTTTAATAAATAAAAATACAGACTCTTCACTTAGAAAAGATATCAAAGAATACATAGAGTGAGTTGGGGCCAATGCCGTTGGGGTTGAAACAGAGTTATGGTCACAGCTGCATATTGAGGAGAAGATGATGTACTTTCTTCAAGAGCGCCATCCCACATAAAGACAGCAATCGTACAACTTTTTGCATCTTTGTTTTCACACCATTTACCAGCTGCTTATGTAATCCATAGAGACATAAGAGTATAATGCCTACATTAATACATTAAATAAAGCAATTGAGGGCATATTTAAAAAAAAGAAAGAAAAAAGCCAGTCTCAGGGAGCCCCGTGGCAGATGAGAGAGACATAGACCAATTAGGCACACCATGCAGAGAAAGTGGGTATTTATTTAGTGGGTTATGGAGGGCAAAGGAAAAAGGGGTAAGGAAAGAAGGGAGAAGAGAGAGAGAGAGAGAGAGAGAGAGAGAGAGAGAGAGAGAGAGAGAGAGAGAGAGAAGAGGGGGAAAGGAAGAAGTGGAGAGAAGGGAGAGAAGCAGAAGCTGCCTCTTTAAGAGAGAGATGGAAAGGAAGGAACTCAGGCTGGAAGCTGAAGGAAGATCTGCCTGCCTCAGCAGACAGGGAAGGGAGTAGGCAGGGCTTGTCTCTTAATGGAACAGAACAGACCATTACAGTCACCACAACATGAGGAACTAACTGTTCCAGCATTTCAATCTTGAGGTTTCATAGAGTTACGAGCTCTCTGGTGGCTTGGTTGCTTTGTTTTTCTGACCTACAGGTTGAACCCCAATATCTGTCTCTTTGATTTTATTATTTGTGCTATACCCAAAAATAAATTTATTTTCCTTGCTACTTCATAGCTGTAATTTTGCTTTTGTTATGAATCATAATGTATTTTTGAAGATAGAGGTTTGTTTGCAAAGGGATCCATGCCCCACGGGTTGAGAACCATTTCTCTATAGCAACAGAACTGATAATATAGAATGTCATAAAGGGGTTGTATTAGATTGGTTTACACAATATAGTCTGGTTAGTTCAACAATGGCTGTCTGCATACCAGATAGGCTGAGAGTCTGGTAGCTTTTTGATCCACGGAGCTAGATACATACTCATTCTAATGCTGGAAACCTAGAGGATTTCTGAAGTGCTTCTGGTCCTCAGTTCATAATAAAAGTCTGAAGAAACCTGATGGAGGAAGGTCATTGGCTAATAAAGAAACTGGCTTGGCCCGTTTTGTTGGTTAGAACATAGGTGGGTACAGTAAACAGAATAGTATGCTGGCAGGAAGAAGAAGTGAGGTCAGAATTCACGCAGTTCCTCTCAGAGCCAGACGCCTCAGAGAGAGACGCCATGCTCCTGTCTCGCGGGCAGACAGGATAGCTCTGCTCTCTGAGGCACTCTCGATGAAGCTCCAACCCAAGATGGACGCATGCTAGAATCTTCCCAGTAAGCGCACCTTGGGGTGCTTACATAGATGATTAGAAATGGGTTAAGAGGTTGAAGCTAATGGGCCAAGCAGTGCTTAAAAAAATACAGTGTCCGTGTAATTATTTTGGGTAAAGCTAGCCGTGTGGGCGGCCGTGGTGCAGGGGACACAGCCCAGCCGCTTCCTATTTCAACAATTGGCACCCACGTGGACAACTGCTTACACATAAAGCCTGAGACAGCTTGGGAAGTAATTCTAGAACAAAATGACAGCTTTGTACATGTTTTCTTGGTAGCAGCAGTTTTTCGGTTCTAATCTGCTTGCTAAAGGCAAGCAAGCGCTCTCAGCTAAGAAAGGCTTCCTGACTCAGCTTTAGCTGCAAAGCCTTGCAGCTCTTTTAAGAGGTCCTGCCACAAAACACTTAAACGGTGTTGACGAAAAGCTGAAGGCATGCTTTTCGGTTCTCAGCTGTAGCAAGAAAAAAGCTGCGCCGCTTAAAAATGCCGGCTTTCTGGGTTGTCCTGCTAGGGCAAACTCGGACTCTTTTACTCAGGCGGTTAGTGCGGTTTGCAAGCACAGGCTGCTGAAGTTCGCTTGCTGGCAGGTACCTTGAAACACTGTAGAGTTGTGGCACTGAAGGCGGCTCTGGCCGGTACCTCAGCCACAAGGTTGGAATGGCAGAAAGCTAAGGAATGGACTGGATCTAGCTGGCAAAGCCACAGCTTTAGTCCTACTGAGATTGCTTGGTAAATTAAAGGCTCGTGTGGTCAGAAAAACAGAGAGAGATACAGTAAAGAGATTCAAAGACAAAGAAAATTTCTAAATGGTTTACAGTGTGTTAAAAATATATGCAAGCTAAAAGTTTAAAGTTCTTAAAAGTAAAAAATGAAAGAGAGTAGTTGGGTGTGGTAGTACACACCTTTAATCCCAGTGCCTAGAAGGCATAGACAAACAGATCTCTGTGGCTTTCAAGGTGTAGTAGTGTACACATTTTTTTTTTATTTTTCTCCATTAACAGCTTCAACTGGGTGTGGGGCAACAGGACCATTCCCAGCACAACCATGGGTGTGGGGTTCCCCGCAGTCTCCCCAGGGCGATGGTTCCTGCAATGATCTCTAGGGGGAAACGGTTCCCAACAGATCCCCTCCCCCTTCCCATACAAAGGCAGGCAGCTATCACGTGGAGAGCACCAGTCAGAGTCATCCATGGTGTCAGACAAAAGGAGAAGGGACTGAGACAAGGAGAGACCCTCCTCTCGAGTGGTGAAGCAATCCACCTCTCCTGGGAACAGAGGGGTGCCCGATGACTCCTAGGTCGAGTGGGGACCAGGCCTTTTTTTCTTTCCCCCTTAGGCGTCCTAGGGTTCCCAGGGCCCTGCCTTAGGTTGGGGGATTATCCTGCCATAAGTCGCCCGTCCTTGGAGCTCCTCAAATAAAAGGCATCTAGCAGGATTAAAGTAAGCAGATCACAGGGCACCCTGTCTTAGGCCATGTGGAGAGCGCCCTCATACCTGTACCATGCCATGTTGAGCCGGTTTCTACAACCTCTGTATGGTGTGCTATTCAGGCGAGGATCCACACTAACTCCCGTCATTGGGCCCCTGCGTCTATCATTAATGAAAAGACTGTGAGGAGTTCCTCAAACAAAAGATATAATGATATAATTTTGGCACCAATAACTCCATCTCCAGACAAGAAGAAAGGGCTTTTTCCCAACCCAGTATTCACCTTTTAGTCTGGCCTATGGTATGTCCTCCTTCCTAAGTGCCTACTCCACATAAAGTTACGTGTGCTGCCTGCGTACGTAACAAAGAATGTTAGCAGCAGAGGCAGTGGGAGCCTCAGAGTAGGTATAGTCATTAGCAGGAAGTGAAGGTAGGCAGACAGAAGGAGCAGCAATTTTCTCTCAGGCCTTTTTACTCATGCACTGAAGCCAAAAGGTAATACCCACTTCCTGGGAGAATATCCCCTGCTCAGTTGATTTTTCCCCAAAATATTATGAAGTGCTATGGGGGCCCAAAAATGTAAGCCTATTTCATCCTGGACCAAAGATCAGAGAGTTGAACTTAACTCTATTCCTTCAAGGTTATTGTGTTTCTACAAGGTCCTACCTAGAGTTGGATCAGAGAGTTATGCTTTCTCAAGGCTTTTGTCAACAGCTGTGGCTAATAGCCAGAATTTGTAATCCAGGAAGAGGGAAGCAGATCTCTTCCTACCTCAAACAAAATTTTAAGAATCCAACTAAGTTCCAGTTCCCTTTATGGAGATAACTTGGGATTCCACCCAGAGAGTGCCTATAGAATGTTTTGGTCTAAGGTTTGAATGGGACTGGTTTGTTGTTAACAACGGGACGGTTAACAGTGGACACAGCCTGCCAACTTCAGTTGGTATGTTCATTTCTTTGTATCTTGTTAATGCAGTCTTTTGCCTTTCTCCTACCTTTTGGGATCAGGGGTATTTTAAGCTTTAGGAAATTAAACATAAGCGAATTTCAGTACTTACTGGAATTCCCTCCTGATACTGTTCTATGTTTCTCCATTTTATTACTTTCATCCATGTCTTCATATTCTTTACTACATTTCTAAATCCCCACACCTCTACCCTGGCAAGAGGTATTTTTGTCAAGGCTGGTCCCTGACAAAGTGTGTCTTACAGTTGATCCCATAACTGATCAAAATTAACCATGGCAGAGAGTGATTGAAACATTTAAGAAAAGTGGTGTGGGACCTGACTTTGTGATATTTGAAGAATCCTCTTACCTTATACTTGCTCCTGCTCTAATCAGAGTCTTTATTTCGCTCAGGATTTCTGCCATTAGAAAGGGCTTCTAGTTGGCTAGTATCAATTTTAGACATTGTCTCCAAAACTCATAGTACTGTGTGCACACATTTGATGTGCTATTTCTTTTACAAAATGGCTTTCTTTACCTTCTTCCAGTGTACATGCACATATGGAACAGTGAAAGATACCTCTAAATATTAAAATCATTCCGTTGTTGAGCATGCATGCTACACTACTTAAGATGGGGAATATAAAACAAGGCAGATTCTCATTACTTTGCATACTGTGCTGTCTAATATTTTTGTCAACTTAACACAGGTTAGGGTTATCCCCCAATTAGATTGGCATGTAGGAAATCCTGTGGTGGCATTTTCTTACTTGATGATTGATGTGGAAGGGCTTAACCCACTGCAGGTGGTGCCATCCTTGGGCAGGTGATCTTGAGTTATATAAGAAGGTAGGCTGATGCTTGTGTTATTATGGGTGTTGTTGAATTCCTTGGTTTGTGACTTTCCTTCTAGTATTTTCTGTAAGGCTGGGTTTGTGGCAACGTATTGTTTGAATCTGTTTTTGTCCTGGTATATCTTGTTTTCTCCATCGATGGTGAATGCAAGCTTTGCTGGGTATAGTAGTCTGGGCTTGCATCCATGTTCTCTTAGTGTCAGCAGCACATCTATCCAAGACCTTCTGGCTTTCATGGTTTCCATTGAGAAGTCAGGTGTAATTCTGATAGGTTTCCCTTTATATGTTACTTGACCTTTTCCTTTGCAGCTTGTAATATCTGTTCTTTTTTCTGTATGTTTTGTGTTTTGATTATTATATGGCACGGGGATGCTTTCTTTTGATCCAGTCTATTTGGTACCCTGTATGCTTCTTGTGCCTTCATAGGAATATCCTTCTTTAAGTTGGGAAAGTATTCTTCTATAATTTTGTTGAATATATTTTCTGGGCCTTTGAGCTGTAATTCTTCTCCTTCTTCTACCCCTATTATTCTTAGGTTTGGTCTTTTCACAGTGTCCCAGATTTTCTGGATGTTTTGTGTTAAGAATTTGTTGGATATGTTTTGTTCTTTAATCAGTGAGTTTATTTCCTCTGTAGTATCTTAAGTGTCTGAGATTCTTTCTCCTATCTCTTGTATTCTGTTGGTAATACTTGTCTCTGTAGTTCCTGTTCGGTTACCCAGAATTTCCATATCCAGCCTTCCCTCGGTTTGTGTTTTCATCATTACTTCCATTTCATTTTTCAAGTCTTGAACTGTTTCCCTTACCTGTTTGATTGCTTTTTCTTGGTTTTGTTGGGTATCTTTGAAAGTTTTATTCATTTCCTCTACCTTTTTGTTTGTCATCTCCATTTCTTTATGGCAGTTTTTCACCTCCTGTTTAAGGTCCTCTATTTTCATAAAGTTCCATTTAAAGTCGATTTCTTCTATTTCTTCAGAAGTAGGTGTTCAATTATTCTTGTTTCAGGATCCCTGGATTCTGGTGATGTCATGTTGCCTTTCAGGTTGTTGGAGGAATTCTTGCATTGGCGCCTGCCCATCTCTTCCTTCAAATAGAGCCAGGAGAGTCTTGGTGTCTTGGTCCAGTCTCTCTGGGTGGATCTCCTCAGTGCAGGAGCAGGAACTGTTCCTGTCTGGAAGGAACTCCTCAGCACTGAAATGGGGATGCCTGGTAGTCCCCTCTGGGTGGATAGCCTGAGTGCAGGAGCAGGAAACTGTTCCTGGGCCAAGGACCTTGCAGACAATAGGGCAGGCTTGGAGGAGGCAGGATCATGTGTAAAAACGTAACCCCTGCAGCAGGAGCTGGAGGAGGGGGGGCTGTGCTCTCTTCTGGAATAGGCCACCCCTGGATAGCACACACTCACCCACCTGGATGGAACTCCTCAGCACTGAAACGGGGATATCTGGTAGCCCAAGGACACCAAGGACAAAAGGGTGAATGTGGGTGCAGGGTAGGGTCCATTAGAACACAGAAGACCCTGCAGCACAGGCTGAAGGTGCCTGCACTCCCTTGCAGGGTCTTTCAGACCTGCCTGGCAGGCAGACACTCACCCCTCTGGGTGGATAGCCTTAGTGCAGGAGCGGGAAACTGTTCCTGGGCCAAGGACCTTGCAGACAATAGGGCAGGCTTGGAGGAGGCAGGATCATGTGTAAAAACGTAACCCCTGCAGCAGGAGCTGGAGGGGGGGCTGTGCTCTCTTCTGGGATAGGCCACCCCTGGATAGCACACACTCACCCACCTGGATGGAACTCCTCAGCACTGAAACAGGAATGCCTGGGAGCCCAAGAACACAGCAGACAAAAGGGCGAACACAGGAGCAGGGTCAAGTAGAACACAGGGGGATGGAAATGGGAGGAGGGGAGGAGGTAGAAATTTTTAATTAAAAATAAGTTTAAAAAAAGAAGGTAGGCTCAGCAATTGTCTTAGGGTTCACTATTTCTCTGAAGATGTAACATGACCATGGAAACTTTTATTAATGAAAACACTTAATTGAGGTAATTTACTTACAGTTCAGAGGTTCAGTCCATTATGAAGGGGAGCATGCAGGGAGACGTGGTCTTGGATCTGAGAGTTCTACATCTTGACTCAGAGGCAACAGGAAGTCCACGGACAGTAACACTGAGGGAACCTTGAGAAAAAGAGACCTCAAAATCAGCCCCCACAGTGAAACACTTTCTACAATAAGGACACACCTCCAAATAGTACCATTCCCTTTGGGGGCCATTTTCTTTTAAACCACCACAGCAATCCACAAGAAATAAGTCAGTAAAGATCACCCCTCCATGGCTTCTGCATCAGCTCCTGCCGCTAGGTTCCTACCCTGATTTTCTCAGTGGTGGACAGTGACATGAGGAATGTGAGATGAAATAAGTCATTTCCTCCCCAAGTTGCTTTTGCTCATGGCCTTTGGTCCAACAATAGCAACCCTAACAAGATATTGGCCCAAGTGTAGTTGAATAATTTAATAGCCTTTGAATATCATTGGCCTACTAAAGTGTAGTCTTTATAATTTTCTAACATCTTGTCAGGTACTGTGTCAACAAAACTGGCACAGTATGGGTTCTTAGACGCTTGCAGGTCTGTTAGTTTCCTAACATAAATATAGACCAGCTCTAGAACCTCTTTCCTTGGCATGACACTGAATAGTTAGTGTTCATGGCCACATTTAGTCTTCCAGGCAAGACTGATCCTTCTATGGCCTGGAATTATTTTTTGTATCTTCAGGCAGCCTTTCAGAAATCTGGTTCTTTAGAGTATACAATGAGGGGAGCTTACTGTTTTTATTCAGGCCTTGAGAAATCAAAGAATGAAGTTGAAGAGTTCAGTTTTAAGCCAAAATTGTTTGTGTAGATTTTCAAGATCTATCATAGGCAACTGTAAATTCTGTGTTTGGAAGGGGCATTAGTAAAGTTGCCCCTTCCAAGACAGCCAGTGCATTACAGGTTCAGAAGAAGCTGCAGTGGAGGACTCAGAGCCCTCTTCTGTGGGATATACTCTTAATGAATATCCACATTCCACTTGGAGGCCTCCTTAAATGGGGGTACTGGATAGCACTCAGCCAGGGCTTTTTCACATGCCTGTGCTTTTGATCACCTTATCAAGAGTTACACTACTCTGTAACATTAACCTTTGTGTAATGTTTAGCTAAAGCTTAGGTAAATCTCAACACTCTTCAGATCAATATGTGTCTACTCCAAGTCTTTCCCCTTCAACCTGCCTGCAGCTTCATGAATTCAAATATAGTAGAAGGTTAGGAATGCTTTTGTTCAGGGTATTTCCCATTTATACTGATGGTATATGTATTTTATACTGGCCCCACTCCTCAACAGGAAATGGAGCAGTAGAAAAATGAATAACTTCTTTTATGAGTTTTGATTACATTATCAAAGATAGTGAATAATATGAAGATCAATGTAAAATAGATCCCATACATTATGGCTTAAATTCTCAGGAATATGGGTTGAGTGTATAGCTCAATGGGTAGAGCACTTTCCAAGCATGTGTGAGTTTCCCCAAACTGCCTGCCCAGCTTCAATCACTTAGTTTATTTCCCTCCTCTACTCATAATAGGTAACTCTAACTGAGGCAGAGAATTCAGGAACACGACTCAGCCAGCCACTTGGGCCAGAGCAGACCTGAGACAAATAAAAATCTACAGGAGCAGGTACAGGGGAGCAACTGCTGAGGGAGTGGGTCAGAGCCAGAGACTACTGTGGGTCCAGGCATGAATCTGGGACCTTTGCAGGAGTAGACCTGAGCCAGGACCCCTGTGGGTCTGGGATAAGTCTGGGAACTCCAACGAACTAGGCCTGAGTCAGGACCTCTGTGACTCTGGGTGTGAGTCTGGGACCTCTGAGGGAATGGGCCTGAGCCAGGACCTCTGTGGGTCCAGGCATTGGTTGGGGACCTCCGAAGGAGTAGGCAGGAACCAGAAACCTCTTTGGGTCTAGGCATGAGTCTGGTACCACTGAGGGAGTAGGCCTGAGACAGGTACTCACCCAAGTCTGAGATTGCCAAGGGAGAAGATCAGAACCAGAGACCTTTGCAGGAACAAGCCCAAGGCAAGGACCTCCTCAGGAGCAGATCCAGACCAGGGATATTTACAGAAATGGGTCTGAGCCAAAAATAGGCCTGCCAGAGTAGGCTTTGAGACAGCAAACTTCACATAAGCAGAGCAAACCTTGGGAGCTTTGAGGGACTTCCAGGAACGTGGAACAAACAATGGGGTAACTACAACCGTGGCACTGACTGTACCACAAGGAACAGCCATCTGAGCCTTGGATTCACTGGCACCTATAAGATTAATCACCAGAGTCACAGACAGCCCCGACCACACCAATTAGAGGAAAAGATGAATAGACAAGGTAAGAACAGATTCAACAGCACAAAGAGCAACACAACACCAGTAATATCTAGAGACCCTACAAGAGCAATACTTGAACAAACAAATATAGATGAAGCAGAAGAAAATGACCTAAAAATAACTTCAGGAGAATGTTTGAGACTCTTAAAGAGGAAACAAGAAATTCCCCCAAAGAAACGGAGGGAAAGACAAACAAAAAATTGGAAGATATCAGCAAATCCCTTAAAGAAAACCAAGAAAAAGCAATCAAACATATGAAAGAAACAATTCAAGACTTGAAAACTGAAATAGAGACAATAAAGTAAACACAAGCTGAGGGAATTATAGGAACAGAAAACATGAGAAAAAGATCAGGAACCACAAATGCAAACATAAACAGCAGAATACAGGAGATGGAAGAGAGAATCTCAAGTGCTGAAGATACAATAGAGGAAATAGACTCATCAGTCAAAGAAAACATTAAATGTAACAAAAGCTTAACACAAAATATCCATACAACATGGGATGCCATGAAAAGGCCAATCCTAAGAATAATAGCTACAGAAGAAAGAGAAGTTCAACTCAAAAACACACTCGCCAGATTTATAGGTAAACATTAGCCCAAGGTGAACACGCCCCCTAAGGGGCGGGACTTATCCCTACATCCCAGTCTCATCTTGTTGTGTCTATCTATGGTGATTGAAAGTTTAGCTGGGTATAGTAGTCTGGGCTTGTAACCTTGGTCTCTTAATGTCTGCATAACACTTGACAAGGATGTTCTGGCTTTCATTGTCTCCAATGAGAAGTCAGGTTTAATTCTGATACATCTGCTTTATATGTTACTTGGCCTGTTTCCTTTGCAGCTCTTAATATTCACAGAAGGGCATCTCAGGCTTCTCTCTCCCCTGAAGATCTATTCGCATTTATTATCAAACATTTCTCTTTTTTTATTTTTAATTGTTCTTTTTTTTATTGAGAAACGGAAAGAAAGTTTCCACCTCCTCCCAGCCTCCCATTTCCCTCCCCCTTCTTCCACTCCTCTCCCCCTCCCCCACCCTTCTCCCCCTCCCCCCACTCCTCTCCTCCTCCCCCCACTCCTCTACCCCTCCCCCCACTCCTCTCCCCCTCCCTCTCCAGTCCAAAGAGCAGTCAGGGTTCCCTGCCCTATGGAAAGTCCAAGGTCCTCCCCACTCCGTCCATGTCTAGGAAGGTGAACATCCAAACTGGCTAGGCTCCCACAAAGCCAGAACATGAAGTAGGATCAAAACCCCATGCCACCACAACCCACTCGACCTAAGAATCATCAGGCACCCCTCTGTTCCCAGGAGAGGTAAATTGCTTCACCACTCGAGAGGAGGGTCTCTCCTTATCTCAGTCCCTTCTCCTTTAGATCTGACACCATGGTTGACTCTGACTGGTGCTCTCCACGTAATAACTACCTGCCTTTATATAAGAGAAAGGAGGATCTGTTGGGAGCCGTTTCCCCCTAAAAATCATTACAGGAACCATCACCCTGGGGAGTCTGCAGGGAACCCCACACTCATAATTGTGCTAAGAATAGTTCTATTGCCCCACACCCAATAAAAGCTGTTAATGGAGAAAAAAATAAATAAAATAAAATGAAAAAAAAGAGCAGAGCCTACAGAAACAAGCATAATCAATAGAATACAAGAGATAGAAGAAAGAATCTCAGATTCTGAGGACACCATAGAGAAAATAAGCGCACTGATCAAAGAAAAATCTAGCTAGCATTTTTTTTTTTTTTGGTTTTTCGAGACAGGGTTTCTCTGTGGCTTTGGAGCCTGTCCTGGAACTAGCTCTTGTAGACCAGGCTGGCCTTGAACTCACCGAGATCCACCTGTCTCTGCCTCCCGAGTGCTGGGATTAAAGGCGTGCGCCACCACTGCCCGGCATTCTAGCTAGCATTTTTAAAAGCACAAATATTTGGTGTTGATTACTGTTTTTTTGAGATCTAGTTCAACTGCTAAAAATATTTGAACACCTGATACAGGACAAGGTACTTAGGGATATTTGTTGAAGGAAGACAACATTTTTGCCTTGGAATGTATGAGTATATGAGAAATATTTCAACAATAAATGATAATCATAATTGCAACTCTCAAAAAAAAACCCATGCCATTGTCCTTGGCTTCTCATCAGCCCTCATTGTTCGCCATGATCAGAGACTCCGGTTTTATCCCATGCTTTTTCAGTCACAGTCCAGCTGGCCTTGGTGAGCTCCCAATAGATCAGCCCCACTGTCTCAGTGGGTGGGTACACCCCTCATGGTCCTGGCATCCTTGCTCATGTTCTCCCTCCTTCCGATCCTCATTGGGACCGTGGGAGCTCAGTCCAGTGTGGGTCTCTGTCTCTATCTCCATCCATCACCAGATGAAGGTTCTATGGTGATATACAAGATATTCATCAGTATGGCTGTAGGATAGGGTCATTTCAGGTTCCCTATCCTCATCTGCCCAAGAAACTAACTGGGGACATCAAACATTTCTTAATCCCCAGTTCAACCAAGGTGGATACCTCATTAATATTCTCATTCTGGGGAATGCCTGCTAGTGTGAATCTTTCCCGGTAAGACTGATGCTACACAGATTATTAGAGATGGGTTGATCGGGATATGAGAATTAGCCTGTAAGGGCTAGAGTTAATGGGCCAAGCAGTCCTGACTTCCTTGCTCATGTTCTCCCTCCTTCTGCTCCTCATTTGGATCTTAGGAGCTCAGTCCGGATCCTACTGCATGAGCTGGCTTTGTGGGAGCCTAGCCTGTTTGGATGCTCACCTTCCTGGACATGGATAGAAGTGGGAGGACCTTGGACTTCCCACAGGGCAGGGAATCTGGACTGCTCTTCAGTCTCGAGTGGGAGGGGGAATGGAGTGGGGGGAGGGGGAGAGGAGTGGAGAAAGGTATGGGAGGAGGGGGAGGGAAATGGGAAACGGGGAGGAGGCAGAAATTTTTTCAACAAATAAAAAAATAAATAAAAATTAAATTTAAATAAAAGGTGTGACCAGCTCACAGCTTTCAGACACTCTGGAGGTCGTCAGTAATATGGCTAGTAATACGCTAGTAGAGGCGTTTTCTTGGTCAGCTCCAATGTTCATATCATTGCTCTATTGTTCTGAAATTAATTGGTATTTTGTTTTGTTTTGATTTGATATAGAATTGTATAAGAAAAGTGGAACCCCTTTGAAAAATCTATTTCAAGAATTTTTATTTAAATATATGTCTTAACTTTTAAAAAAATAAAAATACAAGTATAATCACATTAACTAAAACTGTTTCTGCACAACAAAATAAACTAAAAAAATCAAGAGAGTTAAAGGACAACATATAAAATAAGAAAAATATTGACATTCATCTGATAATGGGTTAGTATTCAAACTATATCAAGAACTCAACTTTATAGAAAGAAATCAAATGAACCAATTAAAAATTGGGCAAAGGATAGGAATAGACATTTCTCCCAAGAAGACACACAAATGACCAACCAATAAATGTTTGGAAAACAAGGTCCACTATCACTAATCAATAGAGAAATGCAAATACAGAAAGAGGTATAATTTCTTATATTTTAGAAAACAAAAAAATCAGAAACTATAATACATAAGCAAATGATCAATATGGTAAAAAATGTCCAACAAAGTATAAGACAAAAAGTAATCTCCAAAAATACTCTTGAGTTTGTATTTGGGTTAGCCTTCTATTTGCTGGGCATGAGGCCAGCCCTTAAGTGTTGTTTGTATACCATTGAAAAACAAGTTTTCCTTTGAGAGTGATTGACACTTGGAGATAGCTTCTGGGTTAAGGATGAGGCTCTGTCCACTCATCCTCTTAGCTCTGGGATCCCATCTCTCTTGGACATGTGCAGGCTCTGTGCATGCTGCTATGGTACCTGTGAGTTCATATGTGCATCATTTCTGTTGTGTTGGGGAAGGCATTGTTTCCTTGTTATCTTCCATCCCCATAGACTCTTACAATCTCTCTGTCTCCTCTTTCACAGGGTTCCCTGACCCCTATGGGGAGGGATGTGATGTAGATATCTTATTTAGGACTGAGTGTTCCAAGGTCTCTCACCATTAGAATTCAGTTGTAGGTCTCTGTATAGTTCTCATCTCCTGCAGGAGAAACTTCTTTGCTGATGACTGAGATACTGATCTATGTGACTAGCAGAATATCATGAGGAGTCATTTTATTGCCATGTTCCTTTAGAAGAAAAATAGTATTTGATTTTCTCCTAGATGCATGGTCTATCTCAAGTTATTGGCCATCTATACAATGTTGGGCATGGGTTCTATCCCATGGAGTGAGACAAACCTAATTATAGAGTATTTGGTTACTTCTACTACATCAGTCCCATTATTGTACTATATGAACTACATGCCATGCAGGTAGTTCACTCTTGTTGGTCACAGGGTTGTTTGCTAGGATAGTGTTTACCTTTCTCCTCTGGCAGCCTGCAGAGGACCTTCCAGTACAATGGACATTAGTCGGTAGGCATGAAGGCTCTAGAGGGGCACCAACATGATTTCTGCATGTTCAATGAGATCTGTAGATGTAGTCTTCAGCAGCAGAGCCATGGGAGGATTAAATCGAGGGGGGATAGAGGTAGGTAAGGAGAGAGTATAGGGAGTGACATATAACACTAAAGGCCATTTTGGGGGTCATAATGAAACTTATTGCAGTAGAAATTTCTTAAAATATTTACACCTATGACAGAAATCTAAAGGGAATCACCACATAACAGGGAAATCAAAGCCTCAACAATCTATCTCTAGCCACACCAAGTGAAAGCTCGAGTCCCAAAAATGGGTTATATAGGACTGGAGAGATGGCTCAGAGGTTAAGAGCAGTGTCTGCTCTTCCAGAGGTCCTGAGTTCAAGACCGAGCAACCACATGGTGGCTCACAACCACCTAGGAGATCTGGTACCCTCTTCTAACCTGCAGGTGTACATGCGGACAAAACACTGTATATATAATAAATAAAATCTTTCTTTAAATTGGTTATATTTTATTGGGGTGTTGGACAAAGGGGCTCCTTGGGCTATGGATTGCTCTCCATGGGCAGATGGAGTACTTGAAGGGAAAGAAGTCTTTAGAAAGGACATTTCTGATGAAGTGCTGCTAATCTCACAGTTAATGACAAAAGTTTGATGACTTCCCCCATCATGTCAAAAAGAAAACAAAGATGTCTGTTCTTGCCATTTTAATATTGTACTACTAGAACAAATGGAGTGACAAACTGGTTGCCAAATGCAAAAACAATGAAGTTAGAATCTTACCTCCACAGTAGATGACAATGAACTCAAAATGTAGTGAAGCCTTAAATGTAAGGGTTTGAAAAAGTAAAACACTTTTTTAAACAGCTAAGTGTAAATCTCCATCATTCTGGGTTGGCAATATCTATTTAGATATGACAGCAAGAAAGTAAATAACAAATGAGATACTATTGTATTGTATTATGTCACAAATGAGGTATTATTGTATTTTTCTAAAATGAAGGTTTTAAGTTTCAAAGCACACTAACAAGTAACTGAAAGGACAAATCACACAATAAGATAAAGTATTTCTTTGTCATGTATCTTAGGAGAGATTTATATTTAGATATTTTACAACTCAACAATAAAAGACAACCCAATAAAAATAGAAATTATCTGAATATTTATTTATCTAAAAATAGTAATAAAGTGCTTGACATCACAAGGAAATGCAAATCACTACACAATGAGATAATGCATCACACATAGTAGAATGGCAATGCTGAAAATCCAAGCAATACTTGTTGAGGGCTTTTAAGAAAATGATATTTTTCTTAAAATATTTGTGCCTATAAACTCTCACAACCATTTTGGAAAACACTGGTGGTTCCTCAAATAATTAATTATAGAACTACTATATGGCCAAACAATCCTTCCCTTAATATATATCTAACAGGAATAAAAAGATATCTAAATAAAATATGTACAAAATGTATACAAATATATACAGCAGCATTCTTCATATTGGTTCAATATAGAACAGCACAACTACCCATCAAAAGGTAAATAAATAAAAATATGTTTTGTCCTCTGCCTTAGTCATATTTTCACTATAACACAAGTCAACTTAAAGAGAATATATAGTTTTGGAGGTTTCAACACATGACAAATTGGTTCCCCTGCTTTGTACCCATGACGGCCAAATGCATCACTGTGTGTGTTCACCATGGTGGAAGACAATTTGTCCCATAGCTAGACATGAAATGAAGAAAAGGCAGGTACTGGGGTCATACTATCTCTTCTGAGTACATATACCCAAAGACATAAGATCCTACTTGGTTTCACCTCTTCAGGATAGATTTCAGATTAATGGATTATGGAATATTATGCTAAGGGACATAAACCAGACACAAAAAGACAAAAGGGACCAAAAGGTAGGGTCCAATTGCTGAGAAGGAGACTGGCTAAGAGCCCTTGTCTTAAATAAGGTTTCTACTGCTTTGAGGAGACAACATGACCATGGTCTGTCCTATCACAGCAATACCTGTGTCCCTGGTAGCAGCATTTATATTACTTAGGATTTCTATGGCTGTTAAGAGACACCATGACCACAGCAACTCTTATAAAGGAAATATTTGAGGTGGCAGCTTACAGTTAAGAGGTTTAGTCCATCTTCATCATCATGGAACAAAACATGGTAGCATTCAGACAGACATGGTGCTAGGGATGGAATTGAGAGTCCAACATCTTGATCCACAGGCAGCAGAAGGAGAATGCTACACTGGGCCTAGCATTAGCATCTGAGACCTCAAAGCCTGGCCCCAGTGACATACTTCCTCCAACAAAGCCACACTTACTTTCACAAGGCAATATCTCCTAATAGTAACACTCCCAATGAGCCTATGGGAGCCATTTTCTTTCAAACCACCAAATTGCACTGGCCCACACAGGCTAGCAGTTCCCACAGCCTAGAACAGTCTCAGATTTGTTTAAAAGTCAATAAGTTCAAAGTCTCTTCTGAAATAACTGTAATCCCCTGTAAAAATCAAAGTGATAAAGCAGAACACATAAAAAGGGGACATAGTGAGGAAATACTGGACCAAAGCAAAACTAAAAAAACAGCTGAGCAAACTCCAAACTCTGCACGTCCATATCTGATGTCAAAACACTCTTCAGATCTCCAATTCTTTCAGCTTTGTTGACTGCAACACACTTCTTTCTCTTGGGCTGGTCCCCTTCCCCATTAGCAGCTTCCTTTAGCAGGTATCCCATGACTCTGGCATCTCCAGCACCTTGGGGTCTCCAAGGTAACTCAGGCTTCAACTTTATAACTTCACGCAGTGTCCTCTCTAGGTCTCCATGCACAGACACCCCGGACACATGCCTTGCCTCAGCAGCTTTCCTTAGTCATGAAGGGCGATTCCATAATGCCTTTCTTCTACCCTTCATTTTAAAGCCAATGAGTGCCACATGGCCGAAGATGCCAAGTTCTTCTGCTTGCTGAGGCTGGAACATGGTCCACATGTTCAATTACATCTTCACCAACTTAAAGCGTTCAACAGTTTTTCTAATCCGTATTCCTCCAAACAAAAATATGGTTTCTCCTGTCATCATGGCAGGAAGCATGGAGGAATGCAGGCAGACATGTACCTGGAGAAGTAGCTGAGAGTTCTACATCTGGATCCACAGGCAGCAGAGAGAGACAGAATCACTAGGCCTGGCTTGAGACACTGAAACCTCAAAGCCTGTCCCCAGTGACCCACTTCCTTCAACAAAGCCACACCTCCTGATAGTGCCACTTCCTAAGAGCCTATAGGGATCATTTTGTTTTCAAACCACCACAGTTAGGATTCCAATCTCAGGTGTGAGTTTTGGCTGTGACCTTAGAGAAACTATGGCCTATCTGCTGATTGCTGTCTCTAAAAACAGAATGAACATTCTCCTACACTGCCATTGAGTATAGACCTCTTTGAAAAAATCAATAGTAGCTTAATATAACCTTATACTTTAAATATTGAATCAAAATTATTGTTCTTTTACCATTTAGTCATTCTTTCTTTAAAAGCAGCTGTGCTGTTAATGTAAATATCTTGTTTCAGATTCATGATTTATTATTATTTATGGTGTTGGATGTGTTTATTTGGTTTTTTGTTGTGTTTGATTTTGCTATAACTTATAGTTTTAATGAACCAAACAGCAACTCAAGAATGGATTTGATGATACACAATTTTATAAAAATATTAGGCTGGAGCTGGTCATTGGAGGTGCACACCTTTATTCCCACCACTCCGGAGGTAGAGGTAGGTGAACCTCTGTGAGCTCAAGGCAAGCCTGATCTACAAAAGCTAGTTCCAGGACAGGCTCCAAAGCTACAGAGAAACCCTGTCTCGAAAAACAAAATGAAAACAAACAAACAAACAAAAACAGAGAAAAACAAAAAAATATTAGGCCAGGTGATGGTGGTGCATGCCCTTAATCCCAGCTCTTGGGAGTCAGAGGTAGCTAGATTTCAATGAGTTCAATGCCAGCCTGGTCTACAGAGCAAGTTCTAAGACAGACAGGAATGTTACACAAAGAAACCCTATCTCAAAAAAAAAAAAAACAAGAAGAAAACATTTAAACTATTACTCCCGTATTTGTTAAAGAGACCAAGTCTTAATTCGCAGATTAGAAATTGGTTATTTTTCTCCTGAGAACTTAAGATGTTCAACAAAGATATACCTTCTGATGAATAAATTTCATTCCCAGTTATTGTGGAACTATTCTTCCAAAACTTAGAGATTACAAGAAAGCTACAGACGATTGCAAAATCAACTTTTACACATCAGCGAAGAAATAATTATATATTAAATAATAAAGAAAACTAATTTTAAAAATATGTAATGTCCTTAGAAAGCATTAATAGGAAAAGGAAATAATTTTTGCTGTGAGGCCTTGAAATGAAAGATAGAATTGAAATCATGTCTTTCATGTCAGTTTCAAGATATTTACATAGCGCTCAAGCTATAAACATGCTTAGCTCTCCATAGACTAAAGCAGAAAAGAGGGGAGAAACGACAAGAAAAAATCTGCCCAAATGAAAGATAGTGAAAGTCAGTAAAAATTAGGGAGAGACTAGATCAAAATGGCAATCTAATGTGCTAGCACACATCCCCCTTCCAAGTTTTTCCAGTGAAAACGAAGGGATATTCATGTTCACTAAGAATTTCACGAGGGCATTAGTGGGGAGAAAAAGCAAGTTCCTGGAGGAATGCTCAGGACACTGAGATGAAGGATAAGGTGGAGGGAGGAGAGGATCTTTGCCTTGCTTCTCCTCTCTGCTTCCAAACAGGTTTGCTCAGGCCATGTGGGGGGGCGAAGCACAGGGCGGGGACAGTTGTGCTTAAGAGTCACTGATTCCAGCATTTCGGAGGTCCAAATCCTATTTCACATCTTCTGCCCCGTTGCAGCTCTCCAGCCCTTCCCAACAACACCAGGGAACCCAGGAGAGTGCAGCACAGCAGCAGGCACCCAACCAGGTATCCAGCATTGCCCTCAGGCTCCTGGGGTGGGGGTGAGGGCCGGTTAGGGACCAGATCCCTGGAGTGGAGGCCATCTAACAAGGGGTGTGTGTGAGTAAGTTGGCCCTTTATCCCCTCAGCTAACTGTCTCGTCCCTCTTCTCCAATGCAGCCATGGACCCAGGCACCAGCACCCAGTATTTCTGGACCACCAAGGCACAAGGGAAACCCGCAGATGCAGCTGATGGAAATGAGTTTCTTTGTAGCTCCACCAACGAAACTGCAACCATGACCAAGGAAAAACCTAAGCGGAAGAGGCAGAGGAGCAGATGTTCGTCCCTGGCCGAAAGGAACATCGTCGGCTGCCGAATCAGCCACAATTGGAAGGAAGAGGATGGTTCCATCACACATTGGAGAGGAACAATTCTGAATCAAATAGCGACAAATCCAACTATCTATATGGTAAAATACGATGAGATTGGATGTGTCTATGCAATAGAACTTCATCAGGATGAAAGAGTGTTGTCGCTAAAAGTTATCTCTGGTATAGTAAAACCATCCCCAGTCCCCGATCCCGACATTGCTGATACAATAATTGGCAAGGTGGTGGATCACGTATTTGAGAATAATGATGGCTCAAAGAACCTCTGGAGGGGGATGGTTCTGGCAAAAGCGCCTCTTCTTGATAGATTTTTTTATATTACCTATACAAATGATCCCATCTTATACATGTATGAGCTTCTGGATGATTACAAGGAGGGTAATCTCCGAATCTTGCCAGTTAATAATGACATTCCTCCACTAGATGTGGGTCTGAAATTTGTGAATGGTCTCATAGGAAAAGAGGTAGAATATGCGAATGAGGATGGCAGCAAAAGAACGGGTAAATTCATTGGCAAAATAGAAGCCCTACCATCGGTGTATCTTATCAAATTTGATGATGATTTTCATATCTATGTTTATGATTTTGTAGAAAATGTCTAATTGGCAAAGTTACGCCACCACAACTGTTGAAATAAAGTTGTTATTTCTAGATCTTCAGAGGCTGCTGCTTTTAAGTGTGTGGGAAACTCGCCGGAGGTGTAAGTTTGCCCTGACAAATACACATTTCTGTGTGTATGGCATGCTGTCTGTAAGCACTTTCCATTGCGGAAAACACTGGATGTGTTTGGTGGTGGAGCTGGGAAGGAGGGAACAGCTGTCAATTCAGCCTGTGAGAGAAGGGAGCTAGTATTATCTAAAAATGGAATAAGACTTAGCAGGTCTGGTCCTTGGGGGGAGGAGGAGAAGGAACTGGAGTTGGACTGTGGAGAAGGGGACTGCCTAGGGAGAAGTTGAGGGGAGCCAGAGTGAGAGAGAGAGGCTCCCTGGGGGTGGGACAGAGGGAAGCAAGAAACATGGATTGGGAAGGGCAGGAGGGGTAACAGAGTGAAGCCTTCTGGAACCTTCTGGCTTTCAGAAAACGATAGGAACTCCTGTAGGAGAATACACAAAGCAGTGTGAAGAGGGACACAGGAAGGGTAGAAAAAGTCTGCTGGGCAGGGAGGTCCCTGAGGAGAGCCTCTGGGACTTCAGAGGCCAGGAGGATCCACACATAGGACATAGTACACTCTGAGCTTAACTGGGAGGAGCATGCCAAGAAGAATGGCCTGATGCATCCACCTTCTTCTGTCTGGCACTTCATAGTGGCAATGGTCAGCTGTCGAGCAAAGCACCTGTATTAGATGGTCACTGAATGGCCTTTCGAAGGGCCTACTGGGAGAATGGAAGCCAATGTCAAGTTTATATCTATTTATCAGGCTTGTGTGTTTTCAGAGAGTCTGACACAGCCTGAAGCCTAAGCAGCTAACAAGAGTTCATGGCTAGCTCTGGGCAAAGGGCAAGTGCTTTCTTTGGGAAAATGGATCCTTGGTGAATCCAGGAATAGCAGTCCTGACACTGTCCTGCTGGCTGGAATAATCCTTGCCTTCCTGGAGGGATGGGGCATCTGATGGCTGTGCCTCATGTCTCCATGGTATAGAGAAAACTTGGCTGTCCATGCTCTGTCACAGCTGCCTGGAGCCACAGGTGGTTCCATTCAGTGCCCAGGCAAAGGGAAACTGCCCTTCCTTTGGCATCCCATTCTGGTAAGACTCCCTGAAAAGCCTGTAGCAACTGACACCTTCTAGGTACCTCCTGCCCAAACTAGCTCCGCCTTCCTTTTTAAACTCACAGCTACCCCTGATGCAGATGTGTGCACCTCTCTTTTGCAAGAGGGTGGTATAACCTGGGAATGGGGGAAGGGCTGGGGATTGTGGCTTTGGCTAAGTATTCCTTTGCTGGAAACTTCCCTTTGAGAGGACTGGGCCCTGTGGGAAGAGGAATTGGGAATCCCAGGAAATTGTCACATAACTGTGGAGTTCAGGACATGGGTCCCTGTCCTCCTCTTCTGATCTCTGATGTCATTCCTCAACCTTCCAAAGTCCCTCTGAGAGCACTGTGTGTGATCTGCCTCCTCCTTCAACTGTTGCCTACCAAGAGAACTGTGTTTCTGGTTCATGCTGTGGGGGTCTTCCTAAAGACACACTTGGAGCAAGCAAGGATCTGCCAGACACTGAAAGAAAGTGCTAAACCTCATCGATGCTCACCACCAAGCAAGCGTTGACTCTATAGATTGATTGCCTCAAGAATGACACACAACAAGCACACCTCACAAGGGTAGCCTTAGTTTTCTTTCCTACATCATGTGGTTTTGCTCAGACAACACCAGCAGTTCCTCTGGGGAGCGCTTCTGCCAGCTTCCATGTTTTGTTGGTTGGTTGTGTTTCTGCTGTGTTCTGCATCCAGGTAGACTTGTGGTAAGTTCATATCATGTAAACGCCTGAGATAGGACCCATCTCCCAACAGGGATACAAGGAAGGGTGGGTTGACCTCATTTTTACCTTGGAAAGGTTTTAGTTGGCCACGCCTTGGTAAAATCTGAGTCCATGTCCTGGAAGGAGGTTTATTTGCAGCTTTATGACTAGAAGCATGGATACTTGTCTGATTTCATATGTTCAATCCCATGGATTCTTCATTCATTTGTTTTATCTTCATCCCATAAACACTTTGGGTGGGCTATACCAGACAATGTTCGGGACACAGAGGTGAGGTCAGTGGATACAGCAGATGAATGGATTTTATCCTCATGAATATTCCTTTGTAATGTGTCAGATGTGTAGTTAGCCATGTAGTTCGTAAATCTATGAGAAATATTTTCATATTGATATGTGATAAAAAAAGGACATACATAGGCCAGGATTAGGAAAATGAAGTTTGAAGATAATTTTTTATTTCCTCATTAAGGTTCTCTATCATCTTCAGAAAGTTATATTTAATGACATTTTCTTTGCTTCTTCCGGGTTAGGATGTTCATGTCTTCTTTTTGTAGAACACTAGGTTCAGGTGTTGCCATATTGTTCTTTAGGTTGTTAAATGTAGTCGTGCATTGGTGCCTACCCATCTCTTCCTCCAATTGGTGCAGGTAGGGCCTGTGGCTTAGGTGTTCTCTCTTCCTCCTGTTGCAGACTGGACCCTGTATCTGGTAGTTGCTGATGAGGCACTGGGGGCTCCTCTCCAGGTGCAGTCATGGCCAAGGCTCCAGATGTCATAGGTGCAGTGGAGAATGGTTGCTCCGGAGTCTCTGGGGTTTGGTGGTTGGGGTGGGGCATGGGATGTTTCTCAGTGGGTTAGGACCTGGAGAGCAGGGCCATGGAGATGGGAACACAGACTTTCACTTCTTCAGGGGCAGCCAGGACCAAGACTCTGGTGCGTGTTGGCTGTGGGTGTGGGGGCACTTCTTCCAGGTTCCTGGGGCCTAGCTTGGTTGGAGTGGGGCACAGGATGTGCCTCCTGGGGCTACATTCCAGAGACCTGCAGGGCCCTCCAGTCATGAACCCAGACACTCACCTCTTTGAACCTAGACACTCACCTATCCAGGAGCAACCAGTGTCAAGGCTCTGGTTATCAGAGATGTGGTGAGAATCAGCTGTGGGTATGGGGAGAGTGCTCCCAGGCCTCTGGAGGCTAGACGGGTGGGGCTGGGGTGCAGGATATACCTCTCAAGTCTAGAGTCCAGAGAGCTGTGCATTGACATTATTTTATATTTTAGCAATGGACTTACTTTTTATACACACATTTCTAAATTTTAAAGAGTAGTTATTTATTTATTTAATGTGTATGTACATAAGTATGTATGAGTTTATGTGCACCAAATATGTGTGGGGGCTTGTGAAGTCTAGAATAAGGCTTTGAAAGCCCCAGAGTTTGAGTTGCAAGAGGCTATGAACAGCCTTGTGGCCTAAACCTCTTGGAAAAGTGATGTGTTAAAAAGATGGGTGACCATTTTGAACCAGAAACAAGAGAGGAATAGATGAGGACAGAGGGGAGGCAGGGGGAGAGAATAGGAGGACAGGGGGGAGGGGAACTGCAGTTGGGATATAAAATAAATGAAAAAATTTAACTTAAAAAACACATGGTGACATTGTTCCCTACAAAAGCAGTCCAAGCCAGCCAATCCAAGAGCCCACTAACATTGATGGAACCCATACCCAGGATCCTTGTCTTCTCTGGTGGGTAGGACTTTACTGAGTGCCTCAAAATTTAAAAAAAAAAATAGATGCCAGTGTTCATCTAACATGAATAATTGATATATATATATATATATATATATATATATATATATATATATATATATATATATATATATACATACTTGTTCCTCTGGCTCAGAAATTCTGATTTTCCCATTTGTTTTTAGTAAATCAAGTTGTATCTCTCCCCTTCCCTCCCCACTTCTTATCCTATTTCCTCCCTCCAGTTTCCCCTCCCAGATTCTCCAATCTGATCCCCTTTAGAACAGTTTCCTGATTTGTCTTGGGAGCTGAGGCGCTATGGATTCCACAGCAGGAAGACAGCACAGGACACTGAGGGCCGCGAGGTTCTCTCACGGATGCCCGTCATTAGAGTCTTAATCCTCCAGGACCAGTTTCATTGTTCCAGTAGAGAATGGTGTTTCTGAGGGCTGAGATGCAGGTGCCAACTGGCTCCACACAGCTGGGTTTCTGCTTCTTGTCCAGTTTGTCTCAGGGGCACCTCTGGAGATCGTGCCTGGCTCCATTCATCCCCTAGAGGGCAGAGCTGAGTCCCTGACCTTGTGCTGTGCATTGTCCTGAGCCTCTTTGCTGTTTGTGAGGTGACTGCAGAGAAGAACATGTCCAGCAGGGGTCGCGGTGCACACAGATATTCCCTGGGAGCACAGCCTTGTCTGGGAAGGAGAGATAGACTCTGGGCTCTGAAAACACTGTTTTCCCGAACATTCTAAGTACTCTTTGTTTTGAAAAGCAAAGATTAAAGGTGTTTTTTTTAATCTATAACTAAGTAAATTTTGTTTAGGGGAAAAATTTGGGAGATGGGTTTTGTTCTGCTGTTCAGGCTTGCCTCAGCCGCCTGAGCATGGGACTAGATACAGAAGCACATAAAAGAGCCTGGCTCCCAACAAGGTTTCGCCTTTCCAGAAGCAAAACAATTTCTTACAACCTTTCATTTCCTCCTCTTGCAGCATTAACTGTAGAGATAATGCCTTATTGGGTGCACTATACAACTGCTTAAAAAAATGATGTGTGTGTGTGTGCGTCTGTATGTGGGTGTCTGCATGTGAGTGAATGTGCCCCAGGAGTTCAGAGGGTATAGGTTCTCTGGAGACTGAGATCCAGTCAGTTGTGAGCCATCTGATGTGGTTACAGAGAGCTTAACTCTGGTCCTTTGGAAGAGTAGCATGATGCCCTTGAGCACTGAGCCATCTCTCTATCCACACACAGGTTCTTAAACTCTGGCTTTTCAACCCACAGAGAACCTTACAAGTGAATGTGAATATCCTAATTCTCATGAAACCCTAAAACCGAAATGTCAAGGAATGGTACTGGGGGAGAGATGGCTTGGTGGAAAGTACCTGCCACGCAACGGTAAGGACTTGAGTTTTAATTCACAGAACCCATGTAGATGCTGGACACAGTGGAAGTATATGCACTCTCAGGGTTCCTATGGGGCGATGGCATGCAGAGACAGTAGAATCTCCAGAAATGCCAGGGCCAAGGAGACTGATCTACAGTGGAAAACAATAAAGAAAAGCTGTCTCAAAGAAGGTGAAGTGGGAAGACTGCCACCTGAGGTTGTCCACTCGCCGTGGCACACGCACGCGGTTACGCATGGCCTCTCTTCTCCCTGCCTGCCTCCCACACTGAGATCAGAAAAACCCCATTGCCTTCAACATATTAGAGAATTCCAAAGGCAGGAAACTTCAATCAGGATTTCAGAGACGTTTATGGGAGAAGGGAACTGGAACAGTGAGTCACAGGTTCCCTCCAAAGTCCTGCACTTCTGCTTTAGCTCTGCATCCTCAAGTGGTGCAGACAGAGCTCTGCTCTGTCCCCCATGAGGTCCCCAGTTCAGCTCTTCATTGACATGTCCTTGTGAACTCAGCTGAGTCCTGTAGATTGTTACGGCTCCACCTGTGAATTGTGTGAGATGTGTGTGTGACAGAACACACTCCACCCTGTCTTCTAGGTGGCATTAACAAAGCCCAGAACTGAGTGTGTCTTTTGTAAGAGCAGCAAAGAGGGTTGTATGTGCCATGTCAATATTAGACCTGGGCCCTAGTTTATTTTGTTCATACCTGAACCTTGGTTCTGATATTCCATGAACAAAAAAAAGAAGGGGCTCATTAAATTCCAAACAGCTGCTTTACTTGGGGAAATACTGACCTAAGATGTGATTATGCTTCAGAGATATCAGTGGGCATTGCTGTGCTCAGTAGAAGTAGAGGAAGGCTGACTGGATCCTGGTGTTAGAGGGAACTCTTGGTACCTGGAAATGTGAATCTGGAATCTTACCTGTGCCATCAAAGTAGTGATGGATTCAGTACTCCTCAACTCCTAAGGATTGAGAAGAAAGAAAACAATAAAGAAATCCCTCTATAACATGAATAAAATGTTTAAGAAAAGAAAAAAGAAAGGAAAAGGGATTAATTTAGTGAAAGATGATTTTGCTCCTCTTTTGGGGTTTTGATTTCTACCAGGATTGAATTATTTCAAAATCTCCTGTGTTTTTCAAACTTTGTTCAAAATAGATGTCTGAGGAAAAACAGCAGAATATTAACCAGTGTTATCCAGATGTTGGGGAGCACATACTTCCATTATGCTTGGCACATAGGTCGCCTTGTGGGATTTGGGAAGGTGGATTTTCCACATCTTCTCTCTTCCTTCCTGCCCCCTCCCACTTCTTCCACCTCCTGATACATGTACATGGAATAGAAGAAGCCTTGTTGCTGTGGATGTGCGTGTGTCTGGTAGCCTTGAGCCCACCTGGGCACTTTTAGGAAAGTGAAAAAAAACACCCCCTCTCCAGAAAAATAAGTGAGCAAAGAAAAAGCAGTACGAATATTTTATACAATCTAAGAGTTTTGGTGGGGTGGTCATCTAAGTTTCTTGTTCTCATGACCCTGACCTGACATTAGGGAGGAAAGTTGGCCAGGAGCCCTTTTTGGTAAATGGGGCAGAAATGACATCTTAAAGAGGAGTCTGTCCCCTGGAACTCAGCTGAGAGTAGAGTCCTTTTTCCCAACAGTGGAAGGAGTGGGCATCCCAGAAACTTTACTGAAGTCAACCCCAGCATCGATAGCATGTCCAGGAGAGTTAGGATGCCTCTAACGGTGGAGCCATGGGCTGTGGATTTGCTCTCCGACAGTGTCATGGGAAAGCAATAGTAAAACTTTAGAGCTGATTTCAGAAAAGAGGAGCAACAGAACATTCACAGTATTTTGCTCTTGAGGAATGTCTGGTGGTGGTTTTCCAACTTATTCTCTTTAGGCACAGTTAGTGCAACCACCTTGTTACTACTACATTCTTCTGAGATTAAAGGGAAAAATCACTGTCAAAGCCATTAATGTGTATAGAGTGTGTGTCCACAGGCTGTCACAGGCAGTGACGTGCTATGGCATCAGGCGGTAACATTTTCCGTGTTCTCTGTCAAATGGGCTAACACAGAAAAGCTGCTTTTCCCTGTTTGCAGAAGACAGTTGGCCAGCCTGCAGTAACAATGCAAGTGGAGGGGCATCACCAGGGACTCTGGACCTCCTCCCCTAAATGTTCCTTACTGACAGTGCCCTCTGCCCAAGTTCTAGCAGGCCTAGCATCATCTTGTCCCAGTGGAAATTTATTATGCAGACCTATAAACTTCCCATTTTGTTCATATCTGCATCTCATTTGGTCCCTCAGCTGTGTGCGCTACCTCTTTACCGTTGCTGAAATTGTTCTGCTTTTAACTCAACTTCTATCTGTGAAATCCTTCCTGCCTTCCAGAAAATGAAAAATCATGCTTTTTGAGATTGTGTCTAGAATTTAAAGTAGAAAATGATGATACAATCCAAATTTTCTTATTTCAGAGCATGACAATCGATTGCTTTAACATACACTCAAGATCAGAGTATCTTGGCCTCTACGTTTAGATTGACTGTTGACTCCATGGGTTTTGAGCAATACCAGCAAAGCCTTTTCCACTAGGCATACCCAGAATGTTGGTGTGTTCATTTGTGCATGAGCACGTGTGTTCCTGTGAGGGTGTGTGTATGCAGGTGCCCGTAAGTGTCAGTTCCCGCCTGAGACAGAATTACATTCCTTGTTCTGTGTGAGGAGAAGGGTGGAGAAAACAGCATAAAACAGCCCTCATTTTGTCTTAAGTAAGACTAATGTTAATTGTTCTCAGAACTGGACTTTTATAATTAAAAGTTTTCTTTTTTTGGTTAATGAGATTTATTTATTTATTTATTTATTAAAGATTTCTGACTCTTCCCCACCACCGCCTCCCATTTCCCTCCCCCTCCCCCAATCAAGTCCCTCTCCCTCGTTAGCCCAAAGAGCAATCAGGGTTCCCTGCCCTGTGGGAAGTCCAAGGACCACCCACCTCCACCCAGGTCTAGTAAGGTGAGCATCCAAACTGCCTAGGCTCCCACAAAGCCAATACGTGCAGTAGGATCAAAAACCCATTGCCATTGTTCTTGAGTTCTCAGTAGTCCTCCTTGTCCACTATGTTCAGCAAGACCGGTTTTATCCCAGGCTTTTTCAGATCCAGGCCAGCTGGCCTTGGTGAGTTCCCAATAGAACATCCCCATTGTCTCAGTGTGTGGGTGCATCCCTCGCGGTCCTGAGTTCCTTGCTCGTTCTCTCTCTCCTTCTGCTCCTGATTTGGACCTTGAGATTACTGTCTGGTGCTCTAATGTGGGTCTCTGTCTCTGTCTCCTTTCATCGCCTGATGAAAGTTAATATTCGGATTTAGTGAAGTATTGCTCGCGGAAAACAGTTCGGCATGATGAGAGATGTCAGACTTTTGTAAGGTGTTCAGCCTGATTTAAAAACAAACCATGAGGGGCTGGAGAGATGGCTCAGCGGTTAAGAGCATTGCCTGCTCTTCCAAAGGTCCTGAGTTCAATTCCCAGCAACCACATGGTGGCTCACAACCATCTGTAATGAGGTCTGGTGCCCTCTTCTGGCCTGCAGGCATACACACAGACAGAACATTGTATACATAATAAATAAATATTTAAAAAAAATTAAAAAAACAAACTATGAACCCTTTTAAAGAACAATAAAACAAATTGTACATGCAAAAAATCAATCAATCAGCACCCAACCTGCTATATTGGAAGCCATGAGAACAGGATTATCTTCTCTGGAGGAAAATCTTTCATTAAGATTGTGAAGACTGTTTTCCTATTTTAGTGAAGAAAAATTGTATGTTTTCATTATAAACTCTATAAAAGAGAACCATAGAAAATGTGTTTTCACTAATATCTGCATAAGATGTTTCTGCTTTCTCATGTGAAAATATTTACGATGTGATTTCTATAATTGATGGGGTATTCAATTCTGTGGTAGAATGTTATTTACACATAATATAATCTCTATGTATCTAAAGAACCTGATTAGTCTAACTATAAATATGACAAACATAAATGACTATAGATTACAATTCTTAATAGCTATCTAACTTAAAAAATAAGAAAATAAAAAACTGTGCAATAACTGAGGACAATGACCTCCAAATGTAAACAATGTACACAT